>WAAF01010418.1:267418-360000 GCA_013400475.1 Tricholaema leucomelas | reverse complement strand
CTCTCTCGGTCTGCTCTTTTCCTTCCTCTCTTGGTTCGCTCTTTTCCTTCCTCTCTTGGTTCGTTCCTTTCCTTCCTCTCTTGGTTCGTTCCTTTCCTTCCTCTCTTGGTTCGTTCCTTTCCTTCCTCTCTTGGTTCGTTCCTTTCCTTCCTCTCTTGGTCTGCTCTTTTCCATCCTCTTTTGGTTCTTTTCCTTCCTCTTTTGGTTCTTTTCCTTCCCCTCTTGGTTCTCTTCTTTGCTTACTTGGTTCTTTTCTCCCATTTGTGTTTTTTGGGGGGGGGATTTTCTTTGTTGTCGTTTTCTTCTGCTGATCTGTTGCGGTTTCAACTAACCAAAGGTCTCACGATGTTTTGAAAAACAGAAATGCTGGCAAAACCCTTTGAAGGCATTTGTAGATCCCCGCCCTTGACTTTGAGAAGGGGCATGTGCCATACTACCTTAAATGCTAAAGCTAGATATGCAAAACTGGATTTTTTTAATTTATTTTTGCAGAGAGGGAGGTGAGGTCTGTGGAAAACATTTTGCTAAGAGAAAAAGGAAAAACCAAGCGACACTTATTTTTTTAAGACTGCTCAGAAGAAGTTGCTCAATCTGTGTGAGTAGGTTGTAGATGTTTCTGTGGCTTTGGAGAAGTCCCAGTGCCCCGTAGCACAAATATTGTGGAATCTGAGATGTTTTGATGTGGCTACCTAGACTAAGGGTCGAGTTAGTCCCCCACACACGCTCATCTCAAAGTCTATTTCAAAGGGTCGGTTTTGCTCCTTGGCTGGTTTGTTTGGCGGGGGCTGTGAATTCCTCCACAGAGAGGTTCAGCTCCCCCTTTGTCTTAGTCACGCACCTGGAGAGAAGGCTCCCTCTGAGCCCTTTGCCTTCCAGACACCGCCTCTAGTGCCACTCCTCCTGGAAACAGCAAAACCAAAAGAGAGTTCCATGGAGCTGTGTCAAGCAGGTGCCCAAAACATCTCCTGGGTGTTGAGTTCATCCCCTGCTGTGTCCCACACCTGAGGCACATTCTGGCAGGATTGGCTGAGGCCAAGTCTAGTTGAGAGGTGTCCCTGCCCACAGTGAGGAGGTTGGAGCAGATGATCTCGAAGGTCCCTTCCAACCTGAGCCATTCTGTGATTCCAGGAGTTGCAGGAAGCCATCAGAGCGCTCCGCTTCCCCCTTCAAAAGAACAAAGTCCTTGGCTCTTGTCTTGGTCGAAGCAAAGCCTGATCTGTCCTTTTGTGGAGGTTGTTTTTTTTCTTACCCTTCATAGCCGTTCAGTTTAGGTTTGTAGCTTTAAGGTAGCATGGCTCTCCTTGCTGGCAGTCCGGCTCTGTTCCCTTGCCATTGTACAGCAGCTGCTGAGCGTCACCCATCTTGCTAGGCTCGTTTTAACCCCGTGGGTAATTAACTGTTGGTAATCACGACCTGAAAGGTGTTGAGATCTCTTTTCTTCTCCCTGGCTCGGCAGTCAGGGATGCTGTTTTCATCTGTAGTGTGAATGAGGGCTAGCGACTGCAGCCACACTTCCCTCGCCCCTGCTTTGTTTCTGCCATTCACTCGATGCAACATAATCAATAACGAAGCAATAGAGTTTACTACATTTTTCCTGCAGGCCAGCCCTGAGTTCTTTTTTTGTTTGTTTTGTCTGATTCTATTGCATAAGAAACTGTTTACAAAGGAAAACAAAACCACAAACAAAACAAAAAACCAACACTAACTCCTGGCTGTCTTTTATGCTATGGAAATGTCTCTTGGGTGGAATTTGCTGAAGTCTTTTTTTTTTTTTTTTGGTTCCCTTTTTTTTCCGTTTGGGTCGTTTTGGGTTTTGGGTTTTTTTTTAAGTGGTTTTAGTTTGGATTTTTGTTGTTTTGTTTTGGTGAGGTTTTATTAAAGTGAAATCAGTAAGTCGAAGCAGAATGAAAACTGAGGTTAGTGTCAGGTTGAAGAGACAAGGAAGGCATGGAAGACACAGCGGCAGATCCTGCTCTGCGCACAGACACTGTAGAGTTTCATACGTACAGAATCCGAGTCAGAGCTGTTGCAAACACTACGTGAGGAGATTCTGTAAGCTAAGCAATACTTTAATACTGTAATAAAAGTTACCAAAAAAAAAGAGAATAATAATAATAATAGTTGAAAACAAACAAACAAATAAACGAAACCAATAATAATCCTGCTAGTTTGAGAAAGGCAATTCCTCCCAACCGCTTCTCGCTTCCCAACCAGTCCGACCTGCGCCGGGGGGTTGGCCAGGATGCCCTCTGAGGGTCCCATCCAACCCGCTGCAATCTGTGACTCTGTGTTGTCTCGAGAGCTCCGTGTCCCGGCAGGGTGAGGCCGCAGCTGGCTGCCTCCCTGCTCTGTACGTAGCCGGCGAGGCCGTGCGGGCTCAGCCTGGCGCAGTGCCCGCCCTAGGTAGCAGATCCCCTTCCCCCTACCCCGGTCATTCTCTGTTGTACGAGGTCTGAACTCCATCAGTACTAGGATGCAAGTCTCAGCATTTCAGGTGGTCATAAATGTACCTAAATAAAACTATGGCACAGTGGCAGGCCTAGCCCTTCCTTTTATACTTTAGTATGAACTGATGAGAACTTTGGTAGTGACTTTTTTTTTATATATATACATATATATATGTATCTATATATATCAAGCATCTTTCAGGTCTCTGTGTATGGCTTTCTAAAGCCCTGTTGTAAAATACTATGTGGATGGGGGTCTCTCACATCACAGATGTGGAAAGTATAATTTTATATTTGTATTTTCAAATAAATAAGTTTGTGAAAGGTTTCCATCCTCTACTGTGGTCCAGAAATCAATGTGTTTGTCTGACGAAAAAAATACAATAAACTGTTTTGAACAGATTCCTGAAGTCCTTTCATTTAGGGGGGGTGGGAGGGGGTGAAGCTCCTGTTCCCAGGGTGAGGTACCATGGAGTCCCAGCACCCTCCTGCTTCCCTGCACAGGGTCTGCACCAGCACGGTCCTGACCCTCTCCTCCCTGTCCCCTTGCACAGTGCTCCAAGTGTAGTCCCTTTTGCTGTGCATCACCAGGCACACTCATGGCATCACACCCCTGCCCCAGGGTGGGAGCTTCATCTCTGCAGAAGGTCCACATTGAGTGGGACACAGCAGCCTTTCAACACCCTGCAGACACATTGAATTGTCTAACAGTAACTTGGCACAGGAGGCACTGGCTGAAGGACACTGGCAATGACTGTCACCATCGGTGATGGCTGCCACTCAACCCCACATTCCTAATCTTTGTCCCAGAGGTGCTTCGCAGCTCAGCTCCTTCTCCACGTGACTCCGGAAGAGAGCCAAACTCTCCCCCTGCTCCTGTTTGTCTTCACTACTCCCATTTTTACCCTGGGATGACAGACTCCCCCGGTGGGTGCACAGCTGGGAGACTGGGATGGAGGCTGGGCGGGAGGGGGTGCTCCAGCCCCACCAGCACCCGCCAGCCTTTCCACCTAGGCAGCACCTACCATGGACATCAGCTCCAGGGCCAACTCTGTTGTGGGGTCCCAGCGGCAGCTCCGGGGCTCAAGCAGGATGGTGCCGGTGAAGGTCAGTGCACTGCGGGATGCAGGATGGGCTCCTCTCTGGAAAGCAGTCAACACATCAAGCTCTTAATGGGATTGATGATTAGTGGAGCACCGAGGGGGAAATTAGATTAGAAAAGCAAAGGGAAGTGGTGTTTGTTAGAGGGTGAAAGGAGCTTCCACTGCGAGGGCTGCAGGAAACGATTTGACTGCAATCCAGGAGAGAAGGAGAGCAGGTCTGGAGCACATTAGTGTGGTGGGAGGCCGGGAATAGCNGGGTGGGGGGGGAGGGGGTGTGCTGCGCAAAGCCCGAGCTGCTGGAGCTGCTCTGAAGTGTTCCTGGGGTCTGTCCCAATGGAAAGGGTTTCCACTCCCACTCCAAAAGAAAACAAAAATAAATCCTTTTTTTCCTTCTTGTTGGTGTGTTTGCCTCCCAGCTACTGAAATCAAATTGCAGCCAAAATCAGAGTTGTAAAATAAGCAAAGCTTTCCCTTCCCTGTCAAATTAGTGCCTTGCTAAAGAGCACAAGGGATGTAAATGGGATTTGCTCCTTCCCCTCTTGTCGTAAACATTCATGACCCAGCTGCAACGATGGCTTTCAGCAGGCAGCTGGGGTTCTGCTGCAGAACCCACATGGTGGGTGCTGGGAGCTGAGCCCATGAGTGCCCATGCCACAAATTCACAGAATGGTTTAGGTTGGAAGGGACCTTAAAGATCATCCAGTTCCAACCACCACCGCCCTGCCCCCCCGCCATGGGCAGGGACAGNCACTGCGGGATGCAGGATGGGCTCCTCTCTGGAAAGCAGTCAACACATCAAGCTCTTAATGGGATTGATGATTAGTGGAGCACCGAGGGGGAAATTAGATTAGAAAAGCAAAGGGAAGTGGTGTTTGTTAGAGGGTGAAAGGAGCTTCCACTGCGAGGGCTGCAGGAAACGATTTGACTGCAATCCAGGAGAGAAGGAGAGCAGGTCTGGAGCACATTAGTGTGGTGGGAGGCCGGGAATAGCAGCCACTTAACCCTGTCATTCAGCANCACAAGGGATGTAAATGGGATTTGCTCCTTCCCCTCTTGTCGTAAACATTCATGACCCAGCTGCAACGATGGCTTTCAGCAGGCAGCTGGGGTTCTGCTGCAGAACCCACATGGTGGGTGCTGGGAGCTGAGCCCATGAGTGCCCATGCCACAAATTCACAGAATGGTTTAGGTTGGAAGGGACCTTAAAGATCATCCAGTTCCAACCACCACCGCCCTGCCCCCCCGCCATGGGCAGGGACAGCCTTCACTAGACCACATTGATCAAGACCTCTGCACCCATGGGGACAGGCAAACCCCCACATGCCCATCCTGTGCCTCCATCCCAGGACTCCCCAGCCTGGCTCCACAGGTCATGGCTCTGATGTGCCAGGTTGTGGGCACGGGTGGTATTTGAGGGGTCATTAACTTGTGGCACAGGCAGGAGCAGCCTCCAGCAGTTCAGCAGGGCTGTTCTATCCCACTTCAGGCATCTCCAGGCTGCAGAAACCAAGCCAGCGGGTTTTAATTATGAGCTTAAGCACTTCCTTTCATGGCTATTTACGAGGCCCTCCTCGTTATTAATAAAGAATAATAAAAGAGAGGAGGTTTAAAACCCATTTGTTCCGCAGGGCATTGATCCCTGCCGCAGGCACGAGCCTCAGATGCCACCCAGCACAGCAGCCCCAGAGCGCTGCAGCCCTGCTTATAATGACACCCCAACCCCTCAGAGATCCCCTCTGTATTGTAATGAAACCCCAACTCCCCCAGAGCCCCCCTCTGTATTGTAACGACACCTCAACACCACAGAGCCCCCCCTTTGTATTGTAATGACACCTCAACCCCCCGGAGCTCCCCCTTTGTATTGTAATGACACCCCAACCCCTCAGAGCTCCCCTTTGTATTGTAATGACACCTCAACCCTTCAGAGCCTCCCTTGTATTGGAATGACACCTCAAGCCCCCAGAGCCCCCTCTTTGTATCACTGAATTCAATATGATAGAGACCACAAGGCAGGCTCCAGATTTGGAGGGTTCCTGGCTGCTGCCGTCCAGAGGGAGGTATTTGCCATTCATTGCCTGTTTGCAAAGGGCAGGGGCACTTGGCTTGGCAATCATTAAGGTTGGAGAAGACCTCTAGGGTCATGAAGTCCAACCACAACCTAATACCATGAGAGGATGCAGAGGCTGATTTCCCTGCTCCTTACCTCCTCGGCAGTGGTTGCAAGTAGTAGCAGAGTGGGATTCTACAGGCCAGGCTCTGACATTTGTTGCCTGCAGAGAGAACAAAGAAAACCAAAGTTTCTTTTTGGCAGAAGAGCCCAGCCCCAGAAGCTGCGGTGCTCCCCAGGGGACAGGCTTGTCTAGCCACAGAAGCCCCTGTCTGGCTTTGGGAAGTGTTAAAGGCCAGGCAGGATGATGTTTTGAGCAACCTGGGCTAGCAAAGATGTCCCTGCCCACGGGATGACCTTTAAGGTCCCTTCCAACCCAACTCATTCCGCGAATCTGCGACTCCATCTGCTTTGTACCTGCGCTGTTAAACCTTCGCACCAGCAGCAGCTTCCCCACCCCCAGCTCCGTGAGGCTCCGCGCAGGGTGGCCGCTGGGGCTTTAATAACCTGGTGGTGCCAGCCGCGGCTGGCACAGAGGACAGGCGGACAGGCTGTCAATATTGATAGTCCTGGCGCTGTGCAAACGCAGCCTCCCCACTCCGTGCCGCGCTGGCCGCATCGATCCGCGCACAGCAGCGTCCCAAGAGCGGGGACTTGAGTAGGGCAGACGCAGGAAGGGCAGCGGCAGCCCAGCGGCGGCCAGCACCGTAACCCGTTGCTGCAGTAGCAGCCTGCAGCCCAGGCTCGGCCAGCACTGTAACCCTTTGCCGCCCCAGCAGCCCAGCCTCAGCCAGCACCGTAACCCTTTGCTGCACCAGCAGCCTGCAGCCCAGCCTCAGCCAGCACCGTAACCCTTTGCTGCACCAGCAGCCTGCAGCCCAGCCTCAGCCAGCACCGTAGCCCCTTGCGGCGCCAGCAGCCCAGCCTCAGCCAGCACCGCAACCCTTTGCTGCACCAGCAGCCTGCAGCCCAGCCTCAGCTCCTCCCGCAGCTCCCCGTGAGGAGCCTTCCTCGTCTGCATCAATCAGAACGCTGGCAGGTGCCCAGGGCAGCCCGAGGGGAGCGGGCAGATGAAGGTGCCCAGGCGAGTCCTTCGAGGGGCTGCTGAACAATGCTCTGCCATCAGCAATCAGCGCCGCGCTCCGCAGCAAATCAAGAGGCCGAATCATTGAGTCAAGAGCGAGAGGAAAGGATTTGCTCCTCCAGCCCCATTCTTGTGCTAACAATTCTTCGGCAGGGCCCAGCCTTCAAAAGCTGGGGAATAGTAAAAAAAAAGGACTGATTGGATTCGGAGCTGCAGCTCGGCCTGGGTTTAGCATAGCACTGCTGCCTGCTCTGCATAGAGCAGGGAGTGTGGGGCAGGAGAATATTCTCCATTTGCTGCTTTCCAAAGAGTGTCTGGACCCACACTGTCCCTACAGGCTGCTGCTGGGCCCTGGGGACACCCCTGGGCTCTGAGTCCCCTGAGCATCCCTGGGAGGAACAGACCCACACTGTCCCCACAGTTGGTGTATCCCAGAGAGATCTCCAGACTCTGAGCCCCTTGAGCTTTGTCAGTGGGGGTGGACTCACACTGTCCTCACAGACTGCTGATGGACCCTGAGGACAGTACCAGGCTTTGAGCACCAAAAGCATCCTCAAGTGTTTCTTGATCCCATCCGGGCCGGTGGGTGAAGAATCAGGGAGGAGGAGAGGAAGCAACCACCCATGCAGAGTGGTGCTCTGTGTCCTCTCTGCCTCACTGCAGCCTCCATCCATCAGCCTCAAGGGCAGCTGCTGTGCTTTAAGGGCACAGGACACAGCACCTGGGATGTGTCCCCTTGTGAAAAGGCAGGAGGTGTCTTTGAATGCTTCTCATCCCCAGGTTCCAAATACTTTCCTCCTGCAATTAAGTGCCAACAAGCAAATCCACACAATTCCTAAACACATTTAGACTGGAGACTAGGAAGAAATGATTTAGAATAGGTGGAGAGACACTGGAACAGGTTGCCCAGGGAAGCTGTGGATGCCTCTCCCTGGAAGTGTTCAAGGCCAGGCTGGATGAGACCTTGAGCAACCTGGGCTGGTGGAGGTGTCCCTGCCTGTGGCAGGGGGCTGGAACTAGTTGATCTTTAAGGTCACTTCCAACCCAACCCAATCCATGGACATCCAATCTTTAGCACTTTCAGGAAAATCTGAGCTGAATACAGAAGAAAGCCTGGACAGGAAAAGTGCCAAGAGTTGGCACCACCCCAGCCAAGTGCATTTCTCTACTCACCATGCAACACAGAAACCTACTTAACTTCTCCACCAGGACCCCTTGCATCTTTCAGGCTGTTGTGCCCAGATGCAGCCCAGCTGCTGACACAGAGTCAAAGAATGTATCTGGTTGGAAGGGACCCTCAGAGCTCATCCTCTGCAATCCCCTTTCACTCACAGGGCCACCTTCAACCAGAGCAGGCTGCCCAGGGCCACATCCAGCCTGATCTTGAATGTTCACAGAGATGTGGCCTGAACCACAATCTTGTGCAGCCCGTTCCAGGATTTCACCACTCATTGTGCAGAATTTCCTCCTGATGTCTGCACCCTGGGGACACCCAAGGCAGCCCCTGGGGCAGCTGCTGGGCTGTGCTGGCAAGGCAGTGCAATGGCTGCAGTGGGAAGTGTTTGAGTAATAAGGTCAGGGAGCTGAGTCATTGTTATGCCACTTGTCCGAAGCAGTTTGCACAGTGTCACTAATAATTAAGGGGTTTTTTTGACTAATCTAGCTGCTCTTCCTAAATATACTCTACTCTGTTCAAGAAACTCATCAAAGCAGCAAAGTGATCTTTGAGGTTATTAATCTCTGCTGTTCCACAGCTGGAGCAAATTTATTTGCTTGAATTAGCATGTAATAAACTCACAATAAAGCTGCCAGCTCCCTCGCTTTAGAGCTGGGGGTGTGCCACGGGTGGGCAGAGCCAGGGAGGGTAGCAACAGCCCTCAGGGTGCAGGTGGAAGTAAGCACAAGTGTAGGGCTGTGGAGCTGCAGTTGGGTTTCTTGCAGGTCAGGCTGCCAGGAGAAGTCAGCCCAGTTAGAGACCACTGGAGGGAGGGGCTGTTTAGAAGGGCCTGTGGTGACAGGATGAGTGGCAGTGGCTTTGAGCTGGAAGGGGGCAGACTGAGACTGGAGATGAGGAAGAAATTCCTTAGAGCAAGGGTGGGGAGACACTGGAGCAGGTTGCTCAGGGAGGCTGTGGATGTCCCCTCCCTGGAGGTGTTCAAGGTTAGGCTGGATGAGGCCTTGAGCAACCTGGTCTAGTAGAGGTATCCTTGCCCATGGCAGGGGGTTGGAGCTGGATGAATTTTGAGGTCCCTTCCCACCCAACCCATTCCATGATTTAAGAACTATCTGGCAGCTCTCCCAGCACTGCAAAGAAATCCCCTGCAAACGGCCAGAATAAGGACAATCAGCACCCAAAAAGTCACCCTTGGGGCTGGCATCAAGTGACAAATCCCTGGCCACAGCACTCACTCTGCAAAGACGTGATGGAGTTGCAGCAAGTGCTGGGTTGGCACCAAAACCACCAATACCAGCAGGACACAGTGAGGTGGAATGGTCTTCACTGGGCTGAACCCAGCAGAGGGTGTCTAAGGAAGAGAAGTTAATTTGCTTGGATACACTAATCTGAGCCTTTGGAGGTGACAATAAATCCTCTGGCTGCTCCTTCCTGCTGCAGGATCTTTAAACAACGAGAGCTGGGCAGGTAGAGACTAATGGGGGTAGATATCAAAGTTCAGCTGCAGGGGGAGGGGTGGCCCCCACCCTTTCTCCTCCAAGGTTGTTACCCACAGAGCCTGGGCAGTAAATAATTTTTCTCTCTCCCCGTTTTAGCTCTTTTCTGTTTTTCACTGGAGCTGCTGAGTGCTGGGGAAGGGTCTGGGCATTAGCCAGAGGTGTCAGAGGTGTTAGACAAGGTATTAAGGAGGTGTCAATTCTGAAATAGCTGGGATTACAGGAAAGCCTAAATAAGGTGTAAAATAAAACCAAAGGTGATAAAGTCGTTGATAAGAAAAGCTGGAGAAAAATAGGAGTGCAATTATTTTCCATCCCGGTTGTTCACTCTGGCACTGCATTATCTGTGGCTTTGCAAAGACTTAAGGAAGATCTTTTCCCAGTCCAGGGTCTTTCCTCTCCCAGCAGTGCTGCTCCTTGCCAGCACTCCTACGGCAGCAGAGCGAGCAGCACCTCCTGCCCAGGAGATGCTCACAGGCTGTGGTTTCCCGGGAAGTCCTACAGGGATTTTGGAGGGGGCTGCTTGAACCACCCTGGCTTCCCTACACAGCTCTCCAGCCAGACAGGAGAGGTCTGACAGTGCATGAGGTGGGCACAGGAAAATCCCACAGCTACGCTGCCCCACCCACACCTTGACAGACTGTCTCAGCTCTGGAAGAAAGGCTCCTTCTGGGCAGATTTCATGGAACCAGAGAGTCACAGAATGGGCTGGGTTGGAAGGGACCTTTAGGATCATCCAGTTCCATCCACCAGCCTGGCCCTGAACACCTGCAGGGAGGTGACATCCACAACTCCCCTGGGCAACCTGTGCCAGCATCTCCCCACCCTCACTGCCAAGAATTTCTTCCTAATCCCCAGCCTCAATCTCCCCTCCTCAAGCTTCAATCCATTCCTCTCATCCAATTTCCCTGCTTTTCAGGTCTTAGAGAAGATTCCCCCCAGATCAGCTGGCAGTGGTTCTGCAGGGAGCAAATCCCAGCACCTCCCAGCCATTCCAAGCCTTATTTTTTGCACTCCATCACTTATTTTCCAGGACCAGGCTCCCGTGGATGATCAGTTGGAACTGCTGATGTTTCTCCTCACTCTGTCTAATTAACACGTTTTAAATTCATGGCTTTTAAAGCAGTAAGCACTGGAGCATCTGTTCATGATATTCTTTCTCCAGGACAGATGCCCCTTCCCAAACACCACATGAGGTTCAGGAAGTGCTGAATTCCCCTTCCCCCCCACCCCCACCTCCCCAAGCTATGTCTGTTGCCTCAAGGAAGCTCTCCAACAACAACCCAAGGAGCTTTCTGCCTTTTGAACTTCTCCACAGCTTGACATTCCCTACCTGCTTCCTGACAGCAGGAGGCTGGCTCCTCGAGCTCTGGGGTCCCAGGCAGGGGTGTCCCTCCCTTCCAGTGCACCCTGGAAAGCACACCTGGAAAAGAAAAGCATCTACTGTAAATGCTCACAGAATCACAGAGCTGGTTTGGCTGGAAAAGAGCTCTGAGGCTATCAGGTCCAACTGTTGACCACAGCAAAGCTCAGCTGTGGTCGAAAAGGTGCAGGGAAGCCAAACAATCCATGCCTGAAGGGTTTTACCTTAGTCCTGTCCTCTGCAGGCCAAGCACAGGGCTGGCCTCGCTGCTCCAACGCTTGCCAGATGTTGAGGACCTCCCATTCAGCAGCAGTGTTGGACCCACAAACCAACCTGGAGGCAAGACACAAGCTGCAGAGGGAAGGGAACCAGCTCAAGGAGCTAAGCAACAGAAATTGTTCAGTTACTGCAAATCAAAACGCAATTAGCTTGGCTCCAGCTCAGCTCTGGCAGCCAAAGCCCTCTCTTCATCAAGAGCCCTCAGCCCACTGCAATCTGGCTCCATCATCCTTTGGGCTGATTCAGACACCCTCATGCAAGTGGGCTCAGGTGATGCAGCCACACTTGTCCTCCCCAGAGTGCCTCCAGCGAGAGCAGGTCATGTCCACCCCCAGCCCAGGACCTGCCCAGCTCCTTGAGGACTGTGGCTGAGTTCACAGCAGTCCTGGGTCAAGCCCCATCTCAGAGCAGCCTACGGTTTTCTTGTGCCAGGGGCTCCAGCACTTGGGGCTGGGCATCACTCCATGGATCCATCCCTGCCCTGAACTCACCACCCAAGCAGAAGATGCCCAAGTTTATCTTGCCCACAAATGGGCAACAAATTCCATCTTACAGCCGCTGCAGAGCCAGGACCTGCAGAATGCTGCTTGACCTCAGAAAAGTCACATCCTCGTCACAAGCAGCAACCTGCACCCTCAGCCAGGGCATGAACAGAATCTTCTGCTCACAACCACAGAAACCTGCTGCAAGAGGCCATCCCTGACCTTACTGGGGAGTTGCCCACCCCTCACTGCCTCCTTGCCAGCTCACTCCCCTCCAGTCCTTATCCAGGGACCCAAGGGGCCACGCTAGGGAGAGCATCTGGGTTTCAGAGGCTTTTGACCTTCTCAGGACACGTGAACAACCCTCAGCATCAGAGCCACAGCCCAGCACTGCCCAGCTGGGAGCACACAGGTATTTCAGGAGGGGGTGTCAGCAGGGGCCAGCCAGAGGCAGCTGTCAGCACGGGGAGCTCACCTTCTGCAGCAAGAGCACATCAATCACCCTGGCAGCTCCTCATCAGGCAGAGGCTCGGCAGAGGATGGAGGGCTCCTGCCTCCCCTCACCCCCCCCGAAGGCAGGCAGAAAATTGTTGGAGGGGGATAATGCAAGAAATGATTCTGGATGGGAAATCAACAAATTAGCCTTGATTACCACCTAGGTCTCACAGCCTTCTTCCCCTGCTCACAGCTCTGTCTGTGGAACCTTCTTGCTCCTGCAATGTTTATTCCCACGATGAGTGGCTGAAGCTCATGCAGTATCCCATGGGGGGACCACCCCTCGGGTCCCTGTTGTGACGGTCCCCCATGATGCTCCTGTGGGAACCCCGTTCCAGCAGCTGGGGGCTGAGCAGTACTACCCACAATGCTGGAGGTGCCTTTCCAGGAAGGAATTGGTGCAGAAGGATGCAGTGGCAGAGCTCTGCCAAGACTCCCAGGCTCAGGGCTTTGAAGCCAGCAGCCTTTTTGTGCAAGACACCACCAGGACAGGAGATCTGCAGCAAACATCCAGAGGACTCCTTCGGGTGAAGGGGGGGAAAGGAAAAGTTCTGTAAACCCACGTTCAGCTGCAGTCCTCCTCTGCCTCCACTGTTGTTAGCTGATTCGGTTTCATCACATCCTGCTCTGCTGCCGTGGAGCCTGTTCGTGCCCTATTTGCATTTCTCCTGGACAGGCAGCTCCAAAGAGCTCCCAGTCCCCCTGTGGTGGGCACTGGGCCACCTTGCCCAAGCTGATCCCCAGTCCTGCACTCTGGGATGGCAGCAGGAGCTGAGCTTTGTTTCACCAGAACTGAGCCATCAGGAATGGGGAGATCTCATCAGTGCTGATCAACACTCCAAGGGCAGGCAGCAGCAGGATGGGACCAGGCTTTGTTCAGTGGTGCCCAGCAAGAGGACAAGGGGCAATGGGCACAGACTGGAACAATGTGTTCTCCAGGCAATGTCTGCCAGTGCTCCATCACCCTCATAGCGAAAAGCTTCCTCCTGATGTCCAAAGATCTTCTCCTTAAAGTCCCCAGGTTGAGTAAGTAAGCAGCAGGAGGCTGTGGATTGGGCAGAAAATCACCAGCAGAAGATTGGTGCCACTAAAGGAGCTGTTGGCACTCTGTGACCATGGGGAGGGGACACATGTGTGCCCCCCTCTCCTCACCAACACCCCACCCATGGCTTCAGCACTGCATTGCCACCAAACTTCTTGGGTAAATATGAAGCCATTGATGTTTAGGGAGAGCTCTGTCACCACCATGTGCTCTGCTCCACATATGAACCAAGCTGCTCTCAGGCCTCTCCATCACACAGAGCTGAGCAAAGACTTAGCTGAACAATGAGAGGAAGGGAAATGATTTCTGCTTTCCATACAAGCAGTTACAAGAGGCTCCTTCTCCTCACCAGGACTGCAGAGGTGGTTAAGCCAGGAGCCAGAGTTGTGCTCACCTCATGAGGAGGGGAATAAATCTGCTCAACACCCACAAGCCCCACACTGAAAGTCACCTCTAGGTTCTGTGACGCTGAGCTAAGAAATGATGCTGGCCTTAGGCTGAAAGTTTGACTTAGTGATCTTAGAGGTCTTTTCCAACCCAACCAAGGCTGTGGTTCTGTGACGATCCATTTTGGAGCTGCCCAGGCAAGGGGGACGCAGAGGTGGCTCAGGGGATGACTACACTTCTAGCTGCAGGTGCAGGAGCTGTTGCCCACAGCAGCCCAGGGACGTCAGCATGGCAGAGCCTCCACCTTGTCCTTCCTCTGGCCCTTAACGATCCAGGCTGTGAAGTTTCTTTTTCTCATTTAAGGCTGAATTGATTTTCACTCAGACAAGCACGCAGGGAGCTGAGGCTGCACACAGCCTCCCTGGACACCTGGCGTTGCTGGAGCCATCCTTTAGCCTATCACCAGAAGTCCCCTGCTGCATCCTCTGGCCCCATCAGCCCCGAGCCAGCGCGGAGCAGCTATTCCAAACCTGTCAGCTCTCATTAATGGAGCTGGCAGCAGGAGCAGGCCAGGAGAAGGCAGCAGCTCCGTCAGGCTGCTCGTGCCTGCTCACCTTGCCCAGGCAGAGCAGAGGCAGATGAGCAGAGCACAGTGAGAGCCTGGGCTGGAGCAGAGAGCAGAGCCCAGCTCCAAGGGCTGGGGTGGCAGCATCCAGCAGCAGGCAAACAGCGCAGCACCAAGGGGTTCTGCTTGGCACCTGAGCCTGGTGTAGCTCCTGGAGTCTCACCTGGAGATAAATATTGACCTCCTTAGAAAAGTTTCTTCTAACATCCAACCCAAACCTCCTCTGGTGCAACTTGAGGCCATTGCTTCTTGGCCTCGCTCATTACTAGCAGGACAGAACAAAACCTATCTTGCTCCAGCCTCCTTTCAGGGAGTTGTAGGGAGCCTGGAGGTCTGCCCTCAGCCTTCTCTTCTCCAAACCAAAAAGACCCAGGTCCCTCAGTTGCTCTTCCCCAGCCTTGTTCTCCAAACCCTCCTCTGGACATGCTCCAGCCCCTCCATGACCTTTTTGGAGTGAGGGCCTCAACACTGATCCCTGTGCTGAAGGGTGTGGCCTCACCAGTGCTGAGCAGAGGGGAGCATCAGGCTGTCTCGGTCGTGCTCATGCCAGCAGATTCTCAAGGTCACATCCAAAGGGTCAGGCCTGAGCCATGAACTTTTCCAGGGATCCCATGGAGAAGAGGGTGACAGCAAACCTGGCTGCTGGGCAATGATCTCTTTTAGCTTCTGAACCCCCAAGCACCATGTGGACACTTGCCTGGAAAATTACAAACCCCACACCTGAAGCCCCAATTCCAACTCCCATTTCCTAGGCACTGCTATAAAATTTTCATTACAGACGAGTGCCCTGTGCTGGACCAGAGGGCAGCTTTATTAGGAGCTGCAGCCCAGCAGGCTGGCAGCAGCAGAATGAGCTGCAGATATTCTGCTGCCAGATACGGCCAGGAGCTGGGAACGGAGCAGATTAGAGGCAAAAAGCAATTCTGAGCCATTTCTAGCAAAGGCAGAGACCCACATAACTCAGCATTTATAGAGACAGGCTTCAAGGAACTTGGGGAAAAAAACCAGGCTGGAGGAATGGTAAGAAACAAGATCACCCCAGGAGACCACTGACCTTCTCCTGGCCAAGAAGTCAATGGTCTCCTGGGATGCATCGAGAAGAGTGTGGCCAGCAGGCCAAGGGAGGTTTGCCTCCCCCTCTACTGTGGCCTAGTGAAGGGATATTGTGTCCAGTTCTGAGCTCCTCAGTTCAAGAGAGACAAGGAACTAATGGAGAGAGTCTAATGGAGGGCCAAAAGGATGTGGAAGGGCCTGGAGCATCTCTGTGAGGAGGAAAGGCTGAGGGACCTGGGGCTGTTGAGCCTGGAGAAGAGCAGCCCTGGAGAGGAGCTGAGCAAGACTCAGCAAGAACTAAAGGGTGGAGATCGTGAGGATGGAGCTAGGCTCTTAGCAGTGCTCAGCTCAGGACAAGGAGCAATGGGGACAAACTGGAACCCAGGAGGTTCCACTTCAACTTACAGAGAAACTTCTTTGCTGTGAGGGTGCTGGAACCTGGCAGCAGGCTGCCCACAGAGGCTGTGGAGTCTCCTTTGATGGAGACTTCCGAAACCCATCTGAGACATGTTGCAAGCTGCTCTGGGTCAGCCTGCGTTAGCAGTGGGGTTGGACTGGATGGGCCCCAGAGGCCCTTTCAGCCTCACCATTCTGTGGTTCTGGACTCTGCTTCCACCTCCCTCTTTTTTTCCCCCGAAATTTCTTTCTAATCAGCCCTGCTGATTTATGCCACCCTTGGCCTCCAAAAAGGGTCCCAGCCCTTAGGTCCTATTTGCCTGCTGCTTCTTGCCCTTATCTTCCTCCCTCTCTGGCACAGGGACAGATCCTGCCTTTCCCAAGGACTTTTTGCCAGCCAGGCAGAAACCTTTGTGTAGGAGCCAGGGCTGGGCTCAGTCCTCTCCCAGTGTGCCCCACACACGGTTCTGCTCTTCCTCCTCTTGCCTCCCTGCTTCCTGCTGCTATCAAAAGCAGAGAATCCTCTCCCTGTGATGAACTGGGGCTGAGGTGGGACCCCAAGGTACAGTGGTGCCACTGCCATTTGCAAGGTGCTGCAGCTGGCACCAGGCACAGCCACCCCGTGACTGTCCCCCGCTGCCATCTGCCATCTCCTGACACTGACAAAGAGCTGCTCCAGCACTGTGTCTTTGTGAGGGAACATATCCATATCAAAGCTGCTTGGATCATCCTCTTGCAAACCCTCTGCTGCATCTGCTGGCCTCATTTCCTTCCCCACAGAATCACAGAATGCTTTGGGTTGGAAGGGACCTCAAATGTCCTCCAGTTCCAACCCCCTGCCGCAGACAGGGACACCTCCACCAACCCAGGGTGCCCAAGGCCTCATCCAGCCTGGCCTTGGACACCTCCAGGGAGGGGGCAGCCACAGCCTCCCTGGGCAACCTGTGCCAGAGTCTCCCCACCCTCACTGTCAAGAATTTCTTCCTCATCTGCAGTCCCAATCTCTCCATTTCTCTCCTCTCACAGCCATTGTCCCTCACCCTATCACTACAAGCCCTTGCCAAAAGTGTCCCCCCCCCACCAGCTTTCCTGTAGCCCCTTCCCATATCAAACTCTGCTTTCCCTCCATAAGCCTCCACACCAGCATCACCACCCCAGCTTGCCTTGGACTTTGGATGCTCCTCCAGCTCCCAGGGCTTAAAACCCCTTGGGAAATGTTAAGAGGTCACTCACCCTCCACCATGCTCAGCATCACATCCTTGCAGGCTCAGATTAACGTTTGAACTGCAGCCTGCAGGCTGCCTCTGGGCACCTGAGTGCTTGCTGGCCGTGGTGAGATCCTTGTTGCTATCTGTACAAGGTGGCAGAGGTGGGGTGCAGCTTTGTGCAGCCAGAACATGAGCAGCAAGGTCACAGCCAGTAGGAAAACCATCTCCTGGCTTTTAAATGGAGCAAACTTCCTCTGGAAGACCTGGGAAGAGAACAAGGAACTAGAGCACCTTTTTTTTCCCCCTATAAAGATGCTTTTCTCTTTACAATGGCACTTTAACAAGAGCTTAATGAAGAGCATCTTCTGGTTTTCAAGAGGCACAGGCAGGCCAGATAAAGCTACCAATTCATTAGCATCCCATCATGAGTGTAGCCTCCATATTCCCCAGCCATATGGTCAGCACAATGTGCTTCCAGAAAACAGGGACATCTACAAAGGCTTTATTACCATCAGCCAGCACACCCAAGTAGCCTGTGGTTAGCTGGAGATGGAGAACATCTCATTTCAGCATCTTCTGGGTGTGAAGGAACAAGAGAAGGCTGGGAGGCAAGGTGACTTTGGAGGTTATCAGCAGCCCTTTGACTGCAGAGAGAGGGGTTTAATGGAGATTGTTTCTTGGTGCTGAACAAAACAGTCTCCAGAGCAGATACATCTCCAGGAGATATCTGCCCAGGTGGGAGACACAGCATCTGCTTCCATCTCTCTCTCTGCAGATGAATTTCCCCTATGACTAATTAAACCTCCCAGCAGGCTGCAGGGTGTGTCCAGCAATTAGACACGTTTGAGCTGAAACTTCAGCCAGCCACAGAGAATTGGGAGGCTCTCCCCATTCCCACTCCATGCGGGTCCACCATCTGCAGATGGCATTAGGTGGCCATAAATAGATGTTTGGTGGCCACATGCAGCTGCTGAAAGCAGCATGAAAAAGCAGCTCAAGACAGCACAGCCAATAGCATCAGAGGATCACTGTGGTTGGAAGAGACCTTTGAGATCATCAGGTCCGGCCATGAGCCCAGCACTGCCTGGCACCACTAAGCCATGGCACTCAGCACCACATCTACAAGACTTCAAAACCTCTCCAGGGATGAGGACTCCACCTGTGTCCTGGGCAGCCTGGGCCAGGGCTTGACAACTCTTTGGGGAAGAAATTGATCCTCGTGGTAACCTAAACCTCTCCTGGGGCAACCCAAGGCCATTTCCTCTCATCCTCTTTCTCGTGCCTTGGGAAAAGAGACTGACCTCTACCTGGCTCCAGCCTCCTTTCAGAGTCACAGAATTGTTTCTGTTGGCAAAGACCTTTAAGATCACTGAGTCCAACCATTATACCATTTCAGATAGTGACAGGACTCGGGGGAATGGAGCAAAGCTGGAGGTGGGGAGATTCAGACTGGATGTGAGGAGGAAACTCTTCACCATGAGAATGGTGAGAGCCTGGAATGGGTTGCCCAGGGAGGTGGTTGAGGTCCCGTCCCTGGAGGTGTTTAAGGCCAGGCTGGATGAGGCTGTGGGCAGCCTGATGTAGGGTAGGGTGTCCCTGCCCAGGGCACGGGGGTTGGAACTAGATGATCCCTGTGGTCCCTCCCAACCCTGACTGACTCTATGATTACCTAACTCTGCCAAGTTTGGTGTCCCTCAGCACCACACCTCTGCACCTTTTAAAGAAGGTCTCCCCTGAGTTGATAACAGGACCATGAGGGCTTTCTGCACTCGGATGTGCAAGAGAATCTACTTTGCTGCACGTGGAGCAGCCCCAGCAGCTGCTGACCCTCACAGAGGGGCACACAGCAGCACATCCTGCCCTTCAATTCCCTCTACTCAGGAATAGTTCTCCTTGGAGTGCCCAGGTGGCAACTCCTACCCCCTTCAGAGACCAAACCACCTTCTCTTCCCTCAGCACCCCCAGCATCTGCCCTTGGGTTCCCAGCACCATGTTTCCTAACGAGCAAATAACTTCTTCCTTACTCCAGAGCTCCGCTTGCAATTCAGCGAGACGCAGCAGGAGGGTTTGTGCTCCTCCTGCATTCCCTGACCTGTGTCAGCATTTTATTCTGCAGCCCTGTAGGGTTTTTGTAGGTAAAAGAGAAAAAAAAGGAGTTTTCAAAGCTTTAATGGCTTTGAAAACAACATAGAGAGTTCTCTTTACTGCAGGAGAGGTTAATGATCTCCCTCTGCTGCAGAACCAAACCGGACATCATAATAAATA
Organism: Tricholaema leucomelas; assembly: GCA_013400475.1. Lineage (NCBI taxonomy): Eukaryota > Metazoa > Chordata > Aves > Piciformes > Lybiidae > Tricholaema lacrymosa > Tricholaema leucomelas. The sequence goes on along the minus strand of WAAF01010418.1, from coordinate 340,994 downwards.
ATCGTAATAAGATATAAAGTATCACCTGGAGTCATTCAGTGGCAGAGCAGGTAGGAGTTGTGGTGCATTTCCATTACTCCCTGTGACTGCTAGGTGTGAAATTTTCAAAGGGAAGGTAGTCAATTAAAAAATGAAAAGCCTGCAATTAAAGAATTACTTAACCAGCAACACATTTTGTCTTGTCTTGCTGGGAGGAACCAAGGCTGCGGCTCCTGGATGGACTGCAGCTGAGCCACAGTTTGAGCTCTCCCTCTCCTCCCCAGCACCCTGCTGCCATGCAGCTCCATCACCAAAGCCTGGTCTGCTCCTGTAGGACTCATCTACATGGCCAGAGCTGAGCATCTCAGTGCCACAAGAGCTGGCAGCTTCAGGTTGCTGCAAGCTCGACCTTCAGGCGGAGCAGCAGCGATGCCAGCCTGTGGGTGCTCTGCCACAGCCCATCAGAGCAGCCCCATCAGCCAGGGCACCACAGAGCTCCCAGCAATGCTGCCTCTTTGGGGTGCCTCATCTGGGCTCTGCCTGAGCACATCTCAAAAGAAGGGCAGACAAGCACTTACAGGCAGGTCTTCAGGTGTCCTGCTGGTTCTTGCTCCGTCTGCTCTTGGAGGTGCAACTGCCTTGGCCATGTTTCCACACACAAGTTTCATTCAGCCACATCCAGAAGGCTGCTTAGAGTGATTGTCAGCAGGTATGGAAAGGATTTCACAGAAGCCTCCCTCTCTGGGTTGTAAAGATCTGGAACATGGTGTTCAGGCTCCAGAGCTCCTCAGTCCCATCCCTACACTAGATTCAAAAGTGGTCTCGCTGCTGGCAAAGGCTAAAGTCGCACAATGGGTCCATGGACTCCTGTGGAAAGCAGAGTTAGACCACAGACAATAAAAACTCCATCAGAGACATCAACTGCAGTGCTGGGGAGCAGCAGAGATTCTTACAATAGAATAGGTTGAGTTGAAAAGGACCTTAAAGACCATCCAGTACCAACCCCCTGCCATGGGCAGGGATACCTCCACCAGCCTAGGTCACTACAGTCTCGTCCATCCAGGCCTCGAACACCTCCAGGTAGGGGGCATCCACAGCCTCCCTGGGCACTGCTCCAGCGTCTCCCCACCCTCACTGCAAACATGACCTTTCCAACCTCAGCACAAGTCAGAGGTGACAAGCCAGCTGCCACCACTCTGCACCACACGCAGGCAGCAGCCAGGCAGGAGTCAGTCCATCACTGGCAGCAGGAGGTGCCCCCCAGCGCGGTGGGGAGAGGGGGCTGGAGCCCATCTCCCATGGCATTAATCACCTCTGCAGGGCTCTGCAGGCGCTGGACACTCCTATTAATCAGCAGCTATCAGCCCTCCAGCCTGGCCGGGGCCCCTTTGTGCTGGTCCCTTCCCATCACAGCCAGATAAGATTATCAGTGACGAGTGAGACACCCATTGAGCAGCAGCCAGGGGATTTCTGTGGGGTGTTTATCCCTGTCTCCGAGATGAGCTGTTTCTTGTCTTGTCAGACCACATCCTTTTCTCTAAAGCACCAGCTTTAAGAATCCAATTTGTCAAGCTGGACAATCATTTGAGAATCCATAAAAAGCCCCAGTGACTTTATCAAAAAAAATAAATCAGAAGGTTTTAAATGGTAACTGAAAGGGATTTGAGAATAGGTTGAGTGGCCTACACCAATTAATCTTCAGAGAGATGGGGCTTTGTAAAGCTGGAGTGGCACAGATGTGTCAAAGGCTGGCTATGGGGCCTGAGGAGATGGAAGCTATCGATATTTCTCTGCTCCTTTTTCTCTCCTCTCTTCTTTCTCTGGCTCTTCAGAACATGGGAAGGCAACATCTCCCACGACAGGGTGCTGCAAAGCCCAGAAGAACTGGAAGCTCAAGCCCAGAAAAGCTGGATGCTCAAGCCCAGAAGAGCTGGATGCTCAAGCCCAGAAGAGATGCATGGTCTAGCCAAGGTTTAGGTGGGCAAGGCAAGAAGAGTTGGGTGGTCAGGGCCACTCTTTCCTAGTCATATTTCACTGTGGCCATTCCTAATGTGAGCCCCTGGAGGCCAGACCTGCTCTCCCAGGACAGTGCTGCCTTCCTCTCCATCACTGCTGGCAGATGCTGGAGCTCAAGAACAACCCTCAGGAGGAGCCATCAGACGCCATCAATGTGGTCACTTAGAGGTGTTCTCAGGTGAAACCAGAGGGTCCAGCTGCCTACATCACCAGCTGGGGCTTGGCTCCATCTGAGAAAGGAGGAGAAAGAGATAAATTGCTTCAGTTTGAACCCTGGGCCTGACCAAAGTGTTGCAAGCCAACAGGAGGACCTCAGGGCTTGCAAACCAAAATGAAGAGCCCTTGGTTGTGCAGATCCAGGCCTCTGGCACCACAATGGTTAAGGAAAGTGGACAGCCCCTACTGCTCTTCACCTTGCAGCTACACCTCCACCCCCAGAAACATATGGCTGAGGGCTGGGGGGTAAAGATGGCAAGCCCCAAGGAGCACAAATGAGGATGGAAGAGATTTGGGGGACACAGGGATGAAAACGTCCTGGGAATGAAGGAATCAGAGCTCTACAGAAGAAAAGGGCTGGCTGGCTCAGCAGCAGCACCGAGGGCAGGCTGCAAGGAGCTCCAGATGGCTTTTGGGGTTTAGTGCAATACAAAATGGAACCTGACAGGCAAGTGTGGGGCTGGGTAATAATAAAAACCACAAACCATTTCATTTAAAATTAAATTAACAAAACAAAACCAAAAAGAGAATGGAAAGGAGTGTAACAGCTCAAAGATCTATTCCCCTGCCACAAACAGAGCCTATCTGCTCCTCACTGCCACAGGAGTACGCCCAGGAGCTTGCTGAAGGTATTTTGTGGCACAAGTGGAATGTGAGGACACTTCACTCACTCTTCAGTCAGGGCAAATGGATCTGCCTTGGCAATTGGCCAGAAGGGCTGCAAGTCAGGGCTCTGAAGTGAAGGTGATAACTTTGCCAATTAAATATGGATGCCATTTCCCCCCCCTCCTTCTCCTTCCCCCCAAACTCTCCTGTGCTGTCGGTAGGTGATGATATAAAGAGGCGAAGCCTCCCGGTGCAGCTTAATTGCTCATATATAGAAAAATGATGAGCTCTGGAGCACTGCACGAGCACTGTCTTGGCTACTGGCTGCTTTATTAATAGGTGATACCAACCTGAGCTTAATTCTTCTGCCCAAGGAAGAAGAGAAAGAGAGCAAAAGCCTCTTCAGCAGAGCACTTCAGCACTCAGCAAACCGCTTCGCTGAGCAGCGACAGACTTCAGAGCACGCTGGTGTTTAATCACAGCACTAAAGTGTTGTGCTGAGCTGCTGCTTGGAGCCCAGGAGACAGGATGCAGTTCCTATTAAGGCATCTTTTATCTCCATATCCTTGGGTTTTTATTTTTTTCCCTACTGATAAATGGTGCAGGTGATCCTGTGCTTTGCAAACTGCTGCTAAATGATTTCTAGCCCGGGGCGAGCTAAGGACAAAAAAAGGCTCATTTGAAATAGTCATGGACCCCAGCACTGCAGAACAGGACAAGCCATGGGAAGGGCTGGGACTGGGGAGGGCTCTGGGTTGCTTTCCCCTGGGGGTGGACATGCCTTGGGGAGCACCTGGATGGACCCTTTAGGGTAGATAGGATCTCCATAGAATCAGAATTGTTTAGGTTGGATGAGACCTTTAAGAAGTCGAACCTTCAACTTTCAGTGCATGGTGATCAGGGACAGCTTGTTCAGAGCAGGAGGGAATGTGAAGGCACAGGACACTGAACGAAAGAGTTCAAAGTCCAGACTGGCAGAGAAAGGCGCTCATTGTTGCTAGTAATCACCTTACTAAGACTACTGCTACTAACAAATTCAGCCTTGATGGAAGCAGTGCTGCTGCTGCACGTTTTCAGCAGCCAGTAGGTCACTCCTAAACCCTCACATTTGTATCTGCTTTAGAATCCTCCAATCATTTTGGTTGGGAGAGACCTTTAAGATCTTTGAGTCCAACCATTAACTCTACCCTTCCAGCTCACCTCTAAACCATGTGGTCCATCAGCACGACATCTACATGGCTTTGAAACCCTTCCAGGGATGGGGACTCCATCACTCCACCTGGGCAGCCTGTTCCAGGGCTTTCTTTGGGGGAAGAAGTTGTGCCTCTGCTTTCTAGGAGTCTCTCTAGAGGAATGTCTTCAAAGGAACTGAGCCTTCCATGAAAAGCTGAGGGGCACAGGCTGGTTAAGCCCACCTGCAGGAGCAGGGGACTGCATTTGCATCTGCTGGGGCCCCGGTGGCCAAGTTTCATTCCCAGAGAAGCTGTGGTTAGACAGGAGGGAGCGGAGCAGCAAAGGGAAGCCGAGATTAAATTGATGGCAACAGAAAAAGCAGGAGGTACAAATGGCTTGGGAAAATGCATGATGAGATGTGACTGCCCTGGGTCCTGGGACTGGAAAGAGCAAAATGGGAAAAGACCACCTGGACGAAGAGAAAGTGCTTCTGATTGCTGTGGGGGAAAGAGAGTTAAAGCTCATTGGAAGGGACAAGGCAATCTGGAGGCAGCACAGCGCAGAGATTGCTTCCAGCGCAGGGCCATGAGCGGCGCTCTGCAGCCCTCCCCAGGGCCGCTGCTGGGGGAGGTGGGAGGGAGCCCAGCAACAATGTAGGGCATCATCAGCTAGGGGTGCAATGTGTTGGCACAAGGTTCCTGCCAGACTGATGTCTGGGAGGCAGACCCGGTTTTGCCAGCTCTCCTTAGTCCTCTACAAACCAGAAAGCTCAGTGCCCAGCTGGGTGCTGCTGGAGAGCTGGAGGCACTCTGCCCAGCCCCTTCACCTGTGTGGGGAGCAGAAGTGAACTGAACCATCACAGGAAGCACTCATTTAGGCATAACCATGGGGACAGACTGGGAGAGTTTGGGCTATTCAGCCTAGAGAAATCTTCAGGGAGACCTTAGAGTTGCATTTCAATATCTGAAGGGGGCTACAGGAAGGCTGGGGAGGGACTGGTCAGAAGGGCCTGTGGGGAAAGGTTTGAAACTGGAACAGGGCAGATTTAGGTTGGACATCAGGAGGAAGTTCTGCACAGTGAGAGTGGGGAGACACTGGAACAGGCTGCCCAGGGCTGTGGTTGAGGTGCCAGCCCTGGAGATGTTCAAGGTCAGACTTGACATGCCCCTAGGATGGTGGTGTCCCTGCTGAGAGCAGGGGGGTTGGACAATATGACCTTTGAGGGTCCCTTCCAATTTGATGCAATCTGTGAACTCAAAGCCTGGGTTAGTTTGGACCCCCACATCCCCCCAGGTACAAGGACTTTAACCCCAAGTGCTGCTGCTGCTCCCAGCGGCGTGCTCTGAGCTTTGGATTCCCACAGCCAAAGATTTTCTAAAGGTTATGCAAAGGTTACCCCACAATTAAGGAGTTCGATCAGCAGCCTGGCTCTGTTTGCCTAATTTCCAAAGTCTGAAGGCTAGCAGGCAGCTCAGCAGCACAGCTGGAAAGGCTCCAGCTGCCCCTGTGCACCGCTTCCGATCCTTCAGCCCTGAGCCATGTGCCAGCACCGGGGCCATGGCACTGAGGGGCATAAGAACAAATACCAGCACAGCCCTTCCCTCTGCCCTGGGCATGGCCAGGTTGTCTCAGCTCTGAAATGAGCCATTGGAGCACTCTGGCATGATGATCTGTTGGACTCAGCGACAGACAGATGGTCAGGTTCGCATTCACACAAGTCCCCTCCCCAGGCTGCCAGCCCAGCCAGTGTTTTGTTCCGTTCACAGACTGGCCCAGCCTCCTCTTTCTGGCCTGCCCAGAGCCCTCCAGACTCCTGCCTTCAAGAGTGGGGAGAAGCCCAGGAAGGTGGAGCACTGAGCTTGCTCTGGGTTGCTGGATAAATCAGCTGCAGACTCAGGAGCCCAGCCGCAGTGGGTGGCTGCAGGGTGGCTGCGATGTGCAGCAGGTGCAGAGGGAGGCAGCAGACAGTTTTGTCTCCAGTGTCCTTCCTCACGTTGTTAGTTCTCTGTCTAGGTTACTAAACACAAGCAAATTGGGATGATTTCCTTCCCAGCATCACAAGCCTGTGGTTTGCTAATTCGTGGATTCACAGATTGCATTGGGTTGGAAGAGACTCTAAAGGACATCTTGTCCAGCCTCCTGCACTCAGCAGAGGCACATCCAGCCAGAGCAGGCTGCACAGGGACATACCAAATCTGACCTTGAACATCTCCAGGGATGGAACCTCAAACACATCCCTTGGCAGCCTGTGTCAGGGTCTCACCACCCTCACTGTGCAGAACTTCCTCCTGATGTCCAACCTAACTCTGCCCTGCTCCAAACCTTTGCCTCTCATTCTATCCCCACAAGCTCTTCTGAACAGTCTCTCCCCAGCCTTCCTGCAGACCCCTTTCAGATATGGAAAAGTATCTCTAAGGTCTCCCCAGAGCCTTCTCTTCTCCAGGGACTGCTTCCCAAACCCCTTCCCTTGCACTGCAATTTCACATTCCTGAAGCCTGGCTTTCAGAGCAGCAGCAGAGCTCCTGGTGCTGCTTCAGAATTCAATGAGCCAGAAGAAAAAACATTGGGAAGCATTTTCAGCTGGGCACTGATATTTTGAAGGACATTTTAAAGACAGAGAACACATCCTGGCTCCTGCTGATGTTCATCAGGATCTCGTTTACTTTGAGGAGGGAAAACAAGGAGTGTCAGAGTGCACCAAGGATGAAGGAAATTGCAAAGCAGGTCCAGGGTGGAATGGGTTACCCAGGGTGGTTCTGGAGTCACCACCCCTAGAGGCCTTCAAGAAAGGTGTGGCCATGGCACCTGGGGGGGCATGGTTTAGTGGTGAGGTTGGGTTGATGGTTGGCCTGGATGATCTGAGAGGCCTTTCCCAACCCAAACAATTCTGTGATTCTGGTTTTGCAATGCTGCATAGAGCCACAAATGAAGTACCTTAGGGAGCAGCTGTGCCATTAAGACATCCCCAAAATAAGGAACAAAGACTGGACTCACAGTGGGAAGCAGGCACAAGAAGGCAAACTGGATCTCAGTCTGGGCATGAACCTTTTCTTCCCTCCCAGGAGGCATCTGGATTTCCTTCCAGCAAATGTGCAGGAGTTCCTCAGGCTGTGGAAGAGAGGTGAACAGAGTGGGGCCGTGAGGCAGCAGAACACTGCAGGAGAGGCTGAATAACAGAGTTTGCAAACACCCAATAGTCAGCCCAGCACAAAACCAGGCAGCAGGAACATCTCCACCTGCTCCAGGCCACCTAAGGAGTCACACAGGCAGCATGAACCTCGTCCTTCACTACCTCTTAGCTATCACAGCTGGGTGATGACGGCACTCAAGGGTTTCAGTTGAGCCAGGGGAGGGTTAGGTTGGAGATCAGGAAAAAAAAAATCTTTGCTGAAAGAGCGGTGAGGAGTTGGGATGAGCTGCACAGGGAGGTAGAGTCCTCATCTCTGGAGCTGGTGATGGAGTGTGCAGGTGTGGTGCTCCAGGATCTAGTTTGGTGGCCATGGTAGCTGGGTTACAGCTGGACTCAGTCTTAAAGGTCTTTTCCAACCTTAATGGTTCTAGGACTCTGTGCTGGGTGGGTTTGGCTGCCCACACCTGAACACAGATGGATACTGGTGGATGCTGGTGGTCCCTGACCCCCATCCCCTCAGAATGCCCCTTGGGCACTCAACCCTGCCCCGCAGAGCCAGAAAGGAAAACAAACAGCAGCAGAAAGGGGGAAACTTTCTGTCACTGCTGTTAATTATGATCTTATTTTGCAGAGAGAAGCTGTCACTCAGGCTCCCATAATGGATCGTTTCTATTTCAATCCTCCCTCCACCCCATTATCTGCTGTAGCATCCAGCCCGGGCGGGTGATGGATGGATAAGGGCCGGTCCCGGCGGGCGCTGCTGGCTCTCACGCGCTCAGCTTCCCTATCTCTTTAAATATTTCAGCTCTTTGAGATCTTTATTTCACATTTCGATTTCCTGTAGTACAGTAAATTTATCTTAGTCACCCAGTCAAGTTCTCTCCAAGCCCCTTATCTTCTCCTCCTCCTCCTCCCTACGGCTGAAGGCACCGACGTTATCTGCGCTGCCGATGGTGCAGCCCCGGCACCCCAGCCCAGAGGAGTCCTTGAAAGCCCTGAGTTTGGCATCAGCTGAAGTTCAGTGCCCTAAACCCAGCACCAGCTCTTACTCAGGTCAGAGGAGAATCACAGAATAGTTTGGGTTGGAAGTTACCTTTAGATCATCCAGCTCCAACCCCCTGCCGTGGGCAGGGACACCTCCACTAGCCCAGATTGCTCAAGGCAGCATCCAACCTAGCCTTGGACATTCCCAAGGAAGAGGCATCCAAGAGAAGCATCCTTCCACTACAAGGAAAAGTCCAGCTGGGGCTGTTTGGGGTGCTCTCAACAGGGGAAACTCTAACTGGACTGCTCCCAGTCAAGGGGGCCACAGCAGCCAGCAGGTCCAGGCTAGCAGACAGAGGACACAAACACCAGGACCGATTTTCTCCCACTAGACCACACAAGTTTCAATCTCTCCACAGCAAGGAGCAGAGAGAGCATCCTGCACTGTCGTGGGAACCCTCTCCTGACAGCACCTTCCCCGAGGCAGGAGCTGGGAGCAATCAAATTAAACTACTCTGAAAATTAATACAAAGCCAAGAAGCAGGTGAGATAAAGTCCTCTCCTCTCTCTTCCCACCTTGGCAGCACCGAGCCGCGATCAGGCAGCACCCCCTGGTGCCACCACTGCTGGCTGGCTCCACCTGGGCTCTGCCCACAGGACACCCGCACGCCGCAGGGAGAAGATCCTGGAGCAGGCTGGGGTGGGAGCAGGCAAACCAGAAAACCACCCAAGTGCCCAGGAAAACCTCTGCGGGCTGTGAGAGAACCCAACCTTCTATTCTCTCACACACACACAGAGTGCTGCTGAGGTGCTGATGCAGGTGGCGAGGCAGGCAGCTCCAAGCACAAACCCCCCTAGTCTGGCACAATGCCCATTTGACCACCAGGATCCAGGAGATCCAAGTGGTTTCCTTTCTGAGGAAGAAGTGGGTCACAGCTCCAGTGGTGCCAGCTGCAACCCGGGTACAGCTGGAGTCCTGTCCTTGCCATGCCACAGTGGTGATCTGCAACCTATCCAACAGTGCCAGGCTTTCAGAAGGCACAACAGGGGTGGTGGTCACCCATCGTCTACCTGCACCACAGACCTGCATGGGGCAGCCTGCAGAGAGCCAGCTGGCACCTGGCTGTGCCCACAGGAACAGCAGCTGTGCGTGTGCTGTGCAGGTGTTTCCACAGAACCCCAGGGGATGCTTGGGAAGAGGCAGGAGGGTTTCACTGCCAGCCTGCTGGGGGCTTCCCAGTCCCACCATGGCTGAAATGAAGAGAGAAAAAGTGACCTCATCCTAGTCAATTGACGGTAACCAACAGTTGGGAAGGGAAGAAACCCACCCTGGCTGCCTGGGGAGCTGCCAGCACCAAACCGGGGTCTCTCTGACCTGTTGGGCTCTGCCTTTGGGTTCCATAAGAAGCAGCATTTGGGCTCATGCCAGTTGGGACTGTAGGACACTGAAGCCACCCCAGGAGAAGGCTGCTGGAAGGGCTCCTGCCCTCCTTACCCACAGAATTGCCAGGGGCTTCCTGATGCTCACCTTTGACTTGAGTCAGTCTCCAGGCCTTCCTGGCAATACAGGAACAGGATCAGGACCAAAACTTCCCTGTACAGCACCCAGCAGCCAAACCCAGCTGTGGGGCAGGCTACACTCAGCCCAGCAGCCTAGAGTGAGGTCTCACTAACCTCCTTCTCTCAGAATGATTTTGTCTTCTGGGATCAAACAGAGCAGCAGGGCACCCAATAAATACGTCTGCAGAAGGGTGATTTATCCGTAGGGGAAGCCATGGAAATTCCCAAACTCTCTTAAATATCCACTTCCTGCCTCTAAGCAGTCACTAACTTGCCAGTTAGGGAATGGTTTTGTCTGCTTTCCTCTCCCCCCCACCCCCATTTTAGCTTTTCATTATCATTCGCTAAATAATAGATCCGGAGGAGTTATTTATCACACGCAGCAGTGCCCTGGTCCCCCCCTTCCATCCAGAGGAATTGCACCCATACATCAGCTGCACCAATCTGCTGCCACAGCCACGGCTCCCAGCACCTTTTCCTCACCCCAGTGACTGCCCCAGCCAGCTGCCAGGCTCTACTCGGAGCCACCACCTCTACTGACCAGCATTTCCTTGCCCAAGGGAAGCAAAGGCAGAGAAGTCATTGCCCCACTCTGCTCAGCGCTGCTCATGCCACACAGATCCCTGCTCATCCAAGTCAGGAGGTGCTGCTGTATCCCCCCCATCACCCCAAATGCTGACAAAATTCCCCTGTCCCACAGGACATGCCCAGCCCTGGCTTTCCGGGATCAACCATCAGGAAGGTGCCACACGTGGGCAGCTGCCCCATCCCTGCACTATCCAGACAGGCAGCCTGTGCCAGCAGCTCTGCCCACGCAGACCTTTGCTCTGGTAGCCACCAGACACAACTCTGCACAAGCCAAAACTCCTGCCAGCCTCCAGGCACCACCCAGACTGCATCCAAACCTTGATCCAGGGAGAGCGGTCCCGCTAGAGCTGACATGTGCCCATCCCCACGCCCCACCACACCTCATTTTGCAGCTGGCAGCCTTGGGCAGGGAGAGGCCAGGCTGTGAGCAGGACAGCAGCCTAATGGCTCCTGGTCATGCCAAGCAGCTGATAAATGGGCTGAGAGCTCAGCGTTTTGTTGCAGAGCTGCAGAGCTCACAGGAGCTGGCACCGACTGCTGGGCACTTGCAGTGGAGACAAATCCCAGGCACCTGCAGGTGTGGACATGCTGGGAATGCTCCCACACAGGAAGAGCAGAGGGGCTGCTGCTGTGCTACTCTTTGCTTTTCAAGCTGCAGGAGCACCCTGGAAGAGTTCACTTCACAGGGTGGAGAAGCCACAAGGGAAAAAGCCTCTGGGTGCTTTGGGCTGGCTCCAGGTTCCTGCTGGCACAGCCCTCTCAGAGTCACTGCTGCCCTCCCAGTGACTCTGATCATACCCATCAGCTCCTGGAGCAATCACCTCTGAACCTGCACCAACAGCTGCCAGGAGGCCCAGGAACATGTGAAGGGAACCCAGGGTGGAGGATCTGAACACACAGTGGTGGATCCAGCTGATGCCAGGGATGTGCCAGTGCCCAAACTGATGTGCAAACAGGTTTGTCCATCCATGGGACAGGTAGCCAGGGACCAGAAGATGTCTGGCATGATGGCAGGCAGAGCTAGAAGGGATGCAGACATGGCAGAGAGCCGAGAAGAGAAAAGCAATGCAGGGAATGGGAACTTGGCACTGAGGCTGAGCCAGTGCCAGACAATTAAGGGCTGGCAAAGGAACTGGTTGGGGCACTGCTCACCTGGGTAGGGAGACACTGCAAAGGGTTGCCCGGGGAAGCTGTGGACAACTCATCCCTGGAAGTGTTCAAGACCAGACTGGATGAGGTCTTGAGCAGCCTGGGCTGGTGGAGGTGTCCCTGCCCATGGCAGGGAGCTGGAGCTGGATGATCTTTAAGGTCCTTTCCAACCCAACCCATTCTGTGACCCCTGGGGTGCCACCCCAGGTACCCTGACAGCTCTTGGGCTCCTGCGGGGGTTGGGAGAGGGCTGCAGAGTCTCCGTGGCACACAGGGAGCTGGTAGTTTTCCACAGTGGGTGGCTGGGGAATTCCAGCCTGAGTCAGGCAGCAGGAAAAAGCAATCAATGTATTCAAATGAGCACTGCTCCCTCCCCGCAGACCTCCACAGGACTCTTCCGGCTCTCTCTGCCCTGCAAGCCGATGCAGCACCTGCTCAGGTGCCTTCAGGATTAGTGCCCACACATGAGTCACCCTTAGCAAGGAGAGGGTACTCCTAAACCCCCTCCGAGCTGCCACCCAGCCGAGGGAAAAGGGAACAACTCCCACGGCTTCCACTTCTTTATTTACCAAGTTCTGGTGCCCCCGGGCAACAGCAGCAGCATTTGAAGGACGTGTGGGCATGGCACCTGGGGACGTGATTTAACGGGCAGGGGGGGTGAGGTGGGAGGTTGGAGCCCATGATCTTACAGGTCCCTTCCAGCTGGAGCAGTTCTGTGGTTCTATGATTTGGGTAACAGGACAGGAGGTACCAGAGCAGCATTCACCTCCTGGTAACAAGCATGGACCCTGGCTCCGAGCTCAGCCATGGTGCTCTGAGCGGTGCCTGGCAGTTCCTGGCCCACTCCCATTTCAAGCTCTCCTGATATCCAAAGGCACTGCCAGAGTGCATCTCCTCTGATCAAAGCTTCCCAGCTCGGCAGTGGTGGAGCTGCTGTCAGGACACCTCCCGCTCTGCAGCAGCTGGGCTCTGCCCGCAGCCCAGCCCAGCAAAACTGGACTCAGAGCCAAGCTGCTCAAACCTGCAGAGCACCAACGAGCCCCAAAAGCCACTTCACATCCTCACCTCTCCCAAACACAGGCTGGTGAAGCATGCTGCTGTGCCCTCAGCACTGGAGTGTCTCATAGCAGCACAGGAGTCTCCACCAGGTAAAAGCTTTTCCCCCAAGAAAGGGAAGAAGGGAAAAATGGAGGCTTTGACTCAGATTACACAGCCTGACACCATTCTACCACCTGAGATGCTCAGAGTCATAGAATGGGTTGGAAGGGACCTTAAGGCTCATCCAGTTCCAACCCCCTGCCATGGGCAGGGACACCTCCACCAGCCCAAGTCACTCAAGGCCTCACCCAGCCTAGCCTGGAACACCTCCAGGGAAGGGGCAGCCACAGCCTCCCTGTTCCAGTGTCTCAGCCTCACTGTCAAGAATTTCTTTCTCATCTCCAGTCTCCCTCTGCCCTCTCCCAGCTCAAAGCCACTGCCTCTCATCCTATCACTCCCAGTCCTTGTCAAAAGTCCCTCCCCAGCTCTCCTGCAGCCCCTTCAGGTACTGGAAGGCTGCTTTAAGATCTCCCCAGAACTTTCTTTTCTCCAGACTGAACAGCCCCGAGCCTCACATGCTGAGGCTGTATGAACACCTCACAAGCAGGGATCAGCTGGTGGGATGCACATCCCTCTCCAAGCCTTAGCTTAGCACCCATCCCTGGAGGAAACCCTGCTAAGTGATGGTGATGTGACAGCCTCCAGATGTGACACCTTACCACCCTCCAGACCTTCTCCTGGTGAGGACAGGTGGAAGAGCTTGGCCAGCTACAGGCTTTCATGGGAAAGCAGAGATGGCCAGAGCTCAGCTTCAGCCCCAGCTGGGACACAGGGAGGGACAAGTCCTGATCCCTCAGGTTTCTCCTCTTTCCAAGCCACTGCACACTACCTTCAAAGGAAATTGCTTTGCAAATATTGATTCATTTAACTTTACAACATCCATCTTAAATAAACAGCACCTTGGCTTTCACATGGGGAAATCAAGGCATGGAAGGGGGACAAAAAAACTAAAAGCAGAGCCAGGAACAAAACCATCTCTCACTGCTTTAACTACAGAAGGATCTCTCCTCCTTAGCAGCTAATCAAAAGTATCAGAGGCGAAGAGATTACAGGCAGGGTGGAGTGGGGAGTAGCTGAAAGAAATTCAGACATCAAACCAGACCTTTGCTCATCTATCAGTGAGTCACAGGCTTGGAGGTCACTGCAGCCCCTGTGAGCCTCCCAGGATCTGGGGATGCTGTCTCCAAAATCTCCAAAGTTAACAGGTCACAGCCACAGATCAACTCAAGAGAGGAGAAAATCTGCAAGGTTGGGTTGGTCTCAGCAAGTTTGATATTGCTTTGCCTGCCAGATTATAAACCTCACTAATCTTGCCTCGCCAGCCTCCCAGTCTGTATGGGAGCCCAGATACCTTATCTGAGACTTGCTTATCAAAAAGCACCCCAGCTTCTGCAGCAGCAGCAGCTCAGCTGAGGCTTGCAGCAGCTCTCACAGCTAGGGAAGCAGAGGTGGATTTTGGCACCCAGCTGACCCAGTTGGCTACCACACCACAGGGGGTGCCCTGTGCTGTGCCAGCCAGCGGTGCTGCCGGCGGGTACAAAGCCACCAGCGTGGGAGCAGTTTGGGGAAGGCCATCACAGATGCCAGACCTCAGATGTTTGGCCTCGATCTCGGCTGTGTCTGAGCTGAGCAGCTCCAAAGTGAGAGGGACCAGCTGAGCTCAGGGTGCTGGGGCACAGCCCACACATCCCTTCTGCTCCTCTGACCCTCTCTGTGCACACTCCCAATCACCTTCACGTATCCAGACAGCAGAATAAGCCACAGCACTCTGGGGGCCTTCCCCCCATCTTTTTGCCCCAAAAATGATCTGCAGGAAGCCAGAAGTTGTATTACTGCAGGCAGAGAACATCTCATCTTCAAACTTCCTCCTCTCCTTACCCATCCTGACTTTCACACATTCACAGACTGCATCGGGTTGGAAGGGACCCTCAGAGGTGATCCTGTCCAACCCCCTGCACTCTGCAGGGACACCTCCAGCCAGAGCAGGCTGTCCAGGGCCACAGCAAAGCTGATCTTAAATGCCTGCAGGGATGGGACCTGAAACGCATCCCTGGGAAGCCTGTGCCAGGGCCTCATCACCCTCACTGTACAGAACTTTCCAGAAGTGAGCAGACAGGCAAGGTCCATGACTTACCCATCTGACCACAGGTCACAGCCAACATGCCAGGCTGGCTTCGAGGTCTCCAGAGGGCAGAAGCTTGCAGAGCCCAGCCCCGGGCTGCTGGAGTGGCACAGCCTCTCCTGCAACGCCTCCAGCCTCACACCAGAGCCCACGCTGGGAACCGGGGGAGGTGTTTTTAAATAAGAGGAGGAAACGGTGTCTTTGTGTCAGGCAAGTGGAAGAAATCCAGGACCAGGAGACTGCAGAGCCTTTCCACTTCAGACAGCAGGTGCTCTCCAAGATGTGGTTATGGCAACAAAATAAATGATGGATAATTGCTTTTGTGACAACTTGCCAATTAAATTAGACTCAGCAGAATAACATAATGACAATTTGTTATGCTCTGGTGGGCACTAACACACCAATCATAATTAAATGCTATGACTGAAATAGAATGCTGCTGTACACAGGAATATATAACCCCAATTCCCTCCCAGTGAAACATTATAGGTTCAGACTTGATTTCAATTTCTGGAGGATAATAGCATTAGCGCACATCAGAATGAGCCTGCAATATGCAGAGAGGCAGCAGCAGCACCAGGAGACAGACAGAGCCAAGGAGAGCTGAGCTGCCGGGCTCCTGGGGGGACCCTCCCCAGCATCTCTGCTGCTCCAGCTTCCAAAGCAGCAGGGACATCCCAAATCCCTGCCATGTCCCGGGAAGATTTCAAATCCTCATCCCGAGGGGACTGGGCCCCATGGGAACAGGGCTGTTGGCAGCAGCAGGGCGAGAGCTGGCTGGGATGGGGCCGTGGGGTCTCCTCGTGGCTGTGCCAACAGCAGCACAGCCCTCGCACTCCCCTCACAGCCCAGGCTGAGCCATGGGACACCCTGCAGCCTGCCTCTCTTCAGTCATTATCAAACTGCTCGTTAAAAGGATTTGTCCTGCATCAGCCAGGAGCATCCTCACCCCACAGCCAGCGCCTGCTGGGGCTCAGCCTTGCCAGCTGCCCCAGCCAACAGCAAGCTGAGTCACCAAAATGATCCAAAAACTGCCCAAGGAGGTCAGATCCAGAGCCAGTCTACCTCAGCTTTCCAGCAAAGCTGATGAATTCTTCTGGCTGCTCCAGACATAAGACCTGCTCCTATTAAATCCTTAGTTCTCTTGCCCTCAGCGAGAGCCAGAGGATAGTCTGTGACCAGCAGCGTGGGCAGAGACATCACCTCACAGTACCACGTGCCTGGCTGTGCCAAAGAGGCTGGGCAGTGCTGGAGTGGCACAGCTGCCCCAGGATTCAAGCAGTGTCCAAGCTCAGAGCCTGCTCCTACAGCCCTGAACTGTGGGTCCAGAGGTGTTTGCTCCAGTGGGACATATCCTGCATGCAAGCACTTGACACTGTTCAGCAAAGCAGCACCCTGAGAACACTGTGGCATCCCCAAAAATGGTATGGAGTGGTTTGGGTTGGAAAGGCCTTCTAAAGGTCATATAATCCAGCCCAAGCTGTACGAGGAGATGAATCATAAAGCACAGCAGCTCTGCTTCTCCATCCTGCAACGGGAGGTGCCAGAGAGCAGGCAGAGGTCTTCACCCTGAAATTCCCAGGTGCAGCCCACAAGTTTAGGAGCTGACCTTGGGAGAGCTCCAGCCTGGCTCTGAGATCTGTGCAAGGGGCTGCCGACCACCTGCCATTGTCCTGCCTGTTTGATGCCTCAAGGAGTGAGGAACCTTGTAACTGATACTTTGGCATTTATTGTCACTGAAAATAGCCTGGCAGCCAGAAGAGAGGAACTGCCACACACACTACTCATCTTGCAGGAGGAAGGAGGTCAGCAATTTAGCCCAGGAAAGGTCACGCTCTGCTCCATAATGGTCTGCAGGACAGAGACAGCAGAAGCTTCGCTCTGAGTCATTAACAAGCACAGTAATAGCAGGGGACAGGGCTGCCCAGCTAGAAGGGCTGCACAAGCTGCCCTGCCAAGTCAAAGGGCAAGTGGCATGGGCACATGTATGCCCTTCTCCTACAAACCCAGGAATAGCTTTGCCTCCCCTGGGCAGGACCAAAGGTCAGCGCTAGGATCCGCAGTACCCTGAGGCTCTCCTCCACCGCAGCTCCCTCGGTGCCTGCCGCACCCCAGCGGCTGTGCATCCCGAGTGCTCACCCTGCAGCGCAGGATCAGAGAACGGCTTCAGTTCAAACGGACCTTAAAGATCATCCAGCTCCAACACCCCTGCAGCGAGCAGGAACATCTTCCACCAGCCCAGGTTGCTCAAAGCCTCACACAGCCTGGTCTTAAACACTTCCAGGGGTGAGGCATCCACAACTCTGTTCCAGGGTCTCACCACCCTCACAGAAAAGAACTTCTTCCTAGTGTCTAACTTTCCTCGTTTCAACCCAGCCCAACGCTCTCAGCCTCACGGCAGCGAATTCTACCTTCCGATCGCGTTTGTGACCTCCTCCGAACCTCAACAGGTCCCTGTCTTTCTCGCCATGAGGACTCGAGAGCTGGACAGAGAGCGCCAGACGAGATCTCAGCAGAGCCGAGCCGAGCCACCACCGCCCCCGGCATGCACAAGCCCCCGGGAACACCGAAGGGTACAACGGACAGAGAGCAAGGCGGGGCGGCGGCTTTCAAACCCGGGGCCTGTGTTTCTACCTGGCACCATCCCGCAGGAGCACGCCGAAGCTGCTGGAAGCGCCCAGCCCGCGTCCGGCGGCGGAGCTCGGCTCCCACCTAGCGGGGAGTCCCGGGGCGGCGGGGCCTGCGCGGGCCTGCCCCCTGAGCGTCCTCCGCGGCTGCCCCTTGGCCGCGGGGGAAATGCTTGGTCAAGAATAAACCCTCACCGCGGGCTCCTGCCCAGAACCCGTTAGACACAGAGCTGAGATTGCTCTGCGGTCACGGCGGGGCTGGAGCTCCAAGCCCCGGCCCAACAAAGGCAACCGAGCAGACACAGCGCACCGGGCTTGGTTCTGGGTTCCCCTGACCGCACAAAATACCTCAGGGAGCCATAGAATCCTTTGGGCTGGACGAGATCACAGCACGTCAGGCGTTGGAAGCGACCCAAAGAGCTCGTCGAGTCCAATCCCTCTGCCAGAGCAGGACCATCCAATCTAGCTCAGGTCACGCAGGAACACATCCAGACAGGCCTTGAACGTCTCCAGAGGCGACGCCACAACCTCTCTGGGCAGCCTGCGCCAGTGCTCTGGGACCCTTCCAGGAAAGGAGCTCCCCCTTGTGGTGAGGTGCAACCTCCTGTGCTGCAGCTTCCATCCGTTGCTGCTTGTCCTATCCCAGGCAGCAGTGAGCAGAGCCTGTCCCCCCCTCCTGAACCCCAGCCCTCAGATAGTTCTGAATATTTATTAGATCCCCTCTCAGTTTTCTCCTCTACAGACTAACAGTCCCAGGTCCCTCAGCTTCTCCCCATAAGGCAGTGCTCCAGTCCCCCCATTGTCCTCGTAGCCCTAATGTTTCCGATGGGGAATCCAGCACTGCCAGGGCATCACCAAACCTCAGCACCACAGCTCTGAAACCCCCCCAGCGATGAGGACTCCACCACTGCTCTGGGCAGCCTGGACAGCCCTTTGGGGGAAGAAATTATCCCTCATGTCCAACCTAAACCTCCCCTGGAGCAACTCATGGGCATTTCCTCTTGCCCTGTGGCTTGCTGTTTGGGAGAAACAACCAGTCCCCGCCTGGCTCCAGTCTCATTTCAGGGAGTCGTGGAGAGCCTGAAGGTCTCCCCTCAGCCTCCTTTCCTCCAGGCTGAACACCCCCAGGTCCCTCAGCTGCTCCTCATGAGCCCTGTTCTCCCAACCCCTCACCTGCTCTGCTGGCCTCGGTGCAATGGCCCCAGCTGACCCCAATATGTGAGGTGCAGCCGAATGCTCACAGCTTTTTCCAATCAGCTCCTCACTGCCCACCAGCCATACCAAACCCACAGTGCAGAAGAACATCTCCAACAGGTTCTCCACCCACCACCCCAAGCCAGCCAAAACCTGCCTGAACCCTCCCAGGCAGTAATTTCCTAATGGACACCATGTGGGTGCTCACAGCTCCCCTCCCACCACAGAGCAGCTGCTGCAGCTGGCACTGCTGTGCCCTGAGGAGCTACCCCAGTGACTTCTCCCAACACCAAATGAAAGGGAAAATTCTTTCCAGCTTTTTCTGTGGTCTGCTCTGCATAGGAACTCGCTCAGGGCACAATGAGAAGCTGCTGCTCCACTCTGTCTCCTAAATCCAGTCTTGTTGCTCACTGTGCTTCAGGTGGCTAAAGGAAGGCACATCCAAGCTCAGCAAAGGTGAAGGATGAAGAAATCAGATCCAGCAGGAAACTGAGGGAAAAGCTCTTCAAGTTCTGTTGGGATTTTTTCTTTTGAGAAGTGACAAATACCACTACACCACTGAGGTGTGAATGAAGCAAGTGAGAAACCTCCTGTGTGCTCTTGCATCCAGCTCCCCAGCACTTCTGCTTTTCAGGTGCTTCCCTTTGTCATCTTTGGCAAGCTCAGAGCATCAGCAACAGCTGAACAGCAAACCAGAAAGCTGAAAAAAAAACCAAACCAAAACAATGGAAAAGAAGCAAAGCTGCAGCCATGGAGCTGCTGGTCTCTCCTCCTCCCCTGGGCTGGCTGGAAGGGATCCCAAGGGTCACCTGCTCCAACCCTCCCAGGTGCTGGTGTGGCTGAAATCAGCTGGCCCAGCACCCTATCGAGCTGAGCCTCCAAACTGCCCAGTGCAGGGGACTCTGCTGCTGCCCTTGGGAAGTGATTCCCATGTCTGGCTGTGCTCAGGGGGAAACACTTTCTCATGGTGAAAACCTTTGGCCCAAGCCAGAAAATCGTGCAGAAGAAGGGAAATTCACATCCCAGCTGCCAGTAATTCCCCAAGAAAAGCAGCTCACCTCAGCCCCACAGGAGATGGAGGGAAACTGCCCCAAAGCGAGGTGCCTGCTACCATCAACTCGTTTCAGGTCTCCTCTCCCGTGCTGCTCCAGACCAAACCCCATTTTAATGTAGTTTTACACTGAATGTAAATGAAAATTCCTCCTAGTTTTGACCCACGAGTTCCAAAACTGGGACACTGGAGAGGTGTGCTCACCCCTAAGGGTGAACCCAGCATGCTCACCCCTAAAGGGCTGCCATGCCTGCATTTAGTGCCTTGGGCAGCAATTCCTGCTCCTCCACAGGGAAGACCCTCAGGCAAGAGTAGGTGGCACCAAGGTCAGCTGTGGAAGCAGATCCCCCTGAGCTCACAAGCTGCAGCTGTGCTGAGACAGAGATTTGCTCTTTGTAATCAAACCTGGCACTCCTCTAGAGTTACAGCACGGAGTTGGGAATGAAGTTTGACCTTCCCGGGATCATTGGAGTGACTCTGCTGTAATTACAGCACTAACGAGAAGTGAAGGGCATCGCCCACACACCCCTCAGGGCTGTTTCCGAAGCCTCCTTTCCACTGCCAGGAAATGCAGGATGGTGACAGGGTTTTCCTGCATCGCATGCAGCAGCAGCGGCACTGAATGGCCTCGTGGAAAAGGCGTCTGGAGGTAGGTCCCGAAGCTGCGGGAGAGCTCCTCACTGTCCTCGGAGGGCAAAAATGAACACGCAGGGATGTGGTTTCCACCTGTTGGCTTCTGGTGGGAGTGGTTTGTGGCTTTAAAGAAGAATAGAAACAAAGAAAGGGAAAACAAACAAACGGGAAACAGGAACAGAAGGGGGAAACCACAAAGAAATAAAACAAGGGAAAACAAAAAGGGGAGGAAAAACACAAACACCAAAAGGGAAGAAAACCAAAAAGGGAGGCAAGAGACAAACATAAAAAGAAGGAAAACACACAAACAAAAAAGGGGGGAAATACAAAAATAGGACAAAAAGACAAACACAAAAAGGAGGCAAATACAAACAAGAAAAAAGTAAAACACAGCCAAAAAGGCCAAGCCCTCCCCCTCCCCGCTATGATTTGGTTTCAGATAGCTCAAAGCCAAAATCTTTACCAACCAATCAGCAGGCACTGGAGTCTGCAGGTGAAGGCAAACTCAAGGAAACATCTGAGGGCATCTCTCACAGCATCCTCCCAGCTGGACTGAGCCAGTGTGGGCTGCGGGATCAGGGAATGAGGCAGATGGGAACTGAAGGGAAGTTAGAGTTGTGGGCAGTGGGACTGGGTCTAGCTGGAGGCCTGTGTCTAGTGGAGTCCCTCAAGGGTCAGTACTGGGACCAGGACTGTTCAGTATGTTCATGAAGGGCCTGGCTGAGTGCACAGAGGGCACTGCCAGCAAGTTTGCTGACATCAAACTGAGAGAAGTGGTGACAGCCCTCAGGCTGTGCTGCCATTGAGCCAGACCTGGACAGGGAGAAATGGAATGAAATCCAACAAGGGCAAGGACAGAGAACAATCCCATAGACCTTGGGAGGTTGGAGACTGAGCTGTTGGAAACCATGATAGAGGAAAGGGGGTCCTGGTGAACAACAGGATGTCCATGAGCCAGCAATGTGCCCTTGTGGCTGAGAAGGCCAAGAGCATCCTGGGGTGAATTAGAAGGGCAGTGCTTAGCAGGTCAGAGAGGTTCTCCTCCCCCTCTACTCTGCCCTGGTGAGGCCATACCTGGAATGTTGTGTCCAGTTCTGGGCCCCTCAGTTCAAAGACCTTAGGGAACTGCTTGAGAGAGTCCAGCCCAGAGCCCACAAGCTGCTGCAGGCAGTGAGACGTCTTCTGTGAGGCCAAGCTAAGGGAGCTGGGCCTGGGAGCAGAGGAGCCTGAGGGCTGCCCTCATTGCTGTGATAAAGATGTGCAGGGATGCAGCCAGGCTCTGCTCAAGGATGCCCAATGACAGGACAAGGGGCAGGAGGTGCAAGCTGGAGCCACAGGAACAGAAGGAAAAAATACTTCCCTGCTGTGAGGATGGCAGAGCCCTGGAGCAGGCTGCCCAGAGAGGCTGTGGAGTCTCCTCTGGAGACATTCAAAACTCACCTGGATGTGCTCCTGTGTGCCCTACTCTGGGTGACTCTGCTCTAGCAAGGTGTTTGGACTGGATGATCTTTTGAGGTCCCTTCAAACCCCTAACATTCTGTGATCTGTACCATGTCAAATAAGACACCGGAAGAGGCAGCACTTCCATTTCTCAAGGACAGTGTTTAATTTCCTATTTTTATGCCCATATTTTCCAACTCACAACCTTAAACCTTGAAGAAAAAATTCTTGTCTGCCATTTCACAAATGGAGAGATGGAAGAAGAAGAATGAGGCTCTGATTCAGACATGATGAGCATGGAAGGCACCGGAGCCAGCTGAGGCATCTACCCCTGAGGAACATCTCCTGCCCATCACAGCACCTCAGAGAAAAGGCTCTCAGGAGGGCAGTGGCTTTTCCTTCTGTGCTCCTGCCAGCTCTGTCTGCTCCTCCTGGTCTGTCTTCTTCTCATGAAGCTCTTCCAGCACACCATGAAGCTGCAGGTGTAAAGCAGAGTCCATGGTGTCAACGTCGTGATGACGCTGTTGTGCTACCTGCAGTCAAAGACAGAGCATCAAACACTGCATACTCAGGAGAAAAGGAATCTTACCCTGGTTGGGGTGAAAGTCAACTGCAGCAGTTCCCCAAGCACAACCAGTCCAGTAATATGTCCAGTGGCACCCTGAAGTCATCAAAAACCCAAATCCCAAACCCTTCCAGCAGTGCAAGCCACACCTCATTGTGCAATAGAGCAGCTCCTTTCCCAACCAGCGTCTCAGGTAGAACCCAGGAGAGAAGACTGGAATTGTCAGCCCTACATGACCTGGATTCTAGAGATGTTATGAAGAGAGTCGGGTCTGTTCAGCCTGAAGAGGAAAAGACTCCAGGGAGACCTTCTGGTAGTCCTTTGGGAGTTAAAGAGGCCAATCAGAAAGCTGGGGACAGACTTTTTAGCAGGGCCTGTGACAGGACAAGCACTGATGGTTTGAACTAAAAGCAAGAGATTGAGACTACAGAGAAGGAAGAAGACTGAAGAACAGCAAGAGTGCTTAGACTAAAGACTAAAAACAGAGGCAAAAGTTCTATCTCCAGGCCAGGATAGTTTTGCTTTTACCCCCTGCTCCCTTACAGATAACACTGATGTGCTGAGAGGGGTCCATACTGCCAGGTGGTTTACACAGACACACCAAGGGATGGTTTTAACATACTGAAGACTTAAATGTTTCCTCCCCAGAACTGGTATCTCTCCTTTCTGTCCCCTGAGAAGTGCCTATCACACTCACAACCAAGAGAAAAGATCACCTTTATAAATATCTGAGGGCTGGGGGTCAGGAGGAGTGGGACAGGCTCTGCTCACTTGCTCCCTGGGTAGGACAAGGAGCAATGGATGGAAGCTGCAGCACAGGAGGTTCCACCTCAACACAAGGGGGAACTTCTTTCCTGTAAGGGTCCTAGAACACTGGAACAGGCTGCCCAGAGAGGTTGTGGAGTCTTCTCTGGAGACTTTCAAGACCTGTCTGGACGTGTTCCTGTGTGACCTGAGCTAGACTGTATGGTCCTGTTCTGGCAGGGGGATTGGCCTCGATGAGCTCTTTAGGCCCCCTCCA
The DNA here is from genome assembly GCA_013400475.1 of Tricholaema leucomelas. Lineage (NCBI taxonomy): Eukaryota > Metazoa > Chordata > Aves > Piciformes > Lybiidae > Tricholaema lacrymosa > Tricholaema leucomelas. The sequence continues at coordinate 317,842 of WAAF01010418.1, read as the reverse complement.
ACCTCTAACATCCTGTGATCGTCATCGCAGCCAGCAGGGGCTTCTGTTGCTGGGATTTCCTTCAGACTAACTCAACACTGAGAGTCTGCAAGTGAAGTTTTTTGAATCCACTGGCCAAGTAACTCTGAATATTTAATACTCACTTTATCTGTTCCTCTCCTCTGCAAAATGATCCCACTGTCTAGAAGAGCTTTTCCTGTTTCATCAAACAATTTTTCCTCTTCAATTCTTCCTTCTTCTTTCAGTTCATTGTATTTCTCAACGAACCTGAATTTCAAGGTTGGATTTTCATTCTCACCATTTTTGGCTCACTGACTGGTGAGAAACGACAAGTTTCAGAAATATTTCCACTTTAGCTACAAAGAAATCTTACCTCTGGCAAGTAGATTTGTAGTTCAATTGTGACAGGTCGAAAGGTCTTGGACCACTGCCATAAATTCTGTAAAATCTCCTATTAAAGAGAGAAAAAAAAAAAACCACTTAATTTTGCAAACATGAGAAGAGTTTCATTTTTCAAAGATAAAAATCAGTTTCTTTTTTTTTTGTCCTCATCTCAAGCCCCTAGGACATGTCAGACTACATCAAAAAGCATTCACAACTGTTTCTCCTTTTCCCGTTAGTTATTACGTTACACAGAGATGTTTGCTCCAGGGTTTTTAATTGTCATAATAAATTCCAGCCCTTCTGCGCCACCAGAGGTGAGACAGAGGTGCGCTGGAATTTCTTCACCTCCCCCTTGAGGTAACACAGCAGAACCACTTGATGCAGCCTCTCTGCAATACAGGATATAAGCAAGCAGAGAAAATGCCGCTTGAAGCATCGGTGACGGCGAGGGCGGCTCTGTTCCCTCCGCGAGGATACCGACAAAGGTCCCCGGTGAACGGCGGGGCCGAGGCACCCCTCGGAACGCTAACTCACGCTCGCACTTCGTCCTCCTGGTAGAAGATGGGAGGGATGACGTCCTTCACCTTGCCGTAGCGCGGCCGCGGCACTCGGTACACGGGCTCCCTCAGCGGGGGGAAGGCGGCGTAGACGTCGAACCACAGCGGCTTCTCGATCACCCCCATGCGGAGCAGGTTCCGGGTCCTGCCGGGGAACAGCTCAGGGGACATCCGCACCGCCCGGGCCCTGCGCCCCCCTCCCCGGGGGGACCCCGGACCTCCTTCCAGCTGCCCTCCGGCCAGCGGCCCGCCCGGCACAGCGGAACCCCGCGCACAGCCACCCCCGCTCCGCACCGGCTGAAGACGCTCCCGATCTTCTGCAAGCGGTTGCCCGCCATGGCGGCAGCGCCTCCCCTGGCAACGCCCCGCCCGCCGGAACCGGAAGTGCTGCCGAGGGCACGCCAGGGCACGCAGCGAACGGCCGAAGGACAGCGGCGCCCAGGCGTGGCCAGCCGATGGCCGAGCAGGGGTCAGCCGGATCGCCCATCCCCGCTTTGCATTTAAAGGGCCACCCCCCGCCCTAACGCGAACGCGCGGGGCTCCCGGCGAGTCTGAGGGACATGGAGACTGACCGGGAGCTCTTTCCCTGGGACCGGCTGGTTTCCAGCCCTCAGCCCCAGCACGGGAAGATGCGGGAATCCCGAGGAATGGATAAAGCTCTGTATCTTCAGGAGGCCTTCTGCCACCATGTGCACCTGAGGGAGGTGACAGCACTGCCCCCCGCCCCCCCCCAGCCCGGGTCATGCCCCCACCGAGGGCTCAGGTGTGTCCCCAGCTGGGATAGGTCTATCCAGCACCCCGTGCCCATGTCATGTCCCCCCAAGCAGTTGCGATGGAGGCAGCTCCCCTCACGGACCCAGACAGCTCTGCCACGGCAACCTGCGGGGGAGAGCAGGGCTGGACCCCAGCAGCCAGCACTGACACCCTTGCCCCGCGCCTTCAGCCCCAGCAGCACCAGCTCCAAGCACCCACACTCTGCCTCCCAACAACAGCCAGTCCTCTGAGCCAGGAGCTTGGCTTGGCTGCGCAGGAGGCTGGTGCAGCAGCAGGGTTTGGGGATGCAGCCCTCCAAGAGGTGCTGCGGGCTGGCAAAAAGCAAGGGCCATGTGTTCAGACACCAGGGTCCTCCTCGGCACAGCTCCTGGGCTGGGGACGCTATTTGTGCTCCCCTAAAGCCCCCTGGCCTGAGGGCTGTGAGCCACGGCAGCAGTTGTCACCGCCCTGCGCTCTCTGAGCACCTGCAGGCGCTGGCAGGGTGGCCTGGCTGCCATCTCCGGTTTCTGGTGGAGCCGCTGGGGCTGCCCTGCTGCCAGCCATGGGTGACAGGGGAGGACAGCTGCCCGGGACAAGGGACACGGTCCCGAGGAAAGGAGGTGCTGCTGCTGCTGCCCATGCTGGCTGGTCTCACGAGGGGGTGTATCAGAGACTGACGTTGCATGCTGCACCTTCATGTCCTCAGCGAGGTCAGGCTTGGGCCCTTTGCTCCAAGAAGGACACTGAGGGGCTGGAGTGGGTTCAGAGAAGAGCAAGGAAGCTGGGGAAGGGTCTGGAGAACAGGGCTGGGGAGGAGCAGCTGACAGAGCTGGGGGAGACCTCACCGCTCTCTATGCTCCTTGACAGGAGGTTGGAGCCAGGTGGGGTTGGTCTCTTCTCCCAAGGAACAAGTGATAGGACAAGAGGAAATTGGCTTCAAGTTGCACCAAGGGAAGTTTAGGTTGGACTTGAAGAACAATTTCTTCTCAAAAGGGTTGTCAAGGCCTGGCCCAGGCTGCCCAGGTGGAATCCCCATGCCTGGGAAGGTTCCAGAGCCATGGCAATGTGGTGCTGAGGGCCATGGTTTGGTGGTGTCCTGGCAGTGCTGGGCTAGCAGCTGGGCTCTGTGATATTAAAAGTCCCTTCCAAGCAAAACCATTCTGTGGTTTCACTACACATGGCAGGAATTACATCCCCCAGAAATTGTCTTCTCTGCCTGTGGTATTTCACATCTGCCCTGTCTGCTGTGCCCGGTGCTGAGCACCAGGATGTCCCCATGGCAGCCACAGAAGCCTGGGGACCAGTGGTGCCGTTGGGCTGCAGATCATCACCACCAGTGGGCTGTGGGGAGGACCAGTCTCACCCCGGCCCCCTTTTGGCATTGGGTTTCACCTGGATGGAGATGAGCAATGGGGTTTGCTGCTGCGGTTTGCACAGGAGGTGTGGAGGAGTTGCACCATGGCCTGATTTTGCCCTGGGCACCCCCAGCACTGCTTACTGGCCCCAGGAGGTGGCAGCAGATGATGCCCAGGCCAGCACAGAGCCCAGCCTGGCTCATTTACCTTGCTTTAGCAAACCCAGCAGCTGCACCCAGGCTCTTTGCCCTGCACAACCAACCTTGTCTCTGCCAGTGTCCCCAACGACCTGGCCTTAGGAGAAGCAGGCGGCAGCGAGCGACGCCTGGGCACTAGGTGCAGCCCTTAGCTTGGGAATGAGTTGAGGAGGAAAATAAATTCCATCCCTTCTTCCATCTTCCAGCCTTGGGAAGGAAGGGGGCAGTAAATTTCCACCGCAGACTGAGGGCCAGCAAGTGTCAATGCCAGGCTGAAGCACCTCCAGCATCCATCCTCATCTGGCACAGCTGCCACCAGTCCTGGGCTCCCATCAGCTGCTGGGCTTCTTAAAGATAGTTTTGAAAGAAAAAGTCCTTGCCCTGTAAGAGCAGAAGAAATCAAAAGAGACTTGCTGGGAATGGTCCAAGCCTGCATCTGAGCTGCTGAGAGGACTGGGCAGCCCTGGGACTTTTCAGCTCCTTGAGAAAGCCTCAGCTCCTTGCTTGGCTGTGGTGGAAAGGGAACATCCAGGCCTTCTCCAGCATTTTGATGCTTCTAACACTTAAGACAAGAACTCCTTGACTTTCTCCAGCATCTTCCTTCACAGGGAAGGTTTCCAAGCTACACATGAGGCTGGGAAGCTCTAATCCTGCTCCTGGACAGCTGGTGCAGGGCAAGCAGATTCCAGCCTCATCCCATCAAGTGAGAGGGATGCTCCATATGTCCCCTGTCCCTGCCACCGCCACCCATGAAGCACCAGGCCCACCCCACTCCTGCAAGCTGTGAGCTGCCCAGGGCAAGGGGAGGTGAAGGTCTGGAAACACCCCCGTTTCACAGCTCCTCCAGAGCTGGGTCTGTATGGGGAAGGATTTCTCAAGGACAGCACAGCCTGAACAGGCCCAAAGTGTCACTTTACCCAAAAATGAAAGGGTTGAGACCAGGAGTTTGAGTACTGGGTGGGGACAAGGGCCAGCTCCTGTAAGTGGGGCTTGACAAGCACCTGCCCTTCCCTCACACATGGCACAAACCTCCCTCATCTTTGGCTTTCTTGTTGCTTTTTGAGCCTCCAAGAAATTCCTCCCCAAAGCTTTCCTCCTCCAGCCTGTTGCAGGGAACACGAAAGGAAGGGGAAGCCAAACCCAGACCCAGCAGGCGATTCCCTGTGGGAATGATGCTGGGACCAGCCCCTTCAGGAGCAATTCCACCAACACCATCCAGCTCCACGCTCTCTACCTTCACTTGGTGATGCCACCAGCTTGGTGTGGAGATGTGCAGGGCTGGAGACGATTCCCCTGCGAAGAGACAGGATCAAAAAGCCAATCTCCCCCCTCCTCCTCAGGCATTAAGAGTACAACAAGACTTTATTATATGAATTGCTATTAAACATCTTTTAAGAAAAAAAAAAATCACTTCTGGCAATAAATTCTAAAATAGCAACACTCACTCACGTCACAGATTGGTTTGTTTGCTCTCTTCAAACCATGTGGTAGAGAAGTGATACAAACATCACTGAGAATTGTACATTTTGATGTCAGAAATGCATTTTGGCTTCCAAGCCAGTTTTTTAGTGGCCTTTCTACTCATTACACCTGATTTATTTCTCCTTTTTTTTTTTTTAAAGGACATAAAAATCATCACCTTTCATCATCCCTTACAATGATGCTTTGTGCCTCCAAGGTATTTTGAAATGGCTACAGAGTGACTCACTCAGAGAGGCTTCCCCAGCCTAGGCTAATTAAGGGTGAGTCGTTAGACCTTGTTAGCAAAGACATCCCCCAAGCCCCTGCAAAGCACCTGCTGCTAGCCCTGTGCTCACGGGCACGGTGCCCACTTTGGGTGCTGGAGCCTTTGTGGTTAGCACGCCGCCAGAGTCTCCCACCACAAACCGTTTTCTGGCAGAGGACAGGGACCTAGGGGTCCACAGCCACCACATGCAGTGGGCAGACGTTGTGCATCCCCTCCCCACGGCCCCCCACGCTGCCCGTCCTCTCCCCATTTCCTCACAGGATCACAGCCTGGCACTGTTGGGTCCCAGGTGGCATCGGCAGCAGATGTTGCTGGACACCTCAAGGTGCCAGCCCAGCCTGTACTAAAGCAGAGGCAGCTGCCTCTGGGCTCCTCCCCACCAGTGAACTACGTCTGCCTACGGAGGCAACTGGGAGGCAAAGTGTCAACCAAAATCCCGGCTGAGAGACAGGACAGCGGAACAGCAGCACTGCTCACCCCCACCCCACCGGCAGCAGCTGCAGCAAGACTGACCTGTGCCATGAGGCGAAACGTGGCTTGCCCAGCAGCAGCCTGCCCAGGGCAGCTCTGCGCCAACCTCCGCGGCTCAGCGCAGCTCACGCTTCAACGAGGGCAGGAGCACCGCAGAGCCTGCAGGGTTCGGCAGCGAGAAGATAAGCACCAGGGTGCGAGTGCTTGGCTGCCTCTGCTCCCGTACATCAGCCCAGCCTCCAGTAACGACCTCCTGGGCTGGGAGAAGCAGAATCTCCTTCCCACAAGAGCCTGAGCTGCTGCCCGACTGCCTGGCGGCGCTTCCTGCCTGCATGGAAACTTTGCTAAGAGGCACTGGAACAGTGACAAACTGAGCTGCTTCCAAGCTTGACTTTCTCCCAAATATGCAGAGAGCTGCTTTGGACTGGGAGGGAGTCACAGCAGCCTCTGCCGCATCCCAGAGCCAGCCGAGGGTAGGGCAGGAGCCTTCCTCTGGCCGCTCCAGTCTCAGGCTGGGAATTAAAGTCCCACCCAGGGACTAAAGGATCTCCTGTTCTCAGCTTCACGCTTAGCTCCTTGAACCCCAAGCCAGGTGGGGACGCAGGCCCCTTCAGACACCCACCTTGCCCAGCCCAGTGAGGGGTATCGGTGCCTCTCTAGCACCAACCTGCACCCGACAGCCGGGCACACGGCAGGGAGCAGGCAGAGAGCCTGCCCGCTCACAGCAAAGCCGGCGCCACTTGAGATGGCTCTAACCCATCCGCTGGGCTGCCGTGACTCCAGGGGTGCTCCTCAGTCCTTCCCTCAGAAAAAAAGGAGCAGACACCAAAGCCGGGACAGGCTCGGCGGGGAGGCTCTGCTGCCGCTTTGAATTCCGCACCCCAAAGCTGGCTGGCACTTCAAACTGCTTCCAGCCCAGCACACCCTGCCCTCACCCTCCACACCCCAGGGTTTGGCCAGCCCCCGGCGCTGCCAGGAGCACTTCATCTGTGCTCATGGGACACTACCGGGACCCCGCAGTCCCAGACACCCGAAAGCAGCCCCGGCGCTGGCTCAGATCCCCACCAACCCCTGCCGACAGCAGCGACACTCAACAGGTGCAGCAGCTGCAGCGCGCAGGAGCGGCTCTTGGCGTCCACTTCAAAGGCAAGCGGCTGCGGGCGGCACCGCAAAGCAGCCTGTCGGGAGCCAGCGTCTGCAGTGTGGGCTTTTGTTAGCAAACCCCGCCGAGAGGCAGGGCAAACAGTCGGGTGTGTGTTTGATGGCTGCGCATTCTGCGTCTGCCGCCTTCGCAGCTCCCATCTTGCAACATTTGTGCTGCTTCGCGGGAGCCAGCAGAGTGGAGCAGGCACGTCTAGAGCCACCTCCTGCATTTAGCAGTCAACAGATTATGTGGATAAAGGAGAAAAGAAAACGTGCTGGGGGCGGCAACTCCTGCCGTTACCCTCCCCACTCGTCACTTACACAGGGGAGAAATTCGTTTGTGGCATCATTTTTAGCCTTACAGCATCTCCAAAAGATGCAACAGTGCCTGCCAGACCCAGACCCTTGCCCTGCTCCCCACAGTGGGCATCAAGAAGGGTGCTCTGCTCCTGCCACCGTGCCAGCACCAGCCCTGCACCAAAGCCAGCAGTGCTCACAAGCCCTTTGTGCGACTTCTGTGTGCTCAAGTCACCTGCAGCAGCCGCAGCTGCAAACCCCTCAGCTTGAGCTTGCACCTCACAGCATCACAGCTGGAAGGGACCCTCCAAGGTCATCTTGTCCAACCCCCCTGCAGTCAGCAGGGACACCTCCAACTAGACCAAGTGGCTTAGTTGGAGATGGTGAGGGGCATCTCCAGAGCTGCTGAGCACCCTGCCCAGCAGCCAGGCCCAGCACCATGCTATGCCCAGCAGGCCACATCCTGCTCTGGCAGGCAGCATCACAGCAATGCCAGTGCAGCCCTTAGCACTGCCCCTGCACACAGCAGCCTGACTTCAAGGCAGTTTTAGCAATGCCAAAGGCAAAGGTTTAATCCAAGTGAAAGGCCTTGGCAAAAGAAGCCTTTCCTTTTATAAACAATTCGTGTTCTCTATCACCTGACCTGAACCTCTGCTCCTTACTCCTAGCAATAGCAGGCAGCAACTGTTAGGTTCTCCCTCAGGTGCTTGGTTTGTGTCCCGTGTGCACAGAGCAAAGTTCCATCAGATCCTACAGGGATATGCCCAGGAGCCAAGCAGACTCCACAGCTGGATGCTTCCTCCGTAGCACAACTGATTTCCATTCCTCCTTGCAGTGCTCCTCGGACCAAGAGCAGGCTGGAGGCTGCTGCTGCTCCTCCCAAGTCTGAGCTCCGCTGGCTCCTGCACAGCAGCTCACATCAGCTGCCAGCTCCTTTTACTATTATTTATTCCTGTTTGTTTGTTTTCCTTTTTGGCTGATTTGCTCTCCAGAAGTTGTTTTCAAGCCGCCGGTAAGAAAACCTGGTGCCTCACTTGGAGACTTGTACTGCAGAGGAGTACAACGGCAGAGGGGGAACAGCCAAAACTCCGGGTTACTGTTGGGTGTTTTTTTTCCTTTCTCAGCCATCTCCTGGTGAAGCCTTGAGCAGGATCTGTGCCAGCACCAAACCCCAGTGCTGGGACCTGGAGGGGTGGGAAGGAGAACAGAGTGTGCTCAGCCTCTCTTCTGCTGCAGCCAGTAACAGCCCCTGGCCCACCTGTGTGCCCAGGGCTGTGCTCAGCTGCAGCACCTACAGCCACCAATGGGGCTCAGCCCCACTCAGACACACTCTGGACCTGACCCCGGGCACCCAGCTCCCTCCTCCTGCCAGGACAGATGGACAGACAGGACCATTCGGATGCTCACCAGGAAGCATTCATTCATCCCCAGATGCCTCTCACCATTTACTGCCCTTCCTTCAGCATCTCCTCTTCCTCCCGGAGCTGCTGCCTCCGTGCCTGGAAGTCTTCATCTGAAAGACAAAGGCAGGCAGGGGCTGCTGAGGGCTGCAGCTACCTCCATGCCCAAGCATCGGCCACCATGCTGTGGTCCCATCCCCAGCAAGATGCTCCAGCAGGGAAGGCACCCAGGCCCTGCCCTGGGGCAGGGATTTCCTCACCCAGACAATTCCCAGGGACTGGGACACATGGAGTCTGCCTGAGCACACCTGAGAACATTGGAAGGAGGTTTTGGCCACATTCTTGCACCTGAGCCAGCCCTGGGCTGGCACAAAACTGCCTGCCAAGACCTGCTGCTGTGTCAGTTAGGCTGACAACAGATTGGCCAAGACTGTGGCCCAATCCAACAAGCTGCACAGCCCAGCTGCAAGGGGAGATCACATCCCTGGTCACCCCAACAAGTACAAGCTCACAGGAGGGCAGCATGGGACCAGAGGTGAGCTCACAGCACGGGTGGCCAAGCCCTGGCACAGATCTGATATGTGAGGGAGCACATGGGGCAGGACAGGGCTGGGCACCATGGGACCCCATGCTGAGCACAGCACACATGGCACGGCATGGCATTTCTTACCACATGAATGCCCTTCAACATCATCAAGAAGATTGGCTGTGGAAGCTGCTGTCCCCATCCTGTGCCCCCCGCTAAGGAAAAACCTTTGTGTAGCTGGAACGTGGCCCCACAAGTTCCTCCCCAGCTCAGGGCCCAGCCACGAGAGGCCACCAGGAGGCTCTGGCCAGCCTGTGGCCTTAGGATGTCTCCAGGAGCCCTTGCATGAGGTCATCCTCATGCCCCATGACAGCCCCAGCCCTCCTGCAGCCTCCCTGCAGCCTCCCTGCAGCCCCCCAGCTCCCCTCAGGATACAGCTGGTGCCTCAGCAAGTGTTTCCGTTTGGATTTCCTCATCTTTGTCTTCTCAGAGAAGGCTCTGGCAAGCTCAAACAGCTTCTTGCGCGTGGCTGGAAGGAAGCATTCAGGTGAGGGTCTCACCCCACAACCCTCCCAAAAAAAGGGTGATGGGGAGGAGATGGCCACTGCCAGCAATGCCAGAGCCAGCTGTGCCCCAGCGCCCTACAGTGACGGCCTGGGCCTGCCTAGGCACACAGCGGCTGCTGAGGCTGCCAAGCAGAGAGAACCAGGTCCTGTGACCAGCAGGGACACGTTGGAGCCTGGCAGAAGGTGCTGATCGTTTTATGCTTTCACTGGGGCCTGACCCACATCTCCTCAGTGTCTCAGCTGGCTGCAGCCCAACTCAAGCTGCCCAAAGCCCTCACTCTGTTTTATGTGTGGCAAAGGAGGTCCCTGCCATGGCAAGGACCATGAGGAGAGCACTGCAGGGCAGAGATGCACCAGCCTAGGACTGTAAAACGCAGATGGAAACTCAACCACAAAGTGCACTGAGCAGACTAAGCAGAACATGCCACGCCCTCTGCCCTGCATGCTATGTGCCAGCTCTCTGTGTGACTCCCAAGGTGCTGGGGACATATGTGCCCAGCTGCTAAGAGAGGTGGCAGGAAATGCCCACACACAGGTGTTGGCAGGCGTGTGTCCTGGTCCATGTGGAGTGAGTGGGGCAATGCCACCAGCTCTTCCCCTGCCCACGCTGCTGCCACTGCCCCGCCAGCCCCAGCAGGGGTCCTGCTGCCAGTGTAGAGCCTGCAGCCAGAGCCTGCAGCCAGAGCCTGCAGCCAGACTCACATTTTCCCATGTGCTTCAGTTTGTCTCTGAATAAGGCATCGTCAGACACGGCCCCGCCGGCCTCACTGCTCCCAGGGGGGGCTGCCTCACCTGCAAGGCAAGCAGCTGGTCAGCAACAGGCACAAGGCAGCTCCCTTACTCGGTTCCAGGACTGGCAAAGCACAGCCCTGCCACAAGCACAGCTGGGCAGGAGCAGTCAGGCAGGGCTGGCACCAGATGAGCAACCGTTGTAGGTATAACTCCTGAGACTGTGAGCACCGAGATGTTGGCTTGCAGCACACTCACAGCCTACTCACCTCCAGCTGCCCGCGAGGGGATGTGGGGCAAGCAGTGGCTTAATCCCACCACCAGCAGCCACTGCAGAGCAGGAGACCTCCCTCCGTGCTGCTCCAGAGACAGCAGCCCCCAATTACCCCGGCATTAATTGCACCTCCAGCTGGAGAAGAATCACCTATCCACCCCCTTGCTAAAGCAGGGGCATCCACCCACACTCTCGAGAATTTCTTGCTCATCTCCAGTCTCAGTCTGCCCTCCTCAAGCTCCAATCCATCCCCTCTGGTGCCATCACAGCAAGCCCTTGTGCACCTCCCAAGTTACCTGCCAACGCGGAGGAGCAGCCCAAGTCGTTGCTGGCAGCAGCGCTGCTCGACTTGGATTTTTTTGACTCGTATTTCAGTCGGTCTGCAAAACAAAAAGCCCAGGGTGCTGCTGGGTCAGGCAGCCTTGGAGGCAGCACCCGAAGCTCCGCTGCCATCCCCTCGCGGCTGCTGGCAAGGCAGGCAGCTGGGGCTGTGCTCAGCAGGCGACCACAGGCGCTTTGGTGGCAGCCCGCAGCAGCGCTGCTCTCGCCGCAGCAGAAGAACCAGCGGCACGCAGCAGGCACGCCAGCGGTTTGCCAGCTGTGGCAGCTGCGGGTGAGCCCTGCAGTGAGGGTGCTGCCCTGCAAACCACCAGACAGACTTCTGAGGGAGGTGGCCCCTCCGCTGGGGGGCTGGGAGCCGGTGGCAGCACGAGAGAGGGGAAATGCAGCTCTTTGCTCAGTAGCAGCAAAACCACCGACACCCTGCAGCCCTCCCACAGCGCTGAGCGAGGAGCTGGCTGCTGGCTCACCAGGAAGGAGCCTGGCGGGACGGAAGCAGCACTCGTGGTAGAAGTGCTCTCCAGTTCAGGCCCTGGGGACAACACATAGGCAGGGAGCGCACATCAGCCAGGCTGGGCTCAGAGGGAATTTCCGAGGCTCCTCCCCATGGATTTTACTGGGCTGTGCCAGAGACACGGCAGGGAGGTGGTAAGAGAGCAAAGCCTCGTTGCGAGCGGCTGAGCAGCTCACTGCTTGGTGTCAGCAGGTCAGACCACCTTCCTGGCAGCATCTTGGCATGCGCAGGGCAACGCTGCCAGCGGTCAGCATGGCAGGGGCCGCACAGTGGCAGGCAGAGGCAGGTGCTTCTGGAGGCACTGCTCACCTCTTTCCAGGGCGAGCAGGAAATCTCGGTTCCTCTGCAGCTCCTTCATGAACTCCTCGTTCTGCAGGCAGAGGGCGATCCGCTCGTCCTCCAGGTACTGCTTCCAGCGCCGCTCCTGCTCCAGCGAGCCCTGGCCCCGTGCGGGCAGCCCCCGCGGCACCGCTTGCCGACAGCTCTGCGAGCCCTGCGCAGAGGGCAGTGGTAGTCTCAGTGACCAGGTCTCAGTGCCTGTGCTGGTGCATCCAGGAGCCTCCTTGCAGCAGCATCTCAGGCTGAGCTTGGCCTTTTGCTCTCCCATTACACCACTGCACCCCCAGACCTGACAGCTACCAAATGCTGCTCCCCAGGAGGGTCTTTCCAACAGCCCGGGCTGTGCTCAGGACAAAGCTGCTGCAGAGGGGACAAAGTGGGACAGGGTACCACTGCCTCTGCCTGGTGGGAAGTGGGAGACTGAGAGGAGATGTCACTGCCCTCTACCACTGCCTCAGGCTGGAGTGAGGTAGGAGCTGGTCTCTTCTGCCAAGGAGCAAGGGACAGGATGAGAGGATATGGCCCACTTGTGGGCTGGCTCCTGTGTCAGCAAAGTGACCGAGCTAGTGCCCAGAGCCAAGTCAGGTGCCCAGAGCTAAGTCAGGTGCCCAGCACACCCTGGTACTGGGGCTGCTGGTTTCCCATGGGCTGCTGCCTGTGGGCAGAAAGGCACCCACACTTGAAACTGTCACAAAGCACAGAGGGACTCTGATGTCCCAAGGGCGGATCCTCTGGTTTGCACTGGATTTTCCAGTCGAGTTCCACTGCAGCAGCCCCGGAGTGTCCTGGTCATGCCAGTCGCCCCAGGGAGGTGTGCTGGCCCTGCTGCTCCAGCAGGAAAGGTGCCCACATCGTTTAAAATATTAGGTGCTCACTGCTGGTGACATTTCTGGCACTAACTGCTGGGCTAGTGGCAAAGAGAACATCAAAGCCTTGCTGCAAGATTCACCTTGCTCATTTCAGTCTGGCTGGAACAAGAGCTCCAAGACTTTTGGTTTGGTCCACACTTGGCACCCAGACAATTCGGAGCACCAACGCTGCAAGCTCAGCGCGGCTAAGGACTGGGTTTGGTGATCCACACACCTGGAAGGGGCAGTGAGCCTCACCTGTGTGCCCACGGTCTGCTGGGGCAGGATGCGGAGGAAGTCCTCGGGGAGGTTGCCCAGGAGCGGTGGGTTCCAGTTCCTGTAGCGCCTAGGGGCTGGGGTGCTGCCAGGCCCTGGCACGTCCGTCCTGAGGGGCAAGTACAGACAGCACCCTTGGCAAGGGAGAAACCCCCCAGATGCCACAAGTGACAGGACAACAGCAAACAGCCTCGGGGTGTGCCAGGGGAGGTTCAGGTTGGATGTCAGGAACAATTTCTTCCCAGCAAGGGTTCTCAGGCACTGGCACAGGCTGCCCAGGGAGGTGGTGGAGTCACCACCCCTGGAGGGGTTTAAGAGCCACAAGGCTGTGGCGCTGAAGGATGTGGTTCCATGGCAGTGGCTCAGCAGCAACGGTGGGGTTGTGAGCAGTGGATGAGCTGTTGGACTTGGGGACCTCAAAGGTCTCTTCCAACCTCAACAGTTCTACGATTCTATGTCTGCCACAGCAGCAGGACACAGGGTCTGGCCTGGCATCTCCTCCGGTAGTCCTGGGACCCAAGAAACCACAGCACACCTCCCATACCCGTGGAGACAGCAGGAACTCTGAAGAGCAAAAGGCTTTACTTGCCCACTTGAGATCTTTGAGAGCTGCTTTTCAGGCCTTGCCATGCAGCTGCTCAGGCTGGAGTTCCCTTCCCATTGTCTTGCTCAGAATCCCAGAAACCAGCCCCGTGGGAGCTCTGCCAGGGCAGAGTTGTGCTTCTGAAGCTGTTGAACACCTCTCAGCAGACGTCACACCCAGCCTGCACAGCCAGCAGTGCCTTCATCCGAGGAGCTGGCACAGATGTGACCACGGTGCCAGTGCTTGCCTTTCTGCCAGCCCCAAGCTTACAGCTGAGGTGGTGCTGCTGGGGGAGAGCTCACACCCCGAGGGGCCAGAGAACCCTGAGGTCAAGCCAGAGCAGCCCAAGGTGCACAGTGTGTGGGGCTCTGGCTGCCCAGCACCTGGTGTTTGTGAGCGGAGCCCACCCCCGGGGAGCTGATGTTTGCCATTCCAAGAGCTGCTGGAGCAGCATTCCAGGCCCTTCAGCTGTTGGCTCTTTAGGGCCCTGCAGGGACTTTGCAGCCAGCTGTGAGCTTCATTCATCCCCCCCAGCCCAAACAAACTGGCACCAGATGCCCCTTGCCAGGGCCAGCTAATGCACAGCAAGAGGCTCCCTGGGTGCTGGCACAGGGAGCTCTGGTGGCCGTGGCACGAGGGCTCACCTGGGTGGTGGGGTGGGTGGTGCACGGGGGTAGCAGCTGCCCAGGGCCTGGCTCTCATAGGCAGGAGGGGAGTAGACAGGAGGGGGCTCCTCATCTGAGCTGTCTGGCTCCAGGGTCCGCTCCAGGATCTGCAGGGCAAGAGGATGTGCAGGGGACCCTCCGAGGTCATCTCATCACCTCCCCTGCAGCCAGCAGGGACAACCCCGACTACAGCAGCTTGTTCAAAGCCCCAGACAACCTGATCTGGAGTGGTTCCAGGCATGGGGGGCACCTCCCACCTCTCTGGGCCACCTAAGCCTGGCTCTCACCACCCTCGGTGTCAATCATTGCTCCCTCAGACCTTGTCTCAACCTCCCCTCTTCAGCACCACTGCCACACTCGGACCTCTGCCTGCCCGCAGCACCCACGCAGCACCCTGCCCAGGCAGAAACAGGGCAGGATGAGACTGAGCTGCCCACTCATGGTGAGGCAGGGGACCCCGACCCGCAGCCAGGTGCTAGGGCTACCTCTGGGGGGATGCTGTCCTCGGAGTCGGAGCTGTCGTCGCAGCCGCTGCTGTCCAGGTTCATCTGCAGGAGCTGGTCAATGGTGGCATCCACGGCGCCGTTGTTGGCTCTCAAGACACACTCGATGATGTCATAGTCCATGTTGGGGAACATGGTCTTGAAGTCCTCCATGGCCTGGTTGAACTCCAGCCGCCGGACCTGCCTGCTGGGGCGGCTGTTGTTGAGCTCCTGTGCGGAGGAGCCTCCGCGCGAGCTGCCGTTGCTGCTGCTGCGGCGGAACAGGCTCGTCATGGCTGGCACGGGGGCACGGCGGCTGCGGGCACGGCTGTGGCCAGGCGGGTGCCCGCTGCCGCTGCTCCTCACGGGGCACGGCCCCGGCAGCTCACAGGGAGCATGGGCAGGCGGTGGGGGTCCCACTGCCTGCAGCTGGTGGTGCCACGCGTCAGCCCCCGGCACGCTGCGGCATCCTGCCACCTGCCGAGGGGAAGAAGGCAGAAGTCACCCAGAGTCACCATGAGATGTCCAACAGAGCCTACGAGGATGATGAAGGGCCTGGAATGAAGGAGGAGAGGCTGAGAGTCCTGGGGCTGTTGCTCTGATTGATGTTTACAAATACCTGAGGGGTGGGGGCAAGAAGGGGCTAAGCTCTGTTCAGAGATGCCCTGTGACAGGACAAGGGGCAGTGGGCACAAACTGGAACCCAGGAGGTTCCACCTCAACATGAGGAGAAATTTCTCTGGTGTGAGGGTGCTGCAGCCCTGGGGAGAGCTGCCCAGAGAGGCTGTGGAGTCTCCTTCTCTGCAGACTTTCCAAACCCACCTGGATGTGTCCCTGCATGTCCTGCCCCGCGTAAGCCTGCTCTGGCAGGGGTTGGACTGGATGATTTCCAGAGGTCCCCTCCAACCTTCCCAACATGCTGTGATTGGTCCCATGACAGATCCCTCATCTCCACAGGGGACATTCAACTCACTTTGGCCCATCCAGCCATGTCCTCAAGGGACCATCCTATCCCTGCAGCTTGGCTGGGCACAGCAGAGCTTGGATGTGCCATGTCAGGTGCTGCCCAGACAAAACACCAGGTAAGAAAAATGGGATGAATCCGAATCCCACTGGCTCAGAGGGCTCCCAGATTCAACATTTCCAGGTTTGACATCTATTTATAAACAGAGGGGAAATCTCTCTTTAAATAAAGCCTGGTGCTGGCTCCAAGGGTTTCAGAGCAGGGGACTGAGGCACTCTGCAGCAGCATCCCTTGGGAAAAGCCACAAATCCAAGCTTAGCATTGACTGTAAAGCCATAAACAGATTACACAGCTCCTGCCCCTCCCATGCCAATGCAGGGCCAAAGGCAGGCCTGGATTAACTCCACTGCTAGGGCAGAATTACCCCAGGAACACTTTTGATTCATAATGTCATTTTCAAAGGCTTTTTCCCTAAGCAGCAGGCAGAGTTCAGGAGGACTGTCCCCAAAATGGTGCTTAGTGCAGAGGAATGTGCCAAGCACATTTCTTAGTCCAACGGGGTCTAATCAGATTCAGAGCCATTAAGCAGAGCAGTCACCTCTGAAGGTCACCCAGGCTCTCCTTGCCTGTAGCCAGGCCGTGTGTGACAGCCACGTCCCCAGCGCTTGCCTGGCCTCGGCACCGTGCCAGCTCCCAGCCCCCAGCTGCACCAAGGGGCTCCCAGGGCAAAACCCACTTGCAAAATGTGGCACTGACCCTGGGAGAAGGTTCATTAGGGTGGTGTTGGTTAACCTCCTGCGTTGTCCCCAGGGACAGCCCTGCTCTGGCTCAGCGCCCGCAGCAACCACTGGTATGGTGAGAGGATTCCTCTCCTCTGCTCTCCCGAGACCCCCCTCTGCAGCACTGCTTCCAGTTCTGGTGTCCCCAGCACAAGGACATGAGACTGGTGGAAAGGGTCCAGAGGAGGCCACAAAGATGCTCAGAGGGCTGGAGAACCTCCCTGTGGGGACAGGCTGGGAGAGGTGTAGCTGTTCAGCCTGGGAAAACGAAGGCTCAAGGGAGACCTTAGAGCTGCATTTCAGTATCTGAAGGGGACTACAGGAGACCTGGGGAGAGACTGTTCAGAGACTGTGGTAACAGGATGAGGGACAGTGGCTTTGAGCTGGAAAAGAACAGACTAAGATTGGAGATGAATTCTTCCCAGTGAGGGTGGGGAGACACTGGAACAGGTTGCCCAGGGAGGCTGTGGATGTCCCTTCCCTGGAGGTGTTCAAGGCCAGTCTGGATGAGGCCTTGAGCAGCCTGGGCTGGTGGAGGTGTCCCTGCCCATGGCAGGGGATTGGAGCTGGATGAGCTTTAAGGTCCCTTTCAACCCAACCCATTCTGTGACTATGATACAAACATGAGGATGGGAGCTTCTGCAGAGAACCATTACCTGAGCAATGCCATGGCCAGCCCATAAACATCAAAGAGCAAAGTCAGCCCCCAGAAGCAGGAAATAAGATGGAAATCCCCAGATCAATCTCAACATCCCAGGATCTATAAAGCACCAAGAGGTGCCTGCGGTTGGAGTCTTTGTGTCCCAACCTCTGACCTTTCCATGTATATTTAAGGTCTTCTCCGTAACCACTAAGGCTGGAAAATCCCATTTGCTGGGGTTGGCAATGCCCCTGGCATCCCTCTGGGCTACTCATCTCTCTGGGCTACTCCTGATTCAAACTCTGCTCTGGAGCAGGCATCAGGCAATGAGGACAGCTCTTGAGGCTGGCAGCCCACGCTGCAGAGCATGAGAGAGCACAGCAACACAGCCAGCACGGCAGGGTCTGCTCAGATGAACTAACTCAGGATGGAGACAAGAGGTTTATTTGCCAGAAAGCCTCTGCTGCACATCTGGCTTCAAACCACGCTAAGGGACTGCACAGCAGGGACCTTCCCAGCCCCAAGCAACGTCTGGAGGCTGCTGGGCTTGCAAGGGTGCGTTTGACCAAACTGAGGTGCAAGGTGGTGGCCCTGGCACAGCCCAGGGCAGCTCTGTGTGGCCCATAGTCAAACACCACTGTGGGCTGAGGTGGTGAAGCTCTGCAAATACAGCTTTTAAAAGACGGTTTTAGAAGTCATAGAATCCCAGAATGCCAGGTTGGAAGGGACCCCAAAGTTCCTCTGGCCCAGCCTCTCTAGGTGCCAGGGGAGTTGAACTGAGCTGGCCCAGGGGCCTGTCCAGTCCTGCTGCCAGTCCAGAGGGCTGCTAAGCAGCAGAGCAGCAGCAGCTAGAATCCATAGAGAGCAAGGGGCTGGCATGGGGTCAGAGCAGAGTGCTGCCCAGGGCCTGCAGCATTCACCCCAGGGCTGCCTGTCCTCATCAGCACCTGCAGCCACACCATGAGGAGGGCAGCAGCGCCCCCAGCCCCCAGTGCAGGGAAGGGGCTCAGCACGTTTCTGGCCCTTATTTCTGTGCTAGCAGACAGGGGGCTGGGAAGATGCCAAGGAAGGCAAAATCCTTCAGATATCCCAAAAAGGAAAGAAGAAAGCTGGTGCCCAACTGCCAGCCCAGGCATGAGCCCAGGGCACAGGCTGCTCCTCGCCTGGAGCCCCCATCCGCTGGAGGAGGCTGTGGTGCCTCATTCAGCTGCTGCCTGATCAACTTTCTTCCTCCCCTAAAATAGTTCCTGCTCTGCTGTGCCACACAAAGCCCCTGAACACTGTGATTCACCCAGACAGCCCTGGGCACAGCCCTAATCCTTTGCCCTTCTGCTGTGCCCATCGCAGGAGGAGCTTAAAGGCTTTACAAGCTCTGGGTGCTCATGTCCCTATGCTGTGGGTCACAGGGAGGTGGCAGCAGGAACACTGGTGGGGCTGGCACTGTCCCTATGCCCCTGCCAGCCCTGGGATGAAACCTCTCATCCCAGTAGTGCCAGGTCCTGGCTCGCCCTGGGGACACGGTGACAGCTGCCAGCTGAGCCACCTCTGCACCCAGCAGCCGTGGCTGTCCTGGCACTGACCTGTGCCATGGAGGAAGTGCTAGGTGATGTTCCAGTGCCAGGCCAGGGGCCAAGCACAGAGCCAGTGCCAGCCCCTCCACCATGCCACTGTACCACCAAACCTGCAGGACAGGCTTTCACACTGCCACTTCCAAGCAGTTCTGCACTCCAGGGTAGGGACTGGCACGCAGAATGCCCACACAGCTTCTGCCACCACCACCACCTAGCCAGGAAGGCACAGGATCATCGTGGACACATGGGATCATCTTGGGCACAGGGGATACTCTTGGGTATGCCAGATGCTTTGGGTGCTTGCACTCCTGGGTGCATTCCTCTGCCTCTGACCTGCATTCTCAGGCTGCAAGGCAAAGGCCCCAGGAACAGCAAAGCAGCTGCTGAAGCACCCCTGGGACTTTCCTGGTTTCCTGAAGACAGCAAAGCAGCCTCTTCACTGGCAGCAAAGGGAGAAGACCCTGACACACACACACACACACTCCTATAGTCACTTTTTCACTGCACACTGCCCAGGTCCTGGCACCTGCCTGTGTCCCTCTCCTGCCATTTGCTTATCACTTCAAAGCCAGAAAATAAGCCCAGACAAGCACTGCCCTTCAGGGCTCCTGTCCCACCAGTGCAGCTCAGCAGTGTGCTCTGTGTGCTCACCAGGTGTGTCTGGGGAGCACCCACAAATCCCAGCTAGGGCCAAACCACTAACTGCTGCCACAGGGCATGTCCCAGGAGAGCTGTGGGATGGCATCTGGGCTGCAAACAGCAGCACCACTCTGCCATGCAAATCCCCATGCACTCCAACGTGGCACAGGGCTGGCAAGGAGCTTAGCCCTGCAGGCTGCCTGCAGCTCAGCCACCCCAGAACGGCAGAGAGGAGCAGCTGGACAGGCCCAGGGCTTGGTCAAACTGGTAATGTCATGCTGAAAACAACAGTGGCTCAGCCCTGGGAGGAATGCAGCCCTAACAGAGGAGCCAACAGCTGTAAGAGCACAGAGTCTGATCACTCACAGCCCTCACAGCTCGGGGAAGAGCCTTGGCACCAAGTGCAAGCACAAATATTCCCTTCCCCAGTGCCTGCTGCAGCTCCGACAACAGATGGGATTGCTCAAGCCCTGCTCAGCCAGCCCAGCCCTTCCTGCCCCTGCCACGCTGCCTCTCCAGATCAGCCCTGCACACACGGTGGGACCACCGTGCCCCACTACAGCCACTGCCTGTTTCCCCAGCCCAGCACCCACCCACCCTCCCAAGGGCACCCATCAGGAGGGCATCCATCGGTACCCACAGCTTCAATGACTCGGCTGAGGGACGCAGAGCAGAAGTGCAGAAGGCATCCCCAGGCATGGAATTATCTAGAGACAAGGACTGGCAGTGCCCCAGCTTCTGGAGAGGAGACTCATGGAGGAAGTCTCAAAACAGAGGACATTAAACCAGAAATAGCAGCTTGGCCAGGGCAGGTTTGCTGAGCTCTGCCTGCAGCCAGGCCCCTGCAAAAGGATTCCTGACACAGGAACAAGAAGCCTGGAACACAACTGCTTGGCAGCTGTAGGTGTGGTTACAACAGGGTTGAAACTGAAGTAAAAAGCTCAGGAACAAAATCTCACCGTGTCTGGCAGCAGGCAGGCAGAGGCTGAGGATGTGCAGCACGGGGCCTTAGCAGCCTCTCCAAAACCCTCTCCTCATCCCACTCTGCCTCAGGGGTGTGCATGGGGCCACAGCCTGGGAAAACTGCTGCAAGCAAATCCTTTTTCACGGAAACAAATCAGCACCTGAGGATCCCCTTTAATGCCTGCTCAAGCCCGAGTCACAGAGGCTGGGTCTGAGCCCTTTCCAAAGCACAAAGCAGCCAGGGAGGAGAGCAGGAGGCAGCCTGGGAGCCTGTGCACAACCAAAGTCCCTTCCCGGCTCCCAGAGCAGCACTCAGAGCTGGAGGGGCAGCCAGGAGGGCACCTGGGAGAGCCGCGGAGTGAGTCGAGTCACAGTGCAGGGCAGCGTTGGCATTATCTGATGGTACTGCTGGGCAGGCTCCGGCCAGACCTGTGCTCCGACAGGCACCGCAGCCGCAGCCAAGAGAAGCGGCGGTGGCGGCTGCTGCCTTGGGGCACCATCGCTGGCCCAGCCGCAGCCATGCCATCCTCCCAGACAGATTTATGAGCTCCCTTTGTGAGCCGACCAGATGTCAGCCCTCCGCAGCACCCAGGCAGCTCAGAAACCAACAGCATCCAGCTAAAGCTTGGGGCCTGCACACAGCCAGGACACAAACACCAGGCAGGGCTCTGCTGGGCATTGCTCAGTCACCCAGGGCAGCACCTGAAGCACCCACCAGTGTCAGTGGATCAGCAATGGTGTGGGCAGCAGGAGCAGGGCAGGGATTGTGTACTGGGCACTGGTGAGGCCACATCTCAAATCCTGGGTTCAGTTTTGCGACCCTCATTTCAAGAAGAATATTGAGGGGCTGGAGCGTGTCCAGAGAAGGGCAAGGAAGGGTCTGGAGAACAGGGCTGGGGACGAACAGCTGAGGGAGCTGGAGGTGTTATCTTGGAGAAGAGGAGGCTGAGGGGAGACCTCATAGCTCTCTACAGCTCCTGAAAGGGGGCTGGAGCCAGGTGGGGTTGGGCTCTTCTCCCTAGTCTCAGGTGATAGAAGAAGAGGAAATGGCCTGAAATTGTGCCAGGGGAGGCTTAGGTTGGAGATGAAAGAAAAATTCATTCCTGCAAGGGATTGTTACAGGCTGCCCAGGGAGGTGGTAGAGTCCCCATCTGTGGAGGTGTTCAAGAACCATGTGGCCATGGCACTTGGGGGTTTAGTGGCCACGGTGGGGTTGGGTTGGTGGTTAGACTGGATGACCTTGGAGGTCTCTTCCAACCCAAACAATTCTATGACCCCATACAGTGGGATCACCATGGCTGCAAGGGGCTGCCCAGACCCAGGGGTCCTGGCACTGTGGCCACACTGGGATGCCCCCAGCCCTCTCTGCCAAGCGAGGGCAGAGACATCCCCTGCCCTTCAGCACTAAGCTAATCCCCATTTGGCACAGCTGAATGCCACCCCCCTCTCACCCCAAACTAAGGCCACATTAATGAGGTAGCACCAGAGCTGCATCCAGAAGTGGCCTGCCAGGCCAGGCTGCCCTGCACTGCTCTCACTGAGGTAATCTGAGCTGGGTAGGACAGCATTCCTAAAATAGTTGAGGGAATTCAAACATGAAATAAGGTTTCCAGGAAGGGATTTAAAAAAAAAAATAGGTCAAGCAAGTGTAAGCGATTAAAGCAACCCAGCAGCCCTTTGTGTGCCTCAGCTCAGCCTCTTCACACCTGGCCCCCCACAAGGCACCGCAAATGAGGTGCCAGAGGCTGCCAGGAGCAGAGGGCTGATGGCAGATTGCTCCATCAAGTGACCTCTCACCACTGACATCAGAACAGGCTTGTCCCAGCTGAGGAATCAGCTTACATCTTGCTTGGAAGGGCTGCGAGGAGTGAGGGCTGCCCGCTGCAGGGCACACGACACAGCAGCACCCCCTGGGTGCCAGCGCTGCCACCGGCCTGTGGGAGAGCCTTTGCCCATCGCCGAGCTCCTCCCTCGGTTTACCTAGAATCAGAGAACGTTTGGGGTTGCAAGGGACCTCACACCTTATGTCACAGCAACCCTTTGCCAGCCACTCGTGCTTTCTCCTCCCTTTGTGCTCCCAGCACAGCACAAGAGCGCTGGGAAGCTGCAGGGAGCAAATCAGCAATTGCTGCAAAGGTGTGCCCTCTGCCAGGGCTGCCCCCGGAGAGGGGGGCACCTCTGGGCAGTTTTGGGGTTGCATTTCGTTAGCAAGCACCCAATGGGGAGTGGGCAAAAGTGACACCAGGCTGGGGGCAAGGCTGACCTCTCTCCACTCCCCAGCTAATTAGTGTAGCTGATACCCCAATGCCAATTTACCATTTTAGGTCAAGGGTCAAAGAGAGGGAAAAGAGAGAAAGAGGCTGAGCAACGGCAGCCCCTTTCCCTCCAGCCCTCTGCATAGCAGGAACACGCTGGGAGTGGACTGAAATTAGACTGGGCTGGCCCTGGGCATCCCGTGAAGCCTGGCAGGGATGGGCAGGGACGGGCAGAGGTGAGCATCCCCTCTCAGGGCCAAGGCAAGTGAAGGCAGCACCAAGGTGCCGGCCAGCCACCAGCACCTCCAGCTGCTGCTCTCCTGCTGCCAGGGTTCCAGGGCCATGGCTTAATGTGCAAAGGGGAAAAAAAAAACCTGTATTGATTTGCCCCAGGCTCCGGCGAGCAGGAGCCGCCCCAGTTTCTATGGAAACAAAATTAGTCAAGGAAGCCTCTCCCTGGGAACTCGCAGGGTGAATTATTTACCAGGACAGGGCCCTGGCCACTGGGGTCTGCTATAAAGATTTAAAGGTGGACAGGCTGCTGGCAGCCCCTTCCCTTGGGGCAATAAACCCCAGCCGAGGAGGAAAGCCTCTGGCTGTGCATGCTGCACATAGGGAAACCCACTAAGGACACAGGGACAACCCCTGTGGGATGGTCCTGCAGCTGCACCCCCGTGTCCGTGTCTTCAGGTGGCCCTGGAGAGAGGACAAAGGCAGCGAAGGAGGACAATAGGAAGGTGCAACAAAAGGAAGACTGATGAGCAGAGTAAGTGGTGTGAAAAGAGGAAAGCTGCAGGCATCCCAGGTGTCATCTCCCTGTGGTTTTGACTTCTGCAACAACCTGACCAACAAGCAGGTGTGCAAGACTCTGTCAGGCTGCTCAGCAACCAGCTCCTGCCCTGCCATCCGGGAATGAGAGGGTGCAATGTCCCAGCAAAGCCTCTTCAGGGAAGGTGAGGGAACCCTGTGGCCATCCTAGTGTCCCCAGCACAAGAAGGACATCCAACTGTTAGAGCAGGTCCAGAGGAGGCCATGGAGCAGTTCTTCTATGGGGACAGGCTGGGAGAGTTGGGGCTGTTCAGCCTGGAGAAGAGAAGGCTCTGAGGAGACCTTGTGGCCTTCCAGTACCAGAAGAGGACTGCAAGAAGGCTGTGGAGGAAGTTTTTGAAAGGGCTTGTTCTGCTCAGACGAGGAGCAATGGCTTTGAGCTGGGATAGGGGAGATTGAGACTGGAGATGAGGAAGAAATTCTTTCCAGTGAGGGTGGGGAGACACTGGCACAGGTTGCCCAAGGAGGCTCTAGTGCCTCCCCCTCCAGAGGTGTTCAAGGCCAGGCTGGATGAGGCCTTGAGCAACCTGGGCTAGTGGAGGTGTCCCTGCCCATGACAGGGGGTTGGAGCTGGATGATCTTGCAGGTCCCTTCCCACTCATGATTCTGTGGGTATTTGGGGGTGCAGAGTTAAGCAAGACCCCAGCCCGCTCTCCCCAAGAAGGACCCCTCACTTCTCCCAGCCCCTTGCTGTGTGGCACAGCAGTGACACATGGCATAGAGCCAGCAAAAAGACTCCTGCCCGATGCCCACCTGCCACACAGCAGCCACCCTGTGCTGTCGCCCACTCCATGGCATCCAGCAGAAGCCAGTGCTGCTGCCGTGCCGCAGGCAGGAGCCGGCCGCAGCCCCGCTCAGCCCGCAGCACCTCTCAGCAGCGAGCCAAGAGCCAGGGGAAGTAAGGGCCTAATGAAGCTGCAGCTGGAGCTCCTTTTCTCCCTGTTTTATGAGTCACTAAGCCATATGGCTGATGCAAGCTACCCTGCCACAGCCCGAATCAACAACCCAGACACTGCCGTGTCCGCACTGTCCCGGGCCACGGCCTGACACTGGAACCGCGCTGGGGTCCTGCCCTCCCTCACGCTGGGGACATGGCTCAGCAGACAAGAACCTGCTTGGAAGGTGATAGCTCAAGAGGGACAGAGATTGAATTAACACCAACATGTCAGGGCTCTCCTGCCAGCCTCCATCTCTGGCACAACTAGTGGTGGAGAGAAGAACCCTCAGAAACCAATCTGAAGGAACAGGTTCCTTCTGCCCCAGCACAGCTTTAGACAGGAAGGACACAGGGCTCTGACCTGGACTGGAATCCCAGAATCCAAGGTTGGGATGTTCCGATCCCTGACCACTCTTGCAGCAAACAGAATTTTCCTAATCTCCAACCTAAGCTCCTCTGGTGCACCTTGAGGCCATTTCCTTTTGTCCTGCCACTTGTTCCTTGGGAGAAGCGACCAACTCCACCTGGCTCCAACCTCCTCTCAGGGAGCTATAGAGAGCAATGAGGTCTGGCCTCAGTCTCTTCTCCAGACTGAACACCCCCAGGTCCTTCAGCCTATCTCCCCAAGTCCAAGCCCTGCTTCCCCATGCCAAGGGCCACAGGAAGGCTCCTGTGCCAGCATGCTCACGTGCCCGGCTGCATGCACCTTCCCTGGGGAAGCAGCGAGGGCAGGGATGGAAGAGCTGCAGGCAGGAGGAAGAAATGCCCCTTCCATGAGTCAAAGCTTATTGCCCAGCACTGAAAGCAGC
The DNA here is from genome assembly GCA_013400475.1 of Tricholaema leucomelas. NCBI lineage: Eukaryota > Metazoa > Chordata > Aves > Piciformes > Lybiidae > Tricholaema lacrymosa > Tricholaema leucomelas. Next base: position 293,012 of record WAAF01010418.1, on the reverse strand, counting down.
CTGGGAAGAAGGGAAAGTGCCACTAATGGGGACACACATTCCACACCACTCCAGGAAAGGACTAAAAGCCATCAGAGAATGCTTGGTTTGAAGCAGAACAGCCCTAGAACAGCTCATCTCAGTGCATAAACCTGCCCTTCCCCATGCAGATTACTGCTGTGGAGGATGCCCTCCACATGCCAACCTCACCTCCCCAGCTCCTGGCTATAGCTCCTCCGGCACATATGGAAAAGAAAGCCTTATCACTTCCTCCCAGGGAGGGGAGTTGCTCAGATCAGCATCCTCCCTTCACCTCCCCACTCTCCTCTCCAGCCTCTCCAGACTCATTATCCCTGCTCCACCCACATATGCCCCTCTTGGGACCCGAGGGAGGGCCACGGCATCCACTGCTCATAAATGCCACCTGGAAATGAAGACCTGAAGCCTTTGTGCTTCCTGGAGTGATTTGTGGGTGGATTTTATCTCATTTCCCATCTATCTGTGGTGTGCTTTGGCCAGGAGGGTCCTTACAGGAGAACTAGCACCCTGCCTGCACTCTGCCAGGCTCACGTAGCCTGGCTGCAGGGCATGAGAGAGCTGCCCCCCAAACCACACCCCAAAAGAGACAAGCAGAGCCATGGGGACACGGCAGACATGAGGACACAAGCCATGGGGGCACAAGAGCTGTGGGAACACAAGAGCCATGGGAGCACAAGAGCTGTGGGGACATGAGAACCATAGGGACACAAACCATGGGGGCACAAGAGCCGTGGGAACACAAGAGCCATGGGGACGGGAACCATGGGGGCACAAGAGCCATGAGGACACGAGAGCCATGGAGGCACAAGGGCTGTGGGGACACAAAAGCCATGGGGGCACAAGAGCTGTGGGGACACAAGAGCCATGGGGGCACGCCAGAGCCCAGCCACGCACAGCTGCGGAGGGAGGGGACAGTTCCTGCGAGGCAGTTACAGAGTTTTAAGACACTTGTTTGTTTGTTTGTCACTGGGCAACCCAGAGGACGGAAAAAAACGATCAATGTCATATTGTCACCTCTGAGTCACCGCTCCGCACGGGCCGAGGTGCCCTGTTCCGGGCACGCAGCAGACCAGGGCACCCCCAAAGCAGCTCGCCCCAGCTCTCGCTGCACTGATGCCTTCCCCATCCGCGCAGCTGTGGACATCAGCGGCCCGGGGGACATCGGTAGCCCGGGGACAACTTTCCTGGCCCTGGGAGGAATTTGCATTTGTATTTGCATTTCCTAATTGCGCCTGCGGGTTTCCTGGGGCAGCGGCTGCCTTTGGTTTCCATGGCAGGGTTTGTGCGGACCCCGAGAACCGAGTGAGGCACAAAGGGACCACAATGGACCTGCCACTCACCCGCATCAAAGGCGCCCGGTGGGGCGGGACAGGAGCATCGCGGCCGGGGGCACCGCAGCCTGTACCCCCCCCCAACACCGGGTGGATGCCCGGGGCAGGGCATGAGGCTGGCTGGTGGCTGATACTCATGGGACACCGATGGTGTGGGCACTGCCAGAGCAGCAACGGGCTGCTCCACGGGCACTGGGGCAGCTCGATGGAGGACCATCAGCCGGAGGTGGCAGCCACCCCACGCCCATCGGAAGCGGTGCAAGAGCCAGACCCAGATGTTCCCATTTCCCATTATTTTCAGCCATCTTTCCATCCACCTCGGGCGGGTTTCTTTCCCCTTCCCATTTCCCCACTCCATTCAGGCATTGCTGTGCCTGCCCAGCTCCTGACAGAGCAGCCAAAACCAGGGTTGAAGCCTGGGAGTAAACGGTCCCTGAAGCACTGCTGCAAGACCAGTGCCACCGAGCAGAAGTGAGGCTGCAGGCAGCATCCCTCTGCACCTCAGCCACGGGGATGGAGACGCCGTCAGCCCGGCCACACCACACCAGAAGGACTCATCACCGCCTCACACACCCGCCAGGGCTCCCTGTCATTACTCCAAGCATCTTTCTTCCTTCACAGCATACAATTATTCACAGATTCACAGGATGAGTTGAGTTGGAAGGGATCAGCCAGTCCCAACTCCCTGCCACGGGCAGGGACACCTCCACCAGCCCAGCTTGCTCAAGGCCTCATCCAAGCTGACCTGGAACACCTTCAGGGAGGGTGCATCCACAGCCTCCCTGGGCAGCCTGTACCAGTGTCTCCACAACCTCACTGGAAAGAATTTCTTCCTCATCTCCAGTCTCAATCTTCCCCACTCAAACTTCAATCCATTCCTTCTCACCCCATCACTACAGGCCCATGTCAAAAGTCCTTTCCCAGCTCTCTTGCAAGCCCCCTTCATGTACTTGTTTCACCCAAGCTCAGACCACAAGAACCCCACAAGCACACCCAGAGGGTTACAGCAGCAGCCCCCTACCCACAGGTCCCACCCTGAGATGTTACCCTCACAGCACAGGCCCTGGGCACAAAGGACCCTCCATTTCTTCTCCGGGCTGTTCCCCTGGGCACACCAGCACCCGCAGCATCCCTGCTATCTTTGCCCCTGCAGAGACTGCTGGTGCAGGAAGATAAGGACCCAGAGCTCACTATCACACCAAGAAGCCCTGCTGGCTCCTCACTCGCCCTTATCAGCCCAGGGTTGATGCAGACAACAGTGCCCACGCTGCCAGGATGGCAAAGTCTTCTCAGTCATGCCACAGGTCTGGCCATAGAAAGGGTAGATGCCAGTGGGGGTCAGATGCTGCTTTTAAAGCTCTTTTTTAATAACATCCTGAAAAATCAACACTTTCTTGGGAACTTTGCTGAGAAGAGCATGGGAGCCTCTGACCCACGTTTGAAAGAAATACTTTTGGCAGTTAGAGGGTCCGGCATTGGGAAGGGGCTGCAGGCAGCTAGGGATCAGTGTGTGAGGGTCTGCCAGCATCAGGCACACCCTCACTGTGGCAGAGACTGTCTGCCAGGGTGGGCAGACATCACAGCAAGGAAGGCCACAAGAGCTGGGTGCATGATGACAGGGAGTTGTGAGAAAAGCAGAGCAAGCTAGCAAGGGGTATCCTCTCTTCTGACGACCACCGAAAGCTTTCCCCAGCCCCGCTGCTGGCACCAGCCAATCTCCCCTCGGGTCTCACTGACCCAGTCCTGGGCTCCAGCTGGGCACTTCCACAGGAGACCCTTCTTAGAAACAACAAAAAGCTCTTCAGCAGAGCAGATGCTGCTCCAGCCTATGTCACCGAGATGAAGGAGGAGGAAGAGGAGGCGAGTGTGGCCTCAGCAGCAGAGCCCCAGTGGCAGGCTCAGGGGTCAGCCCAGGACGGCAGCTTTCCCGTGTGGATTTCCCCAGCGCTCCGTCCCCCACGGCGGCTGTCGGCGGTGGCAGCGGGAGGAGGTGTGAGGAGGAGCTGAGACTTCGCTGCTTTTTAAACAAATAATAACGCGGAGGCTTCCCGAGCCGCCTGGCGAGGCACAGAGCAGGGAGTGCTGCCTGGAGCAGAGACTGCACAGCCCAGGCAGCTCTCAAACTCTTCGCTGCTGTCTGGCCACAACCCTTCAGGGGCAATTCCAGTGCCGGCTGAGCACCCTCTGGGTGAGGGGCAGCCTGGCAAAACAGCGCCTGGTGCCCTCCATCCTTAGGGGGAGATGTAGCTGGGCACCTGGATGGGGGTTCACAAACAGCCCCGACCCCAGGAGGTGCCCGCCCATGCCTTGGCACGCCGGGGCACTGACACAGCTCCCACACTAAGCCGTGACCCACCCCGGGAGGTGTCAGGGCTGGAGAGCACAGCGCGACCCGAAGCAGGCACAGAGGAAGGGGAATGAGTCCCGCAGCGGGAAGCCAACATCCAAACTTTGCCCACGCACGCCCAGTTCCGGAGGGGCCACGCTTGGCCAGAGGGGATGCTCCGGGGTCAGAGAGGGCCTCGGGTGCTGCCCCACGTCCGGGCTCTGCCGCCCCGCTCCCGGCCCCACACGGGATGGGAACGCTTCACCCTGTACCCCACCCACGCCGTGGCGATGGGCACATCCGCACCCACGGGACGGGGACCACGGCGGGCAGAGGGCCCCAGGCAGGGCTGAAGGGACCCGCAGGGCGCTTGAGGAGCCTGGAGGAGCGACGGGCAGGCCCCAACCTCCCGGCTCCCAGCCCGGCTCCAGAGAGGGGCAGCCGGGCAGCCGCAACAGGCGCGGCCCCGCGCCGGGCACCGGGCCCGGCCGCAGCCACCTCCCGGGCACCGGTGGAGGCCAAGCCCAGAACCCACCCTACCGGGGCTCAGGAGCAGCCGCCGGCCCCGCAGTCTCGGGCTTGGCCGGGCTCAACTCCCCGGCTCGGCCGCGCAGCCCCAGGGGCCGCCCCTCGCCCCTCGGCGGGGCCGCCACGCTCCGGGCCGCAGCCCGCGCAGGCCGGGAGGCACCACCCGGCCCGGCCCGGCCCGGCCCAGCGCACAAAGAGCCCCGGCCCGGCCCCCAACCCTTACCGGCGGTCGGCGCCGCGCTGCGGGGGCGGCGGCGGCGGGAGGCAGCAGTCACGCCGGGAACCATGGAAAGGAGCCGGGACGGGAGACGTACGTGGCGGGCGGGCGGGGGCGGGGGCGGCCGCCGTGCCCGGCAGCTGGGGGCGGCGCGGCGGGGCCGGGGCCGGGCCCGGGCCCGGGGCCGGAGTTGAGGTGGGGGGATCGCAGGGAGCGGGGCCTAGCGGCGGTCGAGCCGAAATGCAGCAAGGACCGGGGTCGCTTGGGGCCACTCCCGGATGGGTGACCCCTCTCCGGATCTGGACGTGTGTCCTCTCCCCGGGATGGAGGGGTCCCTCCTTTGGCAGCGTGATTCGGCCTGGACGGAGGTATCGAGGAGCTAGCACCCTTCGCTCCTCTGCCCCCGCCGAGGCCTGACCTGTCACCACCCTGGGTGTGCCCGGCCCTGAGAGTGAGACAGCCCCCGATGGAGGCCTCCGGGGGCTGAGGAACCCCCACATTGGCCCCAGCAGCCCCGCGTGTGCCTGCCAAGTTGGGCACCTCTGGCGCAGGCCAGACCCTAATGCCGAGGTGCGGAGCAGCGTCCCGAGAGCTGCTTTCCGGGGCTGCTTTGGAATCTCCTCCACAGCTTTAGAGCATCCTCCTGGATTTTGGACCACACCAGCACTGTGCATGCCTGGGGTGAGGAGGGGGATGACTCCTGCCCCACGGGCTGAACATGAGAGACGGATTATAACAGAGCATCACTCCGACCACAGACAGAAAGCAGCCGACTCCGGCATCCAGCAGCTGACAGCTTGCAGCCACACCACAGAGCAGCTCCGGCCGGGATGTGATCTCCTCTTACACAGCACAGGAGCCAGCGTGCACAGGGCAGACACTTCCCGTTTTGCAGAGAGCAGAGAGTGGCAGGAACAGCAGCAGGGGCAGGGCCTCTGTCTTCCTCCACCCTCCCTAGACATGCTGCTGGAGGAACACACCGCAACCTCTGGGCACCCACAGCTGGCCTCCTGCGGCTGCCTGCCACAGCCAGCGAGACCATCTGTGGCTGCTGGATGCTGAGCATGCGTTTGGGATGGTCCGAAGCTCTCACAGGACTGCCCTCTGTGCAGAGGTTTTTCCTCAGCTCAGTTGTCTGGCAGCGAAACAATCCTCAGCCCGGGTAAAAATCTGTAAGGCTTTGACAAGGAACAGACACCAGCAGGGAGTGAAAACATGAGAGGCAAACCTTTGGCTTCCAGTGTGTACATGTGCCACAACGTTTGCTTTCCCAACGTTAACAGTGGATCAGCATCTCCTCTATGACACGGAGCCTTGCAGGCAGCTCTGTTCGCTGCAGTCTCTCTTCCCTACTCCAGGCTTGTCTGGGGAAAACCAGGCAATTTCATCACATTTCTTTACTGCCCTTTGATATGGGTCTGAGCTGCTAATGACGCTGGGAAGTAAAAAGAAATGGAAATAAAAATACACAACTAGAAAGAATTAAAAGAGAGAATTTAATTCAGCCAGATCCAACTGATTCCCTGGAAAAAAAACAACAAACCAACAAACTTTGCACAGAAAACACAGAACACAAATGTTTTTGTCTTGACAGCTGGTGGGAACAACTAAGTGAAAAGGTGAATGGAGTATTTCTGCCTTCTCTGCAAAAGAAAAAGTGCCACACAGCCTGAAAATGCCTCTTGTTTTTCTGCTAAATGGCTTGATTTGGGAGCTGGCTATTGGAAAGGCTTTGCAAGGAAAGCAGAGCTCTGTACCCTGACACACACGGATGCCAAGGCTGAAATGTTTTACCAATGTCAGCTTTTCAAAACATTTCCTTAAGGAAAAAAAACAGGGCTTAAAGAAAAGGGCTCAGGTTAGCCCTGAAACCTAAAGAACCAAACCCCCAGTCTACTATTATTTTTAAAACTCCTAAGCCCTGCTTTCCCAGCCCTCTTTAGGGCTCCAGAGTGATGCAACCTACAACAAAATTAATTTCCCATTGAAGGCTCCTGGCAGGCTGTGATGAGGAAGCTGCCTGGCCATCCTGGCTCAGTTTCTCTTAGCACTGAAAATACTTTTTCCAAAGCAATACCAAAAAAGGTTTGTTTCTAGGTCAGGACCTCAGTACTAAATTTTAAGCAGGGGCTGACAGTCGAACCCAAAGGCAGCTGTAGAAAGGATTCACAGCAGAAGCTCCTGCATTCTTTTTGTAATTAGGAAACAGTCACCAAGCCTCCACCACTGAGCCTCATTTAAAGGTGAAAGCTATTTTTGACATAAAAATTAGCACACAGTTCCTCTGTCATTCTTCAGTGGCTGCTCTGGAAGCTGTGAGCAAACGACACGAAGAGAAGCAAGAGGCATAAACACTGAATTACACAAATCAGGAGAAAGGGGATCAGGTTTTAAGTTTTGTTCTGCCCAACAATTAGGAAGAGATTTATTTTTACACTTAACTATTTCTCCTAAAAAGCACTGTTAAAAAGGTCCACTTAAGCACTGAGACAGACCTCAAAGGCATTTAGAAACTTGGAAGTGCTTTTAATAGCTGCCTTTTGAAAATACTGTTCAGTCTATTTTGGAGATGGATAAACTAAGCCACCAATAAAGCAAGGCAGGAGTTTTCAGAAGGACCCAGCAATGGCAAAGTGGTGTCCACTTAACTCAGCTCCCACAGAGGGACCCAAGATAACAACACCCATCAGAGTGCTGGCTGCTTCACAAAACCCAGATGGCCTTCAAACCCACCTTGTCCTTCCTTCTTTGCTGGGAATCTGCCTGGAAAATTAACCCCAAGCAGTTCTCAGAATCCAGCTCAGAGTGACTGTTTCTAAAATAAAAGTGAGTGAGGAGCAAGCAGAACTTGGAGGCTTATCACCAGCAGTAATGCCACCGACTAATCCCCCTGCAGCCCTGGCCCCTTTATGTAACCCGGGATTGCTGCAGCTCAAACAGCTTATTGGGGCTGGCGTGCTCTGCTGTAAACCTCTCCTGGTTAATGCAAACACATGAAATACTTTTTTTTCCTCTGCTACACGAAAGAAAAAGTTCATGTAAGGGGGTGGAAAATCTTTTATTTGTGAAGAATGGCAAATGGAATTTAACTGACAGCTGAAACCAACAACTGTGCCTCTCTGCCGGCCGTGGGCTTGACTGAACAGAAATCCCCCAAATCCAACACTCAGGTACAACTCAGAGAATCCATGGAGTGGTTTAGGTTGGAAGGGACCTTCAAAATTACCCAGTCTCAACCCCCTGCCTTCCAACCATCCTGTAGCCCAGGTCACTCAAGACCTCATCCAATCTGGCCTTGAATGCCTCCAGGGAGGGGGCATCCACAACCTCTCTGGGGAGCCTGTCCCAGTCTCATCACCCTCACTGCCCTCCTTGCCTGCAGGACTCCTTCTCCTGCCTGTCCTGACTTTCCACGCCACAAATCCTTCCAAGGCAAAATTCAGCTTTAAAGCCCACAGGAAGTGCTGAGCGTTAACCTGGTGCTGAATGCTGGAAACTCCAGAAGAGAAAAATAAAACCCCATTGAAAGCTCTGCAGTCAGAGACCTGAATGGACTGGAGCTGAAAACCCACTGCAGTCAAGGGCAGCAATAGGCTTCCCTGGCTCTTGGACCGGATCCAGCTTAAAAGTTTCCATGAAATAAACTAGGCTAAGCTCATCAGCTGAATAGAAACTAACTCGGTGTAACAGGAGCATCTGTTCTTCGCAGCCACCATTTTCTTAGAGCCTGAACTCCCCCTGCTGCAGTGCCACGAGTTGCCGTGCAGATCGCTCAGCGCTCCGGCACCGGCTGCGCGCCGCAGCCTGCCCTGCTGCTCCCGGAGCTGCGGGCACGGAACCACCGAGTGTCAGGGCTGGGCAGGCAGCTCGAAAGATCGCCCAGGGCAGGTCACACAGAAACACATCCAGACAGGTTTTGAATGTCTCCAGAGGAGACTCCACAACCTCTCTGTGCTGCTCCAGGGCTCCAGCACCCTCAGAGTAATGAAGTTTTCCCTCTTGTTCCCGTGGCACCTCCTCTGTTCCAGCTTGCCCCCAGTGCCCCTTGTCTGTCCTTGGCCATCCCTGAGCAGAGCCTGGCTGCGTCCTCCCGACACTGCCCTGCACATCTTTAGCACAGCAGTAAGGACAGCCCTCGAGGTCCTCTGCTCCCAGCTCCCAGCCCCATCTCTCTCAGCCTGGCCTCAAAGAAGCTGCCTGCAGCAGCTTGGGGGCTCCACGCTGGACTCTCTCAATCAGTTCCCTGAGGTCCTTCCTGAACTGAGGGGCCCAGAACTGGACACAACATTCCCGATGTGGCCTCACCAGGGCAAGGTAGTGCACGTGTGGCAGGAACTACCAGAGCAGGGAGCTTCTGGGTTGCCAAAGAACAGCTAAATGTGTTTTGTATGAAGGCATTACAGCGAGATTGATGTGGGCATCAAGACAGCCGAGGAGCACACCTCAGACCCATTTATACACAGCACAAAGCAAATGTTTACCCAAGTACAAATGAAACAGGCTTGACAATCAGCTAATGCAGCTTTGTGGACATAAACCAGGTACATTCGAGCAGAACCAACACGAAATAAAAAGGAAACAGCCCTTTTCCTATCCCTGTGTGCTAAGAGCACCCTGGTTAGTGGTTTGGGAAGCCACTGTCACGTTGCACAATGTCCTTGCCAGTGTTTAATGTGTTTATTCTGCCGCTACTCTGCCGGGATAAAAAGCCCATCAGCAGGGCAGGCTCGGCTGCCTGCAGCACCCACTGCCAGTACTACAGGAATTGACAACATACAATTCAGTCTCACACCTGTTTATTGTCAGCAATCCATAGATAACCACTTCTAGTACACATTTCCATATTGCCTTCGGTGCTTTGGGGTCGCTTGCTTGGCGTTTTGCAAGCTCAGGGGACACCCAAACTTCACCTAAAGGTCATCTCTGCAGTTTACCCAGATCCAGAACACTACACCTGGTGCAAGCTGGCATCACTGCCAGGGGAATGGGAGGTGGCTGGGTACTACATGTCCCAACATGCAGGGCCCCAGCAGCGTGGGCTGCTCTGTGCTGGGGCGGGGGGAGGGTGTCACTGGGGGGGCATTCACCTGGCATGCCTCGAGTCGGCCGTAAGGCCCAAGTCATGCAGCTGCCTGCACAGTGCAGGAAAACAAAGAGCTCTACACAGCTGGGGTAAGAACAGTGGTAACAAAGCCATAGCTACATCTTCTTCTCTACAGTTTTGTTTATTGAGACAAACTAATTAAAAGGCACAAACATAGGGCATATGTTTACATGGACATTATAACAAACATATACATTAAAAGTGTAGGAATGTGTTTCCTTTCTGCTAAACAGAAAGTTCCTAAGCTTTTATATATACAAAAGTTGTACAATTTGATGTCCTAAAGTACAAAAGATCATTTATAAAATTATTTTACACTAAGCTCTATTTTTTTTTTCTGTTTTGTTTTTTTTTTTTTCCTCCTCTTTTTTTTTTTTTTTTTTTTTTTCTCTTTTTTCTCTTTGTTTTATACTATGTAGTCCAAGCCCCTAGAACAGTTTCAGGTAATGATCCAGATACCTGTCAGCAGAGCCAGCAGCCTGGCAGTCCCTGCTGGCACCCAGACGGCCGGGCATAAAGGGAAGCGGGTCCACTGCGACTAGTCAAAAAGTCCTGCTAGCACTCTGAAAAATGCAACACACTCCAATCTCCAGAGCTTTCAGCTTCAGCAAGATAAAAACATCTGAATTGCAACTGCCTTTTTTTTTTTTTTAAATTTTAATTATTATTTTTATTATTTCTTTTTTTGTTTGTTTGTTTTTAACCATAGCATCTCAGGGTTTAGGGTGTTTGGGAGGGTTTCTGGTTTGTTGTTTTTCTCTCTTTTTATTTCTTTTTTTTTTTTAAAACAAAAGTTGTAAAAAGGTGAATATGTGACTTGATAGTCTAAAAAGTATATCTGTTTTCCCCTAGCTTTTTGCTTCTCTACTTTTATGTACAGATAAACAGGTTAAGAAATAAAAAGCACATGTAGCTTAAACATGTGTGAGCGCTCGTGGAGAAGCCCTGGGGGAAGGAAGGTCCTTCAGGGCCAGCCCCCCCAGGGCCCCCCACGAGCCCGATAGAAATGTGTTAACACAAGAGAAGAGTAACGTAAAAAAATGATGATGATGCCTGCAAATATTTACAAAGTTGAACAGATCTGCACAACACTTGATTAAGAAAGAGGGGAGAAATTAAAAGACGTTTTCTGCTTGTCCTGGAGGGGCATCCTACCTAGTTAGTGGTTAGAATAAAAACTGTATACAATTTAATATAAGACAAAACTTCTAGTGAACAACTAACACGTCTGTCCCCTGCTGCAACACCAGCAGGCTCTGATTGGGAGGCAGAGGGCATAAAAATCATCCCCCACTACCTCCAGAATCTTCCAGCTTAAAGCAATAATTTCTTAAGTTTCCAAGCACTCCTTTTGCTCCTAAAGAGTCCCATAGGGGTCTGACTGTTCAGAGACCATGTTTAGAGACATTTCCACTCCTCTTCTGTCAGCCATGGCTGTTTCTCACCAAACAATAACAGTTTTTGTTAAAAAAAACCAACAACAACCAAAAAAAAAACCAAACAAAAAACCCAAAAGAACAACAAAATAAACCCAAAATAAACAACAACAACAACAAAAAAAAAGACTTGTTGACTACAATGCTCTATTCCCTTAGGGTAATATGCTGGGTAATATTTACATCTCCAAATATCAGGTCACAATCCCTATTATATGTTGAAGTTAGAATGATAAGTTATCATATGCTTTGCATATCAGAGCTGGTATCACCTTTCCCATAGGGAATGCTGCCTGAAATGATCATATTCCCAAAGGTAAAATGCATTATTTTGCTTCAAAATGCATTTTGATTTTTTTTTCTCTTTTTTTTTTTTTTAATTATTATTATTATTATTATTATTCTTTTTTTTTTTTTTTAATGACACCATTGTAATGCATTTACTCAGAAAAATAAAATGAAATAAACTTAAACCCAAAAACAAACCCAAAAAACATCCAACACAGACAAAAGATTCTACACTAGCTCAGAAACAGTGGACTTTTAACAACTGGCAAGTTAAAGTTAGCCATCCACCCTGTTAAGGATACAGAGGGGGTCTTTGCTAGTGTTTAGATTAAGTTTCTAAGTTATAATCTGGGGAATAAAACTGAGGTTTAATGACTTTTTTTTTTTCTTTTCTTTTTTCCCTTTTTTTTTTTCCTTTTAAATTTTTTTTTAATTCTTTTTAAACTCTGGCAAATAATTCTCTGCTCTAATTCAGCATCAGTCAGCTACAAGGTAAAAACTTACTTTAAATGAAGTGCTCCAGTGAAACTCAAGTTTGAACCCTACACGAGCTAAATCAACATGGGGAGAAGATGCTACTACGGTCTCTGATGGTGCATGTTGCCCCAGTGTCTTAGTCTGGATTTATTATTAACTAAAACAACAGGAAAAAAATAAAAACAAACCCAATGAAATGAAATAAAATTAAATAAAACAAAACCCAAACAAAACAAGGTAAAAAAAAAAACACCAAACAAACCCAGTAAGAGGAAACAAAGGAAATAAAACCAAACCAAACTAAAACCAAGGGGAAAAAAAAAAAAACAAACCCAGTAAGATGAAATAAAATTAAAGGAAATAAACCAAAACAAAACCAAGGAAAAAAAATCAATAATATGAAATAAAATTAAAAGGAAATAAACCAAATGCAAACCAAAACAAAGCCAAGGAAAAACAAACAAACAAAACCAGTTAGATGAAATAAAATTAAAAGGAAATGAACCAAAACCAAACCAAACCAAAACCAAGGGGAAAAAAAAATCAAACAAAACCAACAGGATTAAATAAAATTAAAAGGAAACAAACCAAAACCAAACAAAACAAAAACAAGGGAGAAAAAAAAAAATCAAACAAAACCAACAAGTTGAAATAAAATTAAAAGGAAATAAACCAAAACCAAACAAAACCAAGGGAAACAAACACCAAAATCAATAAGATGAAATAAAATTAAAGGAAATAACACAAAAAAGGCAGAAAAAGACAAAAAACAAACCAAACAAAACAATAAAATGAATCAAATAAAACAAACATAAAACAAAAAAAAAAACACAGAACAAAAAAAAAAACAACGAAAGAAAACCAAATAAAGCCAAAACAATACAAAGCCAAACCAAAATAAACTGAAAAGAAACTCAAACCAAAGGGAAAAAAAAAAACGAACATAAACCCAAAACAAAACAATCAAAAAAAAACAAACCCAAAATAAAATAAACCCAAAACAAAAGAAAGTCAAACAAAACAAAATAAACACAAAACAAGACTAAAACCAAAACAAAGCAAAACCAAAACAAAGCAAAACCAAAACAAAGCAAAACCAAAACAAAGCAAAACCAAAACAAAGCAAAACCAAAACAAAGCAAAACCAAAACAAAAAACAAAACAAAAAATAAAACGAAGAAAAAAACAAAACAAAACAAAGACCAAAACAAAACAAAGCAAAAAAAAAAAAAAACCCAAAACAAAACAAAGCAAAAAACCAAACCAAAACAAAGCAAAACCAAAACAAAATAAAACCAAACCAAACAAAACCAAACCCAACCAAACAACTCCCCCCACCAAAACAAAAAAAGGGCTGCTGGTAAGGATTCTGGTTTAATCCTTTTTAATACTGTTCAGCAATTCTTCACCAGGGAGGAGAGGTGGGCAAGGCCTGGGGCAGGAAGGGCATGCTCTCAACTGGCCTCATGGCTATATTTAGGGGCCCAGCTAACGTCATGGGTGTGGGGAGGTTCATGGGGGAGGTGATGGTGACCGGGTGGGCGATGTTCACTGGAGCGGTTACTGGGGTGGGCAGGTTGACTGGTGTGGTGAGTGTCAATGGAGATGTCATGGACAATGGACTGGTTATAGTGACAGGGTGCCCTAGGTTCATCGGGCTGGATATATTAACTGCACTTGATACATTGACTGGACTTCTCATGCTCATTGCAGCTGCCACTGTGACTGGGTTTGTGATAGTCCCAGAAGCCACAGAGGACGTTATATTGAATGGAGTAGTAAGAGTCACAGGCGTAGTAGCAGCAGTGGAGGTTTGGCACAAGTTAGCAGCTTCTAAAAAAATGAGACATAAAGAGACAAAAAGGTTTTAAAACACATAAAAAAAAAAAAATCATGGACAAGGTTTTTAAAAACAGTAACAGAAACAAAAACCCAAAACAGGACCAGGTACAGACTCCAGAATCATTTAAGAATTATTAGTGAGTTAAATCTGTTAACATTCTAGAGCCTCCAAGAAATACAAACTCTCATGTACTTCCATTCAGTAGGATTATTTTTTGTCCCCTGAGGTTTGTTTTCTAAAGGTTTGCAGGTTCCCAACAGCAGCATTGGACAAATCAACCCCAATCCTCCCGAGAGGAACACCAGAAATAGAGGAGGGGTACATACCGAAGGGTACGTACTCTATAGCCTTCTCAAAGGTGAACTGACACTCTGTGAAGGTTTTAAAAAGTCATTATTAGGGACTGAGAAGCAAAGCTTGTTGCAATATTCACCTGCTGCCTGCACCCTTCATTACTGCCACCAAACTATCCCACTCGTCACAGCTCCTCCGCTCAGCGATCTGCCAGGGCACCCACCCAACGTCAGCCCCCAGCACCTCCTCAGCTTTCACGTAAGCTACAGCTTCACACTGAGTTGGTTTGGACTTGGGGGGGCTGGGTGGGTTTTTTTGTTGGTTTGGTCTCTTTGCACTTTGTTGGCAGCAAGCAGGAATGCAGAGCCCAACAAGGAAGAGCCAGAAGGGCAGTGCCTGGTCAAAGGGCTGGTGGGCTCTGGCAGGGCTGGGCACCAAGGGAGTGGGCATAGTGGTCTAGAACACAGAGGGCTTCCTGGACCATCATCAGCACCACCTGCCAGCTACCCACAGCAGAGGGCTCCAAAAAGAGAAGTGGGTCGGTGGCAGCGAGTAAAGGGAGGGGGTGGCTGCTAGAGACAGCAACCAGAACACGTTTGAGGGCAAGCTCAGGGCACTCCTGAATCCTGTCACACCCACGTGTCAGGAGGCAAGCCAGGAGCAAAGAGTCCACTCTTGCCGCTTGGGCAATACAAATTAACTTTGAAAGCAACACTAGCCCCAAGCAAGGGTTACTGTTGGCTCTTCAAAGTCCCTATCTAGGAGAGGTGGAAGGGAAGGAGAAGAGTGAAGAAAAAAAAAAAAAAATTGTGAAAATAAATTGTTAGACCAAAAAAATGCCACAGTGTTGTGAAGCCAACACAGCAGGTGGCAGGAGCGAGGCAAGAGCAGCAGGTGGGCTTGGCACTGACTGGTCTAACTGCACCTTCCCAGCACAGTAACACAGACACATCCCACCCCTGCCCCTGCCCCAGCTCAGCTAAAACCTCATCAGTCTTAACACTTCTGCCCCCCACCTCCCTCACCCACCATCCTGCCTGAACTAATGTTCCCCTTAAAGCATGTTCAACCATCTCAGTAAAGGAGGAGAGGAAGAGGGAACAAAACACAGGGAAGAACAGGTAAGGGAAAAAATCTGAGCGATCTGCTAACCCCGACACCCATCTGCTTTATCTGTTCAGTGGCCTGATGATATTCAATGTTTCTGTTATCACTCCATTTTAACATGAATGAGCTGTATCTAAGCTGTCTGAGCACAGAACTCAATTCAACTGCAAAAACAACTGAGATGAAAGGAGCTAGCAGCCTAAATTGCACAGACAAGACCTAGAAATGCAAAAAAGAGACTGAAGAAACTAAAAGGAAGTTTAGAAGAAAAAAAAACCAACCAAAACACTAAATAAGGTGAGTGAAAAACATCACTAAAAACAGGCAGTGAAAACCAGTCAGTGGTCACTAAGTGTTTCTTCTGAAGCATGTCATCCAGGAGAGTCACAACAGGCACTAGAAACCAAACTGTTGTGGAAAGAGTCAGGCAGTAGTAGTAAGGAGAGAATTTAAACTACTGTGCTCCTAAGGACACTGAAGTGAAGCAATCTGCTCCTCAGAAAACTGCCACAACAAGAGGAAGAGATTCCACTTCAGTTACAGCAGCAAAAGAGTGGGCTGTGAGTAGCACTGATGAAAACCATCGCTTAGGAGTCCATTTTGTAACCAAAAAAAAATAAAGAGACTGAAGACCAAGTTCTTTGGGTCCTAGAAAACTTTGTTACATGATAATAAAGCCAAGGGAATAAACTGGGAGAGAAAAGATGAAAGGGACAGAGAAAGCAGCCACATGCAAAGGGAGGATGATGCAAGGCCAGAGCTGGGGGGGGGTGTACACAGCCATAATGCACACAGGGTACCAACTGCTACATCTGCATGGACACAGCTAAAAGCCACATGCAAGCTGGAGCCCTCCTCCTGCCTCGCAGCAGGCACAGCCCCTCTGCACTGGGGGGTGCCACGCACACACTCAGGAGCAGGGACCAAAGGGAAGCAAGCAACAAAGAGCTCATTTACAACAGCATCCCTCTGGTCACCTTGGCTTCCTCCTGCTGCTTTTTAGCTACTTCCCACGCCAAGAATGTCAATGCCACCTCCATGTAAGACATCTCACCTCCCTACAGATCTACCAGCTCCAGCATCCCATCGCCCCGAGAGCAGGAGGAGTGTTATGGTTTACCTTTCTTCCTGGCTTTGACGGCCTCTTCCCATAATCTCAGGGTCTCTACCTGCTTTCCAGGCCAACTTGTTACATGCTGCTGCTGCTGCTGCTGTTGTTGCTGCTGCTGTTGTTGCTGCTGTTGTTGCTGCTGCTGCTGCTGCTGTTGCTGCTTCTGATTGCTGGTCTCCTCACTCATGCATGCTATGCCAATTAAGTAAGAACACAAATTCACCTTGAAAAGTTACTCTCTCTGCTGCTGAGATCACAAAGGCTGCTTCCATAGAGAGGCTGGAATCTCACAGGATTCCAAGAGCAAAAAAAAAAAACACCAACCAAACAACCCACAGAGGTGTTTAAAACCATACCAGGAATTCTCTGGTTTATAAAACTACGTTTTCCAAAAGCTAAAACCCAAAATGCAAGGCAGGAACATCTGCTTTTGCTGCCAAAAATGAACTTTCTGATCATTTGGTTTGCATTTGAGGAAGAATGAAATAGAAGGCTACACTGACTCTCCACAATTCAAGCCTGATTCTACTTCTTCGAAACCTCAGCTCCAGTTAAATCAGTTTTTAAAAGCCTTCTTTCCTTTTTATTTCAAGTGCAACTTAAAATTTGCAGTTTACTTTACATCACAGAGCAGCATGTTACTACTTTCTGGCCACCTTACAGCTCATCACTTCCACCTTTCACAACTGCCCTAAAAGCCTCCTGTGAACTGCTTAGCACCACCAAGCTGGGTTGGGAAGCCAGGACTGTAACCCTCTACCTCCAAAATGCTGTTATCAACAGTCAAGGCAGGTTACACATTCCCAGTACCTTCAAATTATCCAGGAGGAACAAGAACTGCAAAGATGTTGTCAATTAACACTGTTTAAAAGGCTTTGAGAACAAAGTTTCCACAGACACTCCTCACCTCTCCCTCTGGATTCCTCTTCAAACCCATTTTCTGGGAGTTAACTTCAGCTACAGGTATTTTAATAGGAAAGATTTGGAAGCCAAGACTTTGTTTGATTACTAAGCACTTCCAGGATCAGGCTTCAGCAGTTCCAGAGTTTAAACTAGAAGGAACTATTACAAACATCTCATTTGAAGTCCTGCATAGCCCCAGTCAAACGCCATTAGTGCCCAAAACACATCCAGGCTGGATTTAAATGCTTTTCTTGCCAGCTCCTGCCAAAGGCAGGAATCACTGAGCCCCAGGGTCAAAGCCCAGACAAAGCAGAGAAATCTTTCTCCTAATTTTGATGAGCTTTAGGTGAGGCTTAGAAACCTGGAAATTGGCAGGTCACAGCAGTTCTTAAATAACCTAAAATCTGCAGAATTATCTGTTGGACTTTCCTGTACAGTTCAGGAGCAGCTCTGCGCTTAGATGATAAGAAAACCTGGCAACTCTTTTCTTTGAGAGGTAGGTTCCTCTCACAAACTCCATTCCTAAGAGCACAGCCCAGCAGCAAACCAACCCCAGTTCTTCAGCTGAAGTGGATTCTGTTCTCAAGCATCTCTTTTGAACAGGTGCCAACACCTAGGCTGGCAGGTGGGGTTTTGCATTCTAAGGCAACCAAAGGCAATCCCCTCTGCAAACACAGCGTTAGAAGAAATGGTTTTAAAACGTTCACCTACTTTTATTGATGCCTTGTTTACAGGTATTACAGTTGATACTTTGGCTCTGCCCGTGTGTCTTTAAGTGGCTGGTGATATATGCTGCACTCAGAAGTTTACCACAGATATTACACGATACCTTTCCTTCGTGGCGCACCATGTGTGTCCGCAGTCTGTCTTTGGTGGCAAAGGCAGCAGTGCACGTCTAGATGGGGGACAACAGTGACACTTGAAGTGCAGACAGCATCAGTACAGCATGAATTACATGCCCTCTGCAAGCCTATCCTACCTTGCAGGTGCAAAGAGCATCCTAAGTACACTGACAACCTGAAGTATTCATACAGAGATCAAAGTCAAACTGCTGAACAGAAGCTGAAGTCAGCTTCTGGGCCAGTTAAGACAACAGTCATAGTGCACACTATTTGGACTGTCTCAAAATAGCAGGGTGCCTTAGCTACCAAAGCAAAAGGGAGCTGAGGGAACAGGCAAAGCTGGGGTTTGATACAGTATCACTGCACAAATATGAACCTGATACCTTCAATTGCTCAATTACTTCTGTTCCCATCCAAACAGAACAAGGAAACAGAATCTTTTTCTAAGGCTCTTCATTTCACACAAGGCTTTTATTTAATATGATGAGTCACTAAAATGCAGGTTGGAACAGGCATGGATACTCCAAGCAAAGCAGTTAATTGTTCAAGGGCAGTCAGGTTCCTTGTCTTATACTCAAGTCATCAACTTGTGACTTGTTTTCACTTCTCAGCAAAATAACGGATCCAGAATCAACTATGCCAGCCCATCTTGACTGGATACACTGAGAAGCACATTGCATACAAATACTCCCAGATCCTACTGCAGAGTAAGAAGAAATTCTTGACAGTGAGGGTGGGGAGACACTGGAACAGACTGTGCATGGAGGTTGTGGATGTCCCCTCCCTGGAGGTGTTCAAGGCCAGGCTGGATGAGGCCTTGAGCAACCTGGGCTGGTGGAGGTGTCCCTGCCCATGGCAGGGGGTTGGAACCAGAGGAACTTTAAGGTCCCTTCCAACTCATTCTGATTCCATGAAATATGCTGAGACACACAGTGCACACTGCTCTTGTTATCAGCACTGAGCTCAAGGTGCTATTACAATCCTACTACTAAGTTAAGCACACCACAAAACACAGCACCTGTACTGTTCTAAAAGAAAGCAAAAAGCTCCTAATCCTCCTTAAAAAAGCAGCCTCAGCCACCTCTTAAATTGCTTCTACCCTGGCATCAAGACTACAGTGCTGCTGCTATGTTAAGGTGGATATAACTTTACTCCTAAACTTGCTTTCCAAAGAGAAGTCCACGAGCAAATAGGTCTGGGCAGATCATTCAGCTGAGATTCTACTGACACAGTAAGATACTGCTCTTAATAAATCATGTCAGCCCTTACTTGGCATTTGAAGGGTCTCTCTGTTGAGTGAACATGTTTAACGTGACAGCTTAAATGATCAGGCCTGCAAAAAAGAGGAGAGAGAAGAAAATGCAAACTGTTACAGACAGATAGGGATGAGCCCTTAGCAAGTGGTGCTGAACACTACACTTGACAACCCTTTGCCACCCACATCCCTCCGCAGAGCAAGAACAACCCCACCACCACCCTTGCCTGCACGGTGGCTTTCAACTAGAGTAACACATGGTTACTCTGAGAGCCCAGCCCGTGGCTCCAGACTTCACCAGCTCCTTCTCACACACCTCAGCACGGCATGTTTGGTGGTGGCATCAAGGTGGCACCTTGTGTAAAGGTGACAGCTCAACAGCGATCAAGGCCAAAGCGGTCTCTGTTGCAAGCACAGATCTGAATACAGGCAGCAGCACTGCGAGCTTCCCCACAATGCTGTCTGGCAGTAGCCTCAACCTCGCTACAGGACAAGGAGACCGTTTGCCTGCCAGGCCCCATGCGCTCATTGCCCTGGTGAAAGGGCTCCGTAATCACCACCAGTGACACCCACAGGTGTCCTGCAGGACCTGGATGAGGTCACAAAATCATTTCAAACCCACCCCCATAAAAGAGTAGCCACTTTTGGCCACTGCCCATCTGGCTCAGACCGAGACCCACGCCCTAGAGGTAAACAAGGCTCTTTATCCCCTCACCAATCTTCTAAGATGTCTGGTTCTCCTAGCCCCTCGCTATGATAGCTTAACCCTTCTTGGTTATGAAAAGCCAACACTTGAGCTCGCCTGGGATTTTCTACATGGTACCTCGAGAAGCCTTTTCCACAAACACCACAGGTGTATGGTTTGGTGATGCCACCTTCATGAGACCTCACATGGTAGGTCATGCGATCCTTTCTCTTGAAACGCTGATTGCAAATTGGACATTCAAAGGGCTTCTCATCTGAGTGGGACAGCTTGTGCCGGTTCAGGTGGTAGACATCCCTGAAGGCCTTCCCACACATCTCACAGGCATGGTTCTTCTTAACGGGCTTGCTGGGCTTCTTCACTGTCTGTGTAACCGCCATCGCCGTGGCGCCGGCACTGCTGCTGGGGTTGGTGGCAGAGGAAGACGTAGTGACTGTGGACAGGATGCCCGCGATGGTGGAAACCAGTGAACTCCGGCTGTTGTCCCCGGCGATGGTGGAGATAAGGGGCACCATTGTGGTGGGAGTTTTCTTTGGCCGTGACACTAACTTTATCCCTGTGTGGCAGGACTCGTGACGCCTCAAATGGTAGCTGTCCCTGAAAGCTTTGCTGCAGTAAGTGCACACAAAGGAGGTTTTAGGTTTTTCCTTTTTAATCCCGACGATCGCATCCTTTAATGTTTCGGGGGCAGGCTGAGGTTTCTGCGTTATTGGTAAGGGCAGAATCGGCTTCTGGTCGGGTGGCTCCACAGCAGAGCTCAGCAGAGGCAACAAACTGTTCTGTGCTGCCTGCTGTTGGTGATGGGAGGCTTCGTGTGCCTAAAACCAAACATTCACACTTAAATTCCATCAATGGGTGCTCGCTCTGACACGCTGAGAACGTTTACAAACTACGGAGAGCACGTCCTAGGGACCCAAAGCCACAGAGGCAACAACTGACCAGGGTTACATAACTGCCGGTTTGGCCAGGACTAAAGCTCTCCTGCTTTCAAGGTGCTGGCTGTGCAGGCTCTGTGGTGGGTGCAGGAGGAGACATGGCAACAATCACACAATTCAGTTTCCGGAGGACACCACTTCTGATGGCAAACCTCTAGGTGCACATTGGGTCTTTTACTAACACAGTTTGATTTTTACATAACAGGCTACCTCTTTTGCTAACACATCAGATGCCACCTTGGGACTACTTTTGGAGCCTTATGAACCTGATGATGGGAGCTGCAGAATAAGGCCCCCACTTTAAGCTGAGCTTAGTGCACTCCGAGAACGAAGCCACAGGCATAGAGAGCCAAGCTGTGATAAGGCATCTTGGTTAAACAAGGTGCTCACACCAGCGCGTTAGCCCTGAAACCAAAGCAGCTTGAATCCAGAGCTCTCTGAAGCCACGTCTCTACATTTAGCAGCTTCCTGAGGCATTTAGACACTGACCACTGTGCTCTCTGCGTCCTCAAACTAACAAGAATAGCAACATGTTCCTTTTTCTCTTCAGCAGCAGCTACTTTGTGATTGGAAGAGAAGCTAATCAATAAGCACTGGCAGACATCTAGAGATGCTGGAGAACAGAGTGGGAGCCGGGTGAAAAACAGCCCTGAAAGCTGTTTCCAAACAGCCAATGCCAACTGGCTCCGAATTACTGAATCAAGTGGGAAGAGCCGGAGGGGGACCCTCCCCAGCACACCCTGCTCAGCCGCGTGGCTACAGGGCTGCTCTACACCAGGCTTGTGCTAGGAGCTGCTTATCCTGAGGCAGAAGCGCTGCCATTAAAACTCATCCAGCCAAACTGGGACCAAAACCCTGGCAAATACAATTTTAAAGTGGTTTAGAAACCACACAGACCAATTCAGCCTAATGGAGCATTACAATAAATCACTCCAGCACCTTAAGCCAGTTTAAGCACATCTGTATTCAAGATGTGCCTTGGTCTCATCAGGCCCGTTTTCCATCAGCCTCATTACTAACGCCTGAAGCTGACTTTGGGGAAGCTCCCCAGATCAGCTCCCCAGCCTTCCAGTACTTCTTTCCTATGGCTTCCCCCACAAAACACCAGGACTCAAGGCCAAGAGCTGAATAAAAAGCTGTGCTGGCCCACAACCCCCAGCCTGGCCTCTTCTACACCAGCTGAGGATGGCCAAGCCTTACAAAGTATGCTCATGCCCTGACTCTTCCTACATGAATCCATCTCATCACACCCTCTGGAGAAGTCAGGATTTCTGCAAGCTCTCTTTGGGACTTTTTCTTAGTTGCATCCAACGCTCTGCCTGCTTTGCCTCTCAGCTATAGCTCCCCTCTCCCTGCCACCACACAATCCCTGCATCACTTTGACACCTCATTTGTCAGAAGCTGATCTTTGGATAGAAGCCACCGGTGTCTCTGAGGCTGACCCACGTGGGGATGGATACGTGCTCCCTCACACTGCGAGCCCGACAGGAAAACAGCTCACAGGATCTGCAGACAAAACTTGTGGGAATCGTTAGGAGCCAGGCCAGCCCGGCCGGTTTCATCCGCGTCTTACATCCCGGCCGTGCCCAGGCTCAGGATGCAACAGGTAGGGCTGAACACGGCCACAGCAGCCACCTCAAACAACAGCCTGAGGGGTGGTTTGCAGGAGCTGAAAGCAGAACTCTCCCGGAGGCTGCGCTGCTCCATCCAGGCACACCGCAAGCTCCAGCAGCTCCCTTCAACTTTTGCCTGACTTCAGGGATATTTGTGGATTTTCAACCATTTATTTTTGGTGGTTTTTAAAGGCCACCAAGAACATCATCTAAAAGGAATAAAGCACGTACAGTACACATCTAAAGGGCAACATCAAGCAAGCTGTGCACTTAAACACAATTTGAAGGTTAAAAAATCCTGCAATGGTTAACAGCCACCTTTAAATAAGCATTAAACAACATTGTTAAACTGCATCAGAAATCACTCAAGAGCACCTAAGGATAGCTCCAGAGATAGTTTCACAGGCAGAGTGAGCAGATCGGATAATAGAGAGCCCAAATCTTTTGGACAGGGTTCAAACTTAGGCAGTTTATGGGCATTTCTAAGCCTGCAAAGAATGGTCAGCACTTCAAGGTAATGATGCACTTACTCCTATGGAAGCCTGAGAGCCAGTGGCCATAAAACAATGTATATTCATAAGGCCACAGGCTATGGAGCTGCTGCTTATGTAAGTCTGCTTATCTTGCTTCCCAGATAGGCAGTGTTATTAGCAGCACAGCCTGTCCAGCAGCTTCACTCTCTCGGCAGCAAGCGGCATCCTCGCTTTCCGAGGGCTGCCTGCAATAAAGCCTTTTGAAAAAGGCCTCGCTGAGGCACTAGGTTTTTTTTTAAACTCTCTGTTAGAGCAGGGAAGGCAGCACCTGCTGCATGCTGCTTGCAAGCCATTGCCATTGAGGCTCAGAGCAGGGTTTTACTCGACCACCGCTGACGCCAAGTCAACATTTCTGTGCTGTCTGGACAGCTGGCGTGCAACCCCCCTCGCTCCAGCACTTGTTTTGTTCTTTCCTTGGGGGGCAGTAAACAGCAACAACAACCAAAAAGCTGTAATCCGTGTCCTGGAGTGGTAGGATGTGGCACTGTGAACTTGCAGTGCCAGAGGCTAAAATATTTTTGTGCTCCAGCCTTAATGTGAGAGCAACAAATTAGCATGAGTCATATCTTGAAGGCTCCGTCTGATGGATGATTCCTCCTCGAGTTAACAGATACAACTTTCACTTTCCCAGCAGATGCTCAAAGTGGGTTTCAAAAGATGGCATTCCAGGGACTAAGAAGATCCAAAGGAGAGCTCCTTACCCAGTGCCACAATTGTCTCTTTAGAAAGAGTCACAATGCCACCTAAACACGACCCAACAACTTTATTTGGAGAAAGCACTTTGCAGCCACAGACCCACTGCCAGAGAGACCAAAACTGAGACACTGCAGCCTCTGTTAGAGATATTTTACTCCACACCCCACATATTCAACTGTCCCTGAGAGATCCCGGCACAGCTGAAATACGCACTTGGTAACCCTCCCTCAAAGAAGGACCAAGCAGATTCAGTCACTCACATTTGTTATTCGACTGATACAGGGGAGACGGATCAGGAGGAACTTTTAAATCCACATTTTATCACTAGTTTTAACTCAGGTGGCTCTTGGCTGAGAGGCTGCTGGTAAGAATGGGATGGAGAAAAATTATAGTTACATCAGGAGCAGCCTAAGAGGGCTTTCTGCTGGGTGCATGAGGATGCTTGCACCCCACACTGTCGGCTTTAACCAAAATGACTCAAGAAACAATTTTCAGCACTTATTAGGAGGTCTCAGAGCTTTATTGCCTGGGGCAAAAAAAACAAAACAACAAAATCAGAGGAAAATTTCCACATCATAGTTTTATAAAGATGCTTCCAAGTCTGCACGTAGCTAAATACGTTAGGAAAGTGAACTGCTGACTCCTTAATTAAAAGCAGCAAAGCTTCCTCCTAAATCAAAGTGTGACACGGCTATGTCCAAATCCACCAACCTCTAAAAAAATGAGAGGCAGGCAGCAAGGAGCTGGAGACGTTCTTGAAAGCATTACTTGGCATTTCTGACAGAGGCTGCTGCAGTGCCACGCTGCCAGCCTTAGGAAGAACTGCCCCTGGCAAACTCCCCTCGGTGAGGCAGGCAGGCGATAAAGCAGCCCCGGCTCGCAGGGAGATGGCTCTAAACTAAGGAGATTAACTTCTTAGCGTGAAGTTTCCTACGTGCGAATCACAACTGCCCACTAGAGTGAGAAATAATTCACAAGCCCTCAACCAAACTCGATGGCATCACACGCATTCGTCGGGGAAAAGGCACAAAACCCAGAGCCCAGCTCCCGGTACCGGCTCCTCGGAACATTCCCGGCGTGTTTTTGGAGGCAGAGCAGCCGAGCGAGTGACTCATCCCTGGGTACTTGCAAGGGAATAATTTTTCCTCTCTAAAGGAATGGTGCTCGCTCTTGGCGGATTTATTCATTCAACTCAGGTTCTCCAACTCGTGTCACGGGTTGGGTTTGGGTTGAATTCCGAGGAGGACAGTGAGTAAGCGAGTGACCGCTGCCGGGAGCGTGCGGAATGGGTTATTCTACCTCGAGAAAGATGATGTCTAGGGGGGCTATTCTTTATTTTTTTCTCTCTCTCTTCCTTGGCTGCTGCTGCTGCAATTACACGTTTGATGTTTTCAAGCTCCCAAAGAGCAGGAGGCACGAGAAAACAATCCGCCGTGAAAACGCTCAGCTCACAAAAGCCAGAGCAGGATTTCTCTGTCGGTTACTATTATTTTTTTTTCCCTGGGTACACTTGGATTTTCTGGAGAATTACATAAACAGCGGTGGCTTTAAGTCAGTCTTTCGCAGACAGAAAGGGGGAAAATTGTGACTCAGTTGGCAAAGGGAGGGGTTACACGCTCCACCGTCCCTATTCCTCCCTGTTCCCGTTAGCATTTTGCCAGTTTTTACAAAAATCCGTCCCGCTCGTGTCCTATTTTAAAAGAAAACAACCTCCCTCGTCAGCCGGCCCCTGACTCAGGCTGTTTAAAGAGGGATTAATTTATTCTCCCAGACACGGTGTTTGTTGCATCGGGGTTTTGTTAGAGCCCAGTGGATGGCTTTGGGGGGGGTGGGGGGAGGATGTTGGTGTTTGTTTGTTTTTTTGGCTTTCGGGGGAGAGAAGAGAAAAATAATTTTATTAAAAATAAATTGGAAAAAAAAAATGTAATTTTGTGGGAAAGAGGAAAAAATAATAATTTTTTATATATATATATGCAAGCGTTGTCCTTTTTTTTTAGCGGAGGGGGGGGAAATAAGAGGGAAAAGCACTGCGAG
>WAAF01010418.1:0-266848 GCA_013400475.1 Tricholaema leucomelas | reverse complement strand
AGCCGCGGGGGCGGCGGGGGGCGGCTTCGCCCGCGGGTGCGGGCCGGCGGCGGGCGGAGGCCCCACACGTGCCGCCCCGCCCGCCGGCGGCAGCCCGGGACCCAGCGGGGGAAGAGGGAGGGGGGACGCGGGGCTTCCCCGGGGGTCCCCCGGCGCGGCTCCGATCTCGGTTCACCTGAGGATCGACCTCGGCCCCCTCGAGCGGTTGCTGTCTCCTGCACCGGCCTCGCACCCAGCGGGGGCCTGCGGGCTCGGGGCTCCTGGGAGTGCGAAATCCGTAGCCCCGCACCCCTGTGCCCGCAACAGGCTCCCCGCCGGCCCGGACCTGCACCCACCCCGCTGCCCGCACAGCCCCTGGCCTGACGCAGCCGTTCTGAGCACCTGTGGGGCATCCACAGCTCCCACATTTCCATCAGACCTACAACTAACCCAGTTTGCTGGTATCTAAGGCACCTTCGGCGCAGCAGACGAATGCAAATCAAAGCCACAAGCAATTAAGAATATACTTACCGTTAATTACGTGTTTACACACATCAAGCACATCCCTGACAGGCAGCAGGATGGGGCCCTCGGCTCCCTGCGCTAAGAGGGCTCCTCACACCCCTCTGTGCCTTCAGGGAAAGGGAGAATTGTTGGTGGGGTGAAATAAATAGGGAAGGGCATAGGATGGGCATGGGGTGTGCCTCAGGTGGCATCTGGGGGGCACCTGGCACTGTTTTGCCAAGCACAAGATAAATACAAGGGCAACAGGTTAAAGGCTGTGATACCATGGGTGTTTTAACACCAACCCTCCTCTCACTGACAAGGGCCATGTTCCCTGGAGCCGGGGGAAGTGACAGCTTACAGGACACTGATTTCTTTTCCTCCTTGCTCCATTCAATCCCCTCTGCTCAGGACCCGTGCCGAGCCGTGCAGCTGAGCTCCGCTGCTTCAGCACCTGCTTCCCCTAACCCACCCGCCAGGTCGGGCACGGGAAGAAACAACTCCTTCACTGGTGGCTTCTGCACAGCTTGACCTCAGACAGCAGAGCTAAATATGGCTCACTCGATGAAGCTTCCCATGCTACTTCCTCCCTCACGGCAGAGCTGGGTGGTTTTTCTTGTCTCCTGTTGCTGATAAATGCAAAGGCTGATCCTAAAGCCTCAGTTCAGCAGCGAAGAGGAAGGCTGTTAAGGACCAAACCACCATCAGCAGGGACTCATCGAGGATCCCAGGCCATCAGCTTGGCCATCCCTCTGTGCAAGCTTGGGCAAGCCACCTGGCTGCTGCCCTCCTGATCCCTGGCTCTCCCTAGCTTTCTTCACTTTCCGAGAGGGTTGCAACACAGTGGCTGTTCTGTTCCCCGGTGACGCTTTGCCATTGTTCCCGTGCCTCTCAGGCTACCTGCCCGGCTCCTTTTCTTGGAACTGCAGTGCTGGTGTTCAGTCAGTATGGCAAAATCTGTTTGCATTAAAGGAAGATAAATCGTTTCTTGGCCTTGTGACCCCAGAGGAAAGTTTGTGGCTGTGTGCCCGAGATGCTGGACTACCTGAAGTGGCCCAACCTGCTTTAGGGCACCCATGGCTCTGAGAGTCCATCTGCCGCGGGGAACTGGAAGCTCGCTCGGCTTTGCCCACCCTTCCCTGCCCCTTGGTTGGCCTCTGTGCTGCTGCGTCTGGTGAGCAGCACTGGAAACGTGCAAAATGTCTCCCTGGCTCTGCAAAAGCTCTGAGTTCAGTAACGCGACTCAAAAAGAAGGAATCTGAGGGGGTTTCGGCGTGCGGCGCCAATCCCGCGGGGATTGCAGCAGCCCAGCTCTGTTCCGCTCAGCAGAGATGCTCTTGCCAGCAAGAGAGGAAACCCCCGCGTGTAGAGAAGGGGACACCACTGCCTCTCCTGGTTATTTCTCTCCTTGTCGGTCAGTTATTTTTGTTAACGCTTATTAATGAAGACTGGGGAGGGCTCTTTGTTAAGGGTTCTCACTCACTTCAATTAAAGGCTAAGGGAACTGCCCAAGCGTATCACTGAGTCATCGGAGAAATCCCGAGGAGCACGTAGGAGGCTGAACTCCACGTTCTTGTTGGGTTTACAACTCGAAGAACCAAGAGGGGATGTAGGAACAAAACCTAGAAAGCTCACAGGGTCACAGAGTCACAGAATTACAGAATAGCAGGGGTTGGCTGGATCACCTAAAGCTGATCACAAAGAAACACTCAAAGCCTTCTGACTAGGTCAGAGAACAGGAGAAAAGAGCTGGAGTGCCCTTCCCTTGCAGTGACATCCAGCTGAGAAAAGAGCTGGAGTGCCCTCTCCTTGCAGTGACACCAGCTGGAGTGCCCTCTCACACCCTAACACGTCCCGCGGTCGAGAGAGGCTTTACTGGGAGCATTTCGAGATGGAGCGCTGCAGAGAACCCCCAAGGGGAGGGGGCAATGGAGCTTGCAGGAGCTGTTTTTGTGAAGGGCAAGTCTCTGCCAAGCCTGATGAAGCCTCCTTTGCCTAGAATTATAACTGGAAATATAAAAAGCCACAGTGTTTGAAAGTTCCTATTTACATTCTATATGCCCCACAGCAGAATAAACACAGGTTAGATTTGTAAACTCTGTCTTA
The DNA here is from genome assembly GCA_013400475.1 of Tricholaema leucomelas. Lineage (NCBI taxonomy): Eukaryota > Metazoa > Chordata > Aves > Piciformes > Lybiidae > Tricholaema lacrymosa > Tricholaema leucomelas. The sequence continues at coordinate 264,259 of WAAF01010418.1, read as the reverse complement.
ATTAAAGCAGCCCTGCGTTGGACAAACCCACAGAACAGGTGGCTTGAAGTGTTGTCTTATTTCATTTATACCTTCCAGCTCCCTTAGTCATCGAGCTGGGACAGCGATAGCATCAGCAGCCACGCTGCTGCCGCCCTGGTACCCGCGGTGAGTGTGCACAGGGAATTTCTATGGCACTAGCAGCCGTGTGGCCCATTTACCACTGTCCTGAGGCTGCTCTTTTCTGCCTTTTCAAACTAAAATCTTCCCTCCTTTCCTCCTCAGCGCTCCCCAAGCTGTTTGGAAGGACTGGAAAGCTGCCAGCGTGTCCCTTGCCTCCAGTGCTCATGCCAAGGTTGATTGTAGGGAGTCTCCTGGAGACCAGGGCTGCTCAATGCCAGCACTGACAAAACCCTGTGCAGCCCTCAGCCACTTGTGTGTCCTCCTGCCACCCAGCACACAGCTTCCCAGGGACACTTCCATAAGAAGCAATACCCACAGTTGATTTGTCAAACCCACCTTGAGGCATGATTTGCAGAGAAGGGAGCTGCTTCCTCCACTGTGCTCAGACACCAAACAGTTAATTAAGTGCCTATTGTCTGCCCTTAGCGGCCCTGCCTGCTCAGGAAGCAGGGCAGGGGGATGCAGCTCCCCTTAAGAACCTAGGAACACCAGAATGATCTCTCTACCCATCTTATCCCCTTATCCTGTGGGATCCCCAGCACAAGAGGGACATGGACCTGCTGGGTTGGGTTCAGATGAGGCCACAAAGATGATCAGGGGGCTGGAGAACCTCTGCTATGAGGGCAGGCTGAGAGAGTTGGTGTTGTTCAGGCTGGAGAAGGTTCCAGGGAGACCTTAGAACTGCATTTCAATATCTGAAGGGAACCTACAGACAGACTGTGGAGGGACTGATCAAAAGGCCCTGTGGGGGCAGGCCAAGGGCAGTGGTTTGGAAGTGGAGCAGTGCAGAGTTAGGTTGGACATTAGGAGGAAGTTCTGCACAGTGAGAGTGGTGAGACACTGGAACATGCTGCCCAGGGAGGTAGTTGAGGTCCCATCCCTGGAAACATTCAAGATTAGACTTGGTGTGGCTCTGGGCAGCCTGTTCTGGCTGGAGGTGTCTGTGCTAAGTGCAGGAGGTTGGACAAGATGCCCTTGGAGGGTCCCTTCCAGCTCGATACATTTGTGCATCCCTGCAGAAGCCTTCTGAGCTTTAGGACCTACAGTGAGACATGAGTGATAAAACCAGAGACTGATTTCTTGCTGCTTGCACATCTCCTGTAGTTATAGAGCAGCTGAGCTGGGCTGGGCAAGAAGCTCCCCACAGCAGGTGTGGACACCCATGGCAGGCATGGTCCCTGCTCACCCAGGGACCTTCCGAGTGCTTCCCCCCAGCCCTGCCCGCCTGCTGCCGCCGTGCTCTGCTGTCTCGGTGAGCATGTGCTGGTGTGGCTAAGAATAGCGAATGTTGGCAAATATTTCAGCTTTGGAGCAGCCCTTTCTGATGCCTGCTGCTGCCCGAGCCGTGCGGCAAGCTTTGAATTTCACAGCTCCGTGGGGATGAAGAGCCCTCGAGTGTGCAAATCAGCTGCAATGAAGTTACTGAGATTGAGCTCCCGCAGGCAGATTCCCGTCAGCTGCTTCGCAATTCCCTGTCTTCTCTGGTTTCTCCCTTTGCAGCCTCCACTTCCGTCTCACGCTGGCCAGGGAAGCTAAAATGAGACAGTGTCACACTTCAGCGGGAAGCACAGGTTGAGCAGAGCCCGTGCCCGCTGCGAAGGCTCGGCTGCTGGCACAGCCTCCCTGGCAGCGTGGCCGTCCTGTGCCAGCTCACCCCGTGGGATGCCTCAGTGTCCTCCAAAGAGCTTCCCAAACCATCCCTCTGCCCAGTGTCCACTGGACAAGTGCATCCCTGCCTTGCAGCGCAACACTTGTGGAAGGTGCTGTGGCGACAGACCTGCTTCCTAGGGAAAAGGAAAGCTCCTGCCAGATGGCTGCCACAGTCTTCATCTCCACCTACCACCCAAGCCTGCTGCCATCATCCATCCCTCCATCCATCCATTTTTCCATCCACCATCGGTCCCTTCCTCCATCTGCTCGTCCCACGCCCTTGAGCAGCAGTGGCAGCCATGCCCTGCCCACACCGTGCCAGGGCCACTGCACACGCCTGCCCCAGGGCTTGGTAGAAGCCCTGGCACAGCAGAGAGGAGGCTGCTATTGCCTTCTTGTAAGTAGCACACGTGAAAGATCGCTTCACTTTTGTGAGGAGGAAAATGGGATGCTGGAGATTGGCAGGCGGCGTGGCTGAATCATGGCAGAGGCACCACACGATCAATGGAGAAGCAGCAAGGAGCTGCCCAGGAGAAGGAGCCTGTTAGCAGGGCTCCGCAGGGGGCTGAACGCTGCTCTGCTCTCTGCCTTCACGGGTTCAGCACCGAGCTTGGAGTTGCATCCCTGCAGCACTCACGCATGTGAAGTAGGAAAGGAAACTGGAAGAGCTGGTATGGTGTGGAGCCGCCAGGGCTGCAGGCTGTCCTGGCAGCAGGGAGACCTCTGCGTCCGTTTGGAGCTGGAGCCAGCACCCACTGCACGCTCCCCGGCAGCTGGGCAATGCCTGTGCCAAACACAGCCCTGCGGTGGGTGCTCCCCTCCATACGCTTCTCCTGAACTCTTCCCTCCCCACTGGGGAGCTCACTTGGAACGAGGAGCCCAAGCTGAGCCTTCCCCATGAATCTGGCACCATTCCTTCTTCCAGGTTTCTGCTTTCCCACAGCCTTGCTGTCCTGGGTCAGCCCTGAGCAGTGCTACCTGCCTTGCTCCAGCAGTTGCCCCTCAGCCCGACACAGGCCGTGCCCCTGCAGGAGGTGCTGGGGCTTCCTGCCAGAGAGGCAGCAGCAGGCAGCAGCGGGCAGCAGGCAGCAGCGGGCAGCAGGGCGCGGAGCAGTGAGCGCGGCTATGTTTAGCCCTGCCGCCGGCGGGCAGCGTGCCGGGACAGTGCCCTTATCTCTTCCCACCTCCTTGCCCTCAGCTGTGCTGGGCTAATCTCTCCTTGGCACCTTGAGTGGTGGAGCTGCCCCATGCCATGAGCACCCAGTGCCCTTTTGTTGTATTTTGGTTATCTCTGGCACGACTTTTTTTTCCCCCTCAGAGCAACTGTGGCAGGAGAGCTGGGGATGGACAGCAGGCTGCTGGCTTTGCCACCGTCCTAAGGCACAATGAGCACCCATGCCCCAAATGTGGGGCTGCCCACCTGTGCTGCACTCTGCTGTGGCTGCACCCAGCACACAGGACGCCAAGGCACCGATGCCATGCAGATGCCCACGCTTGGCCGCAAATCCCCACTCTGCCCCGGTGTATGATTTCTATTTGATTCACGCAGACACACGGACAGTAGTTTCTGGTTTGCAAAGCGACATTCCAGGGAGCTGCTGTGCGCTCCCCAGCCCCTGCCCGGGAGCAGTGCCCTCCCCACACTACCCTGAGCACTTTGAGAGCACTCTCTGCTCTCCGGAGGGCATCCCCCTTTGATCTGAACTCTCGAAGAGGCAGAGCCTGCACCGCCTGCTTAGCGCCGCACTCCAACGCTTAATCACCAGTGACCATTTTTAGTCATAATTCCTGCGGGGCCAAGGACTGCAGGGAAACATCCTCTCTCCTGCCTTGCCCTCCTGCCTAGCCATCTGCCCAGCTCCTGCTGGACGCGGGATGGGCGGCAGCAGGCACATGAGATCAGCGCTTTTAGGGAAAAAAATCCACGGGCACTGAATTAGAGCAGCCGAGGAAATCCTCGCGTTAATCCCTGATCTTTCACTGACACACGGCAAAGCTGGGGCGAGCAGGCTGCCTCCTTCTCCCCAGACACAGCTGGAAAACAGGGATAATGCTGCAGTCCCTTCCCTGCAGGGCTGCTGCCGTTAATAGCAGCAAAGAGCTTGGAAATCCTTCGGGGAAGGGACCGGCAGGGATTAATACCCAGCTTGATGGCCGTGCTCCCCCGGGATCCACTCGTGTTTCCGCCAGCACCCTGCCCCATTTTCTTTATTCTTTGCCATGGTTTTGTTCCCCAAGAGCTGGGTGCTGCTTAATCTCCTTTGGCAGCTATGGATTGTCTCCAGAATAATCAATGTCTGTGCAGTCGTCTGCATCGCTCAGCTGATCCCGCAGGGTGAGCAGCCAGCAGCGGTAGGAGCCTCAGGAAGAGCATTCCCACTGCTGTCACCACCTTGCCAGAGTGGGGATGCTCTCACTGAGGCGTCCACCAGCCAAGGGACCAACCCTACACCCCGCTTCCAAGGGGGGAACAAAATCTTTGGTGATACTGGCACAGGTTGCCCAGGGAGGCTGTGGATGTCCCCTCCCTGGAGGTGTCCAAGGCCGGGCTGGATGAGGCTTTGAGCAACCTGGGCCGGTGGAAGTGTCCCTGCCCATGGCAGGGGGTCGGAACTGGCCCCTTTCAACCCAAACCATTCCGGGAATCTATGAAACTGCCAAGTTTTTCACTTCTAAACCTCCACTGTTCTGCTGAAAGGGTTTTCAAGCACTGGAACAGTCTGCCCAGGGCAGCAGTGGAGTCACCATCCCTGGAGTCATTTAGCCAGCGTTTGGACCCGGTGCTCAGAGACACGATTTACTGGTGACCTTGCAGTGCTGAGACGAAGGCTGGACTGGGTGATCTTGATCTTCCAACTAAAGGAATTCTGTGATTCTATGGATTCTTCTGGGCATCCCAGCGAGCAAAACATTGCACCCTATCCCTGCCAGCCCAGTGCTGGAGCTGTGGGTCCACCCTGGCACATCCTCCCAGGTAGAGATCCGTTGTGTGATCTCCTCAGGACCCATTTCGTCACCCAGGTGCAACCAAGGCAGCCAGGAGCGGTGGTTTTAAGGCAAATCTGATCCCCGCAGCGTGAATCGTTAGCGGCTGACTCACAGGGGTATGAAGCTCACTTAAGGGATGAATTAGAGCTATTAGAACCCAGAGGTAATTACTCATGCGAACAATGCCCTGTTCAACTCTTTAATGATTACACAAATTAGTGCATAAAATTATGGTAATGGCCCTACAACTGCGGCACGCACAGCAGCCCTCTGCGGGAGTGGGGGCGAGCGGCGGGCAGAGTCAGGACCCCTCGCCACACAGGAACGGGGTGAGTGAGAGTTGGGCAAGGCTGCAGCTCATCCCATCCCATCCCACAGCTCCGCCGGTCTTTGTGCCCATTCTGCAGCCCTGCCAGGCTCCGTGCCCGACTCATGCCTCTGCCAGACTCCATGCACATCCTGCAGCTCTGCCAGGCTCCATGCCCGTCCCATGCCTCTGCCAGGCTCCATGCCCGTCTCATGCCTCTGCCAGACTCCATGCACATCCTGCAGCTCTGCCAGGCTCCATGCCCGTCCCATGCCTCTGCCAGGCTCCATGCCCGTCTCATGCCTCTGCCAGACTCCATGCACATCCTGCAGCTCTGCCAGGCTCCATGCCCGTCCCATGCCTCTGCCAGGCTCCATGCCCATCTCACAGCTCTGCCAGGGTGAGACAAAGCGTGGCGAGGAGCAGTAGCGCGGGCGGGCACGTCAGGCTCTGCAGGCTGACTCACTCTTCTTCAGGCACGCAGGAGAGGGAATTTAGGGGCCATTCGTTACACAGGGAACTTCCTGGAGCCTTGATTCGTCTTTTTTCTATGGATTCAGCTTTCCGTCTGCAAGAGCTGCAACTGCACTCCAGCAGCCACTGCTCTTCCCCCTGCAGGTGCAGCGAGGAGCACTCTGACTGGGCAGAGTGGACTCTTCACCAAGGCTGCAGCTAATTTTAGCTGCTCTAGAAATTACTCTCATTTTGTACTACAGCTCAAAACTCTCTGCTGTTATCAGGAGTGAGAAATCCGGAGCCACGACCAGCACAGCTAGCTCAGTGCCAGCTCTGCTGTTCTAAAGCAGAAGTTTCTGTTTAAAAAAACCCAACCCAACCAAACAAAAAACCCCAGCAAACCCCATGCTGGTTTCGAGGAAAAACCACAGCTTTTCTATCCAGCCCTGAGCTCTAATGTGAGGTTTATTAAGTGCTCTGCTATCACTGTGATGTGCAATTAGGGACAGCTTCCCTCCTGCCCTGCTGCTCTTCCCAAACTGTTTGCACAATGCCAGCTGTATCCCACTCTGCTACCAGTGGGCAGCTGCAGGGCCCAGGGCAGGGCAGAGGTACCACGCAGCCCCGGGGCACACAATTGCCCTCAGTTGTGCCAACAAAGCAGCACTATGGGAAGCCAAGACCATCTGAGCAGGCAGATTTCCTCCTGTGCACGAACGGCAGAGCTGCTCCAGGGCTGCTGGGTTCAGAACACAGTGCCACCGAGGAGGAGGCACCATGGCAGCCGAGGGCAGCTACTGTCCTGCAGCCTTTGAGGGATATGTGACCAGCTAAGAAGCTTGCCTGCCCTGGTGCCCAGTGACAAGACAAGGGGCAATGGGCACAAACTGGAACCCAGGAGGTCCCAACTGAAGATACGGAGAAACTTGTTTGGTGTGAGGGTGCTGGAGGCCTGGAGCAGGCTGCCCAGAGAAGGCTGCCCAGAGAGGCTGCGGAGTCTCCTCCTCTGCAGAGATTCTGACTCCCCCTGGCCATTGTGATCTTGGGCAAGCTGCTGTGGGTGCCCTGCTTTATGAGGGTGTTGGACTGGATGATCTCCAGAGGTTCCCTCCAACCCCCACCATACTGGGACTCTGGGACTGAGTTGTGGGAAGAGCAGATTCATTCACACAACAAAATCATGTCCTTGGACTGCTGGTTTGGATTTGTCAAAATCCTAGAGAACACTACTGGAACAGGCGCAGGCAGCAAGCTGCTGTGGCCTCCCTCTGCCTGCCAGTAGAACCTGCTCCACTCAGGTATGGAAGACATCCAGATGAATTGCAGCAGGTTTTAGCCCCCAGCCACAGCAGGGTGAGCAGATGACTGGCTGGGTTCATGCCTGGGAGGGAAGATGAAGTGGTGCTGACTTGCGTTGATTTCCATCCCCAGCCTGGGAAGCCATAGGGGGAAGAAATGGAGCAGGGCTCCCTGGGCCATGCTTGGCAGCAGAAACAGCTCCCAGCACCCAGCAGGCTGTTGACTCTCTCAGTGACCAAATTAATTAACTCCTAGAGCCATGGTGGAACCAAATCCTTAGCTTTTCCCAGTGCTGTCAGAGCTGAGCTCTAGCACCTGAGATACTCAGTTCTCCATTTGTGATACCTGTGGTGGCAATCACGGGGCATCATGGTCTGCCTGTGCGTGGGAGTCATGCTAGCTGCTAAGGATCATAGAATTGCTTTGGGTGGAAAAGGCCTCTAAGATTCCAACCAGCAACCCAACACCACCATGGCCACCAAACCCTGTCCCCAAGTGCCACAGCCACACCTTTCTTGAACACCTCCAGGGATGGGGGCTCCAGCATCTCCCTGGATGGCCTGTGCCAATTCCTGACCACTCTGGCAGCTAAGACAATTTTGCTCATCTCCAATCTATGCCTCCCCTGGCAGAATTTCAGGCCATTTCCTCTCCTTCTATTACCTGATACTGGGGAGAAGCAATCAACCCCAGCTCACTGCAGCCTCCTCTCAGGGAGCTGTAGAGAACAAGCAGAGGTTTTCCTGTGCCACCAGCAGCACCTCTGGCTGCTTGCAGGAGAAAAACTAGAGGCATGAAATGCAAGCAGAGCTCCACACCCTGAAGGGTCTTATTACAGGATCTCGAGGTGCTTTCCAAACAGCAGCAGTGAGCGGTGTCAGGTACACACAGAACAAAGGAAGTGGCTGGTGGCAGCACACATGGTGCTGAGGCAGATGCACAGCAGCAGGAACGTGGAGCAGTGACCTGACCTCCTGTTCTTGGTGTGCCAAGCCAGAAGGAGAGGAAGAGCCTCTGCACTGTTTCATTCCCTTCCCTTTTCCAACTGAGACTAAACCAGTTGCCACTCAGGGAGGATCAGCAGTCCCCCTGCAGCTACGATGCTCACCAGCTCTTTCAGAATTCAGCACCAGGAGCTTAGCATGAAGGTGACACAGCCCACAAATCCCACCGCTGGTTTCACCTCCTCCTTGGCAGAGCTGTGTGCCTTCCCAGGCCGCCCTCAAGCAGGCACGGCCGTTCCAGAGGCGATGATTGCTACGAACCACTTAGAGATAATCTCTGCAGCAAACAATCCTCGAGCGTTTCCCACTCCCGCGGCTCAGGGAGCCAAGAGCTAACACCAGTGCGCCCCGCTCACACCCCTCACCTGCCGGTTCCCCGCAGGGATCCTGGAGCCTTCCTGCACTTCCAACCCTACAGCTCCCGCAGGGACATCCCTGCCTTTAACCCATCTGAACCACTCCCAGTTAGTGTCCCATCTTCAGCGGCACTCTGCAGGGAGAGCCCCTTTAGGACAAGCCCCCAGTTCCACCACCGCACAGGGTGTCCCTCCCGGCTAAGTGTCACACAAACACCAGATCTGCTGAGCCTGCCCCAGACAGATCTCGTTCGACATCTCCCTGCAGGATGTGTTCATCCCCTGCAGAAGCCACCCATGGTCACTGTGGTGAGCTGACCTCCAAAAGTGCCCACCGAAGCTGCTGTCACACCCTCCTCAGCTGGGCTAAGGGAAGGCCGATGGGTGGAGGAGGTAAGGACATGAAGAGATCACCCAGCAGCTTCCATCACCGGAAGACTCAGTTTGGAGAGCATTCATTTGTTCAGGGCAGGACAACAGCAGAAAAACAGAACCTGGGGCACCTCCTCCTCACCCTCCTCTGCTCGGTTTTGTCTACCTCCTTCCAGCAGCAGCACAGGGAGTGGGGGCTGGAAGCAGCCCATCCCACGTTGGCTCTGTTGCTCCTTCGTCCCGGAGGACTCATGCTCTTTCCAAGCTCGAGTGTGGGGTCCCTCCCACAGAAGTGAGTCCTCCAGGAGCTTCTCCAGCTCAAATCCTTCCCGCAGAACCTGCTCTGGTGTGGGTCTCTTCCATGGGGCTAGTCCTTCATCAAGGGCTACTCTCCACAGGTCTTGCCATGGGGTCACAACCTCCTTCAGGCATCCACCTGCTCCAGCACAGGGTTCTCCACATCTGCAGGTGGGCATCTGCTCCACTGTGGACCTCCATGGGCTGCAGGGAAAACTCTGCTTGGGTGCCTTGAGCACCACCTCCTCCTCCTTCGTCAGGGATCTTGGGGGCTGCAGTTTTTTCTCATTCTCCCTCCTCTCTCTGGCTTCAGTTGCTCAAGTTCTGGGCTTCTCTCTCTCCTAAACATTATCCTGGAGCCACTGCCACCATCGCTGGTGGGTCCATCTTGGAGTAGGCTGGCACGGGCTGTTAAACATGAGGGAACCTTCTGGCAGCTTCCCAAAGAAGCCACCTCATAGCCCCTTGCTACCAAAAATTTGCCATGCCAACCCAAACCTGCTTCAACCCTCGTGTGCTCACCACCTGCACTGATCTCCCTAGGACAGCTACAAGCTCCATGCTGACACTTTGCTCACTTACTGTCCCTTAAAGTCATCGATCTGGCACTACCCACCCAGCTCTTCCATCACCCTCCTCACTTCTTCTCTGCTGCCTCTGCTCCACCTGCACTGCCAGGCTTGCCCCCAGCCCCTGAAGAGGATGGTGGGGGGAGCACCCAGCCTGATTAACTTCACTTCCCTTTATCTCCTCACAAGAGGAGGGTTACCAACACCACTGATATTAAAGCCTCCTCTTTTAAGCAGTGAGGATTCTTTCTCTTCCCCTCCTCGGATAATAAATTCCAGCCATTTCCCAGGGAACTGCTCCTTTATTCAGGAGCAGCTCAGCCCTCAGCGCTTCCTGTGAAACACTGAGGCTCTGTGGGACACAAAAGCCTTTTGTCTGCAAACTTGCAGCTTGAACAAGGCCACAGCAGCAAGAGGAGGCTCTGGGCTCTTGGCAACAAACGATGACAACTCTGTGTTTTTGTATAAATTTTATTTGTCAAAGAAAAAAAAAAAAAGACAAGAGCCAATTGAAAACCTACTCAGTCTTTAACTCCAATTTTTGTCTTTAAATTTAGAGAAATGACTTAGTTACTTTTTTTTTTTTTAAACAAACCCCCCCTTTTTCCCCTTTAATGTTTACCATCTACTCGTGCTGAATCCTTCCAAGGAGATTGCTCCAGCGTACCTCTCCAGGTCCTCGCTTTGCTCCTTTTACCAAAAAACATGAAAAACTCCATCGTGCATCTTAAGGGCTTCAATCGTCAAAAATGGGAACAAAAAACCAAAAAAAAAAAAGTATCTTTGGAATAGCCAATTAAGATGAATAAAAAAATCCACACCAATGCGGTTTGGTTGGGGCAGGAATCCACTCCTATGTTCCTGGTAATTTGATCCCGCTCCATGAATCCTTGTAATTCAGCCTCCCTATCCTATCCACATTATGATTTGAATCCAATGATCCAGCTCCAAGGATTGGGATCCAGTGAGCCCTCTCCAATCCAAACCTTTATAACCAGCAAAACCAAAAAAGAGGAGGCAAAAAGTTAGATACTGTAATGAAAAAATAGGCTCTGGGGAATGATGAGTTATGTTTGCCATCAGTTAACACAGATGTACATAATAACTATCAATTCCCCAAGACAAACTGCTTTTTGTTGTTTTTTGAATGCTGATGCTCAGATTAATTCTTTGTAAATGTTAATTAACCATTGGGAGGAAACACTGCCATTATTTACAACACCTCAACAGAGAATGCCAACACAGTCATTGCTCCTGGGTGGGGAGCTACAGGTTTTGTGGTCACAAAAAGTGGTTCTGAGACTGGAAACTCTTAGTGGTGAAGCCATCGTCCACCTGCCGTGTGCCTGAGCTGCAGCTCGCCCTCCCCGCTGGAGGCTGAAGCTTTAACTAACCCAGCAGTCAACTGAGAATTAGACTGAGGGGGCAGGGCTGAGATTTAAAATTATTCCCAACTAGGTTTTCTATTTATTTCCCTTTTGTTGTTGTTGTTTGGTTTGGGTTTTTGCTTTCATTCTGCTACTCTAAAGCAATGAAATCGCAATGCTCTATCAGTCACACAGAGGACATGCAGATTTTAGCAGTATTGATATTATACTCGGATTTAAAATACCCTTCAGCTACTACAAGCGTACAAGCACTATGTAACATCAACACTTGTAACCAAATGCTGCCTGACGAAGTAAACCAAGGACTCCCACCCCACCTCCCACCCCCTCCCCGACCCTGTTTATTCTTTTAAAATAACAAAACCCCGACAAAACAACAAGAACTAGACTGGGAGAGAATTACCAAAGCAAGTGTTGAGCCACAATTGCCCCCAGGGGTTTAAAGAGCAGAGCAATTGCAGCCTGCAGGAACACCAAGGTGCCTGAAGCCACACGGAGGTGACGTGCTCAATTAACCTGTCTCTCGGTATAAGGTCAATACTGCCAAGTTCATCTGTGACAATAGCACTTGGAGTCATACCATTGCCTCCATTATTGATCTGATCCTCCTCAATCCTCCTTTTGACAATCCTAAAATGATTGACATGTGCTCCACAATCCTTTAATCCAAAGCATTCTTAATCCATCTCTTCAGATATGTCTACAGAAAGACACACGAAAAGGCAAGATAAAATATAAGATCCCCCAGAAGAGACAAGTTAGCCACAAACACCCCAACATCCCCAGCAGAACACTGAGACATTTACACAGCGGTACCACGGGTCGGAGAGTGCTGGTATTTAGCTAGAACTAAATTGAAACAATCCTGACTGACAGCAAGTAAAATACAATTTACCAAAGACGTGAGGGGAATGTTTGATGTTAAGGAGCAAATACTCACTAGGGATTTTACACAAGAATGCAATTCAACACTTCAGCCAAATTGGATAAAACAGTTGGAATTTTAAAATAAAAAATTAAAAAAAATAAGGGAGGAAAATAATAATGAGAGGCTGTACTAAGTAAAGGAAAACTGTGTACAACATGGGCTTCTACAAAAAGATCAGAGCTAGTGAGCATTTATGTACGAGATCGGGATCTGCTGTGGCGGGGAGAGTAGCGTGGAGATCCTCTGCTTCTCCGTGGGGAATAACTGCGGCTTCTGCTGTTGCTTCGACTACGGCTCCTGCTACGACTACGGCTGCGGGACCGAGATCTTCCATAGCTTGGGCTTCTTGGGCCATCAACTTTAACACGGATGTAGGCAGTTTCTCCCTATTGAATAGACAGAACTTTCGATTGAAAAGTCGAGGCTTGAGGGCCATCTTTTCAGGCATGCTGACATCGACTGCAGATACCGTTTACTACAGACATCCACGCTCGCAAGTCTATCTCCTGCCAAACTGCCCACAGACTGAGCTCAGCTGCTTCGCAAGTCAACGACGAACACCACACGTTCCTTACCTTCGAATCCTACTGTTAAGCCCCTTGTATCCAATTCTGGCCTAAGAAAGTAAGGATGAAACCTACCTCATGAGATCTAAATTTAGTGTTATCCAGCTTTCGCACAGCGTAGGTCATATCTTCCTTCCGCACAAACTCCACGACACCAGTGCCATCTCGGAAAACATCAGCATAACATACATCACCTGCTTCACGCATGTGATCCTTTAAATCCTGCCAACTTCCACTTGGAGGCAGCCCTAAGGAAAACGCAAGACATTACCTTAAAAACCTCTCATCTTCTCACCTCCCGCACTTACAGCCAGCAGCTCGCAGCAAACAAATGGGGCTCTTCACAGACCAAACGGGCTGCCTGCAGGAGCTGAGGGCAGCCTACCCACAGCGTTCCTCCCAGGAGACGCGAGGTGATGCTTTTTAAAGAGCGCTCGGCGCTGCACCACCCCTGGATGGGAAGTCTGTATGCAGGACCCCGGGGGTGGGCAAACACTGGGGCTAAGAAAGAGGAATGACTCACCCGAGACGATCACTCTGTATTCTGAGCGCCGGGACGGGGGGCCGTACCTGCCCCGGGGGGCTCCGCCTCCACCGCCGCCGCCACCTCCTCTGCCGGTACCCCGGCCGCTCCGAGGGAACTCCACGCGGAGGCGATATCCATCGTAATCGTAGCCGTCCCGCCCGTAGACGGCGTCCTCCGCGTCCCTGCGGGACGGGACAGGGCGGTGAGCGCGGTCGCCTTCCCCGCTGCGCCGCGCCCAGCCCACGCACGGCCCCCCCCGCCTTTGTTCCCGCTTCCCGCCGGCCCCACCCTGCGCTGCCCGCTCGCCGACCCCCTCACCGGGGCCCCGCAACGCTGCCGGGGCCCGCTAGCGCGGCCCGAGGACCTGCACACCGGCAGGGGCCGATATTGCAGGAGCGAGAACAGGCAGTTCCTGGGCGGCTGCTCCCGCCTCAGGCCTTGGGCTTTGGGAGGACACGCGGAAACAGGCCGCGGTTGGGCCCAATTCCCCCCTCCCAGGGGAGCGCCCGCGGGTAGTAGCAAAATCTCACCTGGGGTCCTCAAACTCGACGAAAGCAAACGGCGGGCCTCCGCGGCGGTTCTTGAGATCGATGTCGCGGATGGCCCCGTACTTGTAGAAAACATCCTCGATGTCCTTGGTGCGGATGTCAGGGGGTAGGTTCCCCACGTAGATGCGGCAGTCGTTGTTGCCGGCTGGGCCGCGGATCACGCCCCCTCCGGACATAGCAAGGTCAGCAATGGCTGCGGCGGTGGAGGGCCGGAGCTCGGAGAGCGGCTGGCGAGCAGGCGCGGGGCCGGGCCGGGCACACAGAAGCACACGCGCCGCGTCCCCCAACAACCGCTTCAAAATGGCGACCGCAGCTCCCCTCGCGGTCCTACTGCGCGCAGCGATTTCACCCCCGGACGCAGCACCTTTCGCGCTGGCGGCAAACGAGACGGTGCCCGCGTGTTCTGCCGCGCCCCCACGCCTCTGTCCTGCGCACGCGCGGATCCACCGGAAAGTAGTCCCTCCTTTCTCGCCCCTTTCCAGCTTCACCTAAGCAGCCGAGTCCGTGCTGGCGGAGCAGCTCCTGAGAGCGAGGGTACAGCAATTTCAGACCTCCCTCAAGAGCTCTCCGCTGCCTGAAGTGAGATATAAACGCAATCCGCGGCGCAGTTCTTTTAGCGCCGGGCCGTATTGCGTCACATCCGGTGCAGCGTCCGCGCCAAGAAGACCCGGCCGGGGCAGGGGTGGGTGTGTCCCACAATGCACCGCGGTGGCGTTGGCGCCAAGGCGCGGGATGTGTACCACAATGCACTGCGGGCGGCGGCCGTGCGCGGCGGCAGCCGGCAGCAGGCAGCAGGCAGCAGGCAGCAGGCAGCAGGCAGCAGGCAGCAGGCAGGCGGCGGGAATGGGACCGCTCGTGTCAGTGCGGCCCTCGGTGCTGCGGATGAAGGGCTGGAACTGTAGCCGGGGCTCTCGCATGTTATGATGTGCCCAGGGACCCTGGGTAAAAAGGGCTCTTCCCTCTTTTCAGGGGGACGGGAGAGAGCTGTCACCGGCTCGGCCACACTTGCAGTAAAATGGCTGCCCTGAGGGCACAGGGAGCTGAATCCAGGCCTGGATCCACTGCTCTGCCATAGAGTCATCCTAATTCCCTGTCCCCTTAAGTAAAGCACTGAAATTGACTTCTAGGGCTGTTTGGGTTTCGTTTGGTTGTTACCAAATGTTCTCTCCAATTTTTGAATGCAGTATTTGGGTTCTTGGGGAGCCTTGGACCAGACTACTCTTAAAAGATCTGTGCTGGAAGGACATTCAAATCCACATTGGAGCCTGAGCATGATGGTTTTGGACAGAATAATCCTTGGCTTTGTTTTATCTCTAGGTAAATAAATAAAAAATGAGGGAACGGAGCTCTGGATTGTCCAAAGCTGCTGCTTCCCTCCTGCAGGAGCTATGCTGAACATAATGCTGGAGAGGTTTCTTTTGGTGCTCCTGCAATGATAGCTGCACAGACACTGCCTTTAGGGCTAGAAATACAAAGGTGGTGGTTTAGAGGCTTTGGACTTTAGAGTGCTCCAATGATCCCAGAGTTACTAACCTGCCCGTAGAAAAAAGATGCCCAAATGGAATTTGTGGAGGAGGAATTCTGAGGATGAGACAGGGAAGGTGGAAGGTTAAAGACATTTCCTGTCCAGTGGGTGGGGGCAGAGCTGGTTTATTGATCTGGATTTATGTCTGAGCAAAAAGGTGTGTGGGACATGTGCTGCAGCATGGCTTGGTGTGAACAAAAACAACAACATGCTGTCACTGGAAATTCTGCCTGAAAGGACACAGAGTGCCAGAGGGCAGGGCTGGGCACCAGACCAGAGACAGAGGCTCTTGGTGAAACCCGTCTGCCTTCCCAAAGGCAAGAGTAGGTGGCATTGACTGGTGTCTTCCATGGGTAATAGCGTCTGAGGTCAACCCCTGCCTGGAGAGGGTCGTGCAGAGGCTCCTTTGGGGACATTGTGAGATGTGGCTCTGTTTGCCTCACCGGCATAGCTCCTGTGCTGGGCTGATCACGATGGCGAAGTGCTCAGAGCTGGGCTTCACAGGGGCCTCTGGCACAGCCTGGATCAGGAGCCAACTCCTCACCCCAGGCTGGGGTCCAGCACCCTGCTGGGCTGGCTGAAGGGGTGCAAAGAAGTGGGAATCCAGCTCAGGAATACGTGGTTGCTTGTCCTGCAGTTAAAGGTTGATGTAAAAAGAACCCCCAAAGTAATCAAAGTGGTGATCTCTGCTGTTCTGTTTTCACGCTGCGCTGATTTTCGGTGCCTGCCTTCACCTTTGATTCCCACTGGGCAAGGGGGAAGAGGCAGTAGTTAACACAGACCAAAAAGTTTTAATGACATGCTCCCCCCACCCCAGGCTGTTTTAATTTATTTCATTCTCAGGGAAAATATTTCTGCTGGTGGAGGGCTCCTCGGGCTCCTCCTGCCAGCTCTGCTTGCTGCCTGCCTCCCGCTGTCACTGAGCACTGCAGCAGCTGCTTACAGTGCTCTTCCCTCTCCCTGCCTGGCAGCATCCTCTAAAGCCTGACGTGGACGGAGGAAAGCGAATGCAAACTGCTAATGAAAATAAACCTGCTAAGGTTAATTCCTGCTGGGGAATAAATAAGCAAAAAGCAGCAGACTCCTGTGAGCTGCTCGTTGCTGACAGAGCCTGGCAAGGCGGAGGCTGCCCAGCGAGGGCTTCCCCTGCAGCTCCTTTTCACTCCTTTTTTCTTTTACTGTTTTATTTCTCTATGCATCTGGGTAGGGAGACACTGGAACAGGCTGCCCAGGGGGGCTGTGGATGTCTCCTTCCTGGAGGTGTTCAAGGCCAGGGTGGAAGAGGTCTTGAGCAACCTGGGCTGGTGGAGGTGTCCACGCCCATGGCAGGGGGTTGGATCTGGCTGATCTTTCAGGTCCTTTCCCACTCAACCCATTCTGTGATTTCTCAGGGTCGCCTCCTTTCCCCTCCACACCTCCCCAGGCCCCACCTGGGGCACACACCTGGCTAAGGTGTCTGTGCTAGGGTCTGACTCTGCTCAGCACCTCCTGTCCCACCGCTTATGCTTCAGCTCCGAGCCAGTGATGCCATCCCGAAACGGGTCTTGATGCAGCGACAAGCCCCGGGGAAGTCACAGGGAGCCAGCCAGCCCTTGCAGCAAGAGCCCCGTGCCCTGGACTCCTTAACCAGGCAATATTTCCTCCATCCATTAGAGCTATCGATAGCTTCCCATTTGCTGTGTGGCATCTGTCACCTTCCTCAGCAGCAAGCGGCAGCCGGCAGCTGCCCTGCGGCGGTCAGCCAGAACTCTGCATTTAGCCGTGGTGCTGGCCGTGCTGCCGAGCTGAGGAGCACGGGGAGAGGCTTTTTGTCCTCCAAAAATAGCTTAAATTTAACAGGCCTCAGTGGCTTTTAAAAGGAGCTTTTTCCATTAACTTCCCATCAGAGAGCCGCTGTCAGCGCTGCCGCCGGCTCTGCTCCGGCTGAAGAGGGAGCAGAGGATGCAGCCCCCGGGGCAGGAGCGTGGGTCTGCTGGGCAATTTTAATACAAGGAAGCAGAATGCGTTAGAAATGCACCGAAAGTTGTGCTCAAGCAGAATGGTTTTGGATACAAATGAAGTTTCAGAAGCTGCCTCTTTGCCCTGTGTCACTTTCTGTAAATATTTAAGGGGAGAGACTGAGATAAGGGACACGAAGAGTTGTGCAGCCCCAGGCAGGGCTGACACACAGGCTGTGTATTTTTACTGTCCGAGCTCAATGGAGGCAAACAAACGAGGGAAAATAAACTGGACGTTTACAAAAGGCTGTGGACAGGGGCACTTGCCAAGTTCCTGAGTGGCTTGCTGAGCCCAGTGCCCCAGCTAGAAGATGCTGTGGGAAGGCTGCTGGCTGCTCCCACTGCATTTCAGTATCCAGACGTTCCCCAGCTAGGAAACTTCACACTTCATGGTCCTTAAAGAAGGACAAAGATATAAAAGGAGGTTGGAGTGAAATGGGGTTGGTCTCCAGAGTCTCAGGTGAAGGAAGGAGAGGAAATGGCCTGAAATTATGCCAGAGGGTTAGGTTGGAGATTAGAAACAATTTCTTTGCTGCCAGGTCAGGGATTGGCACAGGCTGCCCAGGGAGGTGGCGGAGTCCCCACACCTGAAGGTGTTCAAGAACAGTGTGGCCATGGCACCTGGGGATAGAGTTTGGTGGCTTTGGGGTTGTTGGGTTGATGGTTGGACTCAATGATCTTGGAGGCCTTTTCCAACCCAAACAATTCTGTGACTCTGTGATTCTATGACTTGCTGTGCCCCTGGGGCTGCCACCCTCCCTAGCCCAGATGTTCTCCACTGACATAAGCACCAGCCAGGCACCATGTCCCCTCTCTCCCTTGGAGGGGGCTGCAGCTGGAGGTGCTTTGGTGCTGTGCAGCTAGGCTGGGCACACAGACACAGTTTGAGGTCACTCTGATTCCCACAGTTTGCAGCTCACTCTGCCCAGGGCCATCTGCTGTGAGGTTTTTGAGCTGTTTCCATCAGAGCAGGGAGGAGCAGTAAACTGTGCTGCTGCTGGAGAGCACCAAGAGGTGCCTCCAGATGCCCTTCTTTGCTCTGGCAGCACCGCAGACCACTGAGTATTTTTTTCCTCCAGGGCTCTTTTTCGTTTACTGTTGCCTTTTCCTTGTTCTCAGCCTCCCAGACAGAGGGCACCTCGGCTCCCTGGCCCACTGCCAGCCTCTCTGGGACGAACATGAGCTGAGCACTGCCATGGGCTGGGGCTGAACTGCTCCCTGAGCACTGATAGGACTGGGTTGAACTGGGAGGAGAAACCTTCTTGCAGCCTTCCAGCACTCAAAGGGAGGCCAGCTTGCAGTGGGAGCTGTCTGAGGCCACCAAAGGCCGGTTTGGAGGACATAGAAGCCTTCTACAGGGAGGCTTGCTCTCCTCCCATGGTGGCATCTAAGCAGCTGATATATTCCTTTAAGAAGATGCTCACGACCCTCACAAACTTCATCAGTGTGCATTTTATCTGCTAGAAGCCTCTGCTCTTTCCTTGCCATGAAATCCATTCCTGACACCTCTCCCTGCATATCCAGCACCCCTCAGACTGGGGCTCTGAGCCTCACCTGGCACAATTTCAGGTAATTTCCTCTCCTTCTATCACCTGATATTAGGGAGAAGAGACCAACCTCTACTTGGCTTCAACCTCCTATCAGGGGCTGCAGAGAGCAATGAGGTTTCCCTTCAGCCTCCCCTTCTCCAGACTCAACACCCTCATCTCCCTCAGTTGCTCCTCCCCAGTCCTGTTCTCCAGACCCTTCCCCAGCTTTGCTACCTTTCTCTGGACCTGCTCCAGCCCCTCAATGTCCTCGTGAGGGCCCCAAAACTGAACCCAATATTGGAGGTGTACTTTGGGTAGGTGCTGGGGCTGGTTAAAGCTATCTGCCCGGGATGGATCTGTCACGGTGAGCAACGTTCAGAGATTCAGCGCTTCTTATCACTCAGGAGGAAGAGCATCATCATTGGCATGAAAGCAGGAATACTCCCTGCATCCCAGAGAGGAGCTGCCTTGCACTCAGCCTGGAGATACAAGCCAACTGTATATAAATCCCTTGTTCCTGGAGAAGGCTCTGCCACCCTCCATACCAGCAGGCTTGTGGCAGGAGATGAGCTGAGTCCAGAGGGCAGTGGGTCAGGGCTACCCCGGTTCAGCGTCACTTCTCTTCCTGGCTCGTGCTGCAGGTGCCAGAGCAAGGTGGGCACAGGCTGTGTTCTGCTCTATCCCCCTGGTCCTGCCTTCATGGTCTGGCTCAGCCTTTGGGCTGTGAGAAGCTGGGCTGTGAGCAGAGCTCTGTGTGAGGACAACCCTTCCCCTGCTGCATTTCCAAAGCAGATTAAGCAGTAGGAAGAGCAGCCTTAAGCATTCCTCTAATTAAAACCAAATCCCTCATGGCCTCTTCTATACAGAGAGATATTACAGGCTTAGGGGATGTATGAGATGTGTGTTTATTGATCGCTTCAACCACTGCTGCTCTTCCCAGGGTGTCCAGGGAGAGCACTAATTGGTGTCTGACCGAGCTGGTGAGGAGGGCAGGGCAGGGGGTTTGGCTGGTACTTCACTGATGCCAGCCTGTGTCACGGCGAGCCCCTGGATCCCTGCTGGGTGCTTATATATATTTATATCCATCTATATATCCATTTATGTATCCACTTATATCCATATATCCATTTATATATAGCCACCCAGCTAGGGAGCACCCCCAGCACCCATCCTGTGAGACCCTCATTTCTGGTCCTGCTTTGATGGACTTGTGCTGGCCCTGGCGTGGGACACAGTGCCTGGCACTGGGCTCCCACTACTGCCCATTCCCTGCCTGTGGGTTTGTGGTTGCACCACAGTGGAGCGTTTCTGGGTGGCAGGAGGTCAGGGGCATTTCTGGCCAAGCCTCGGTGGTGCCAGAAGATCAGGACGTGCTTCCCAGGGGGGTCAAACAGCACTCAAAAGCCTTTGCAGGCTGACAGTTGGTACTTATCAAGCTGCTCCACCACTGTTTGAACCCTAAGAAATGTGAGTGTGCAGTGGAGATGTCTGCAGAGATTAAAATGGTGCTGGCAGATGATTACTGTAACCTCCACCACGTAAACATTGCAGACAAACAGTGTAAATATGGGGATTCAACTTTGTTTTATCCTCATTTTTTTCCCCTTTTCCAGGCCAGGAACTGCTAAAGCTGAAATAAATCACTGCAGAAGTGAGACTGACCTAAATCACTTCACACAGTGGAGACCTTGTCTCCTGCCTTTGGAGCTTCTCATATTTAGGCTGTGCAGCCATAGATGCTTCCTACACCCTGGGCAGCTCAGGGGAAGGTGTGAGATCAGTTCCTGTGTGACAAGGAGGGTGCTGGGCAGAGAAAACCACCAGTTCATGCCCGGTGAGGGAACCAGTGGCTGTTCCAACACCTGCACCTGATGAGTTCCCGCATCTGCAACCGAATAGCTCCTGCATGAGTGCCCACACAGTGCACAGAGCCACCACAAAATTTCTGCAGGAGCATCCAGGGAACCTGCACACAGCTTCACAATTAGCTCATGCAGCAGTGCAGGATTAGTCCGTGCATGAATGCCCAGTTACTGCCTGCATCAGCACCCAATTACTGCCCGCATCAGCACCCAGTTACTGCCTGCATCAGCACCCCAGCAGTTCAGGCAGGAGCAGGCAGCTGTTGTGCCTCTAAAAGCTGGAACAGTGTGTGCATGACTGCTAGCCTGGTTCCTGCAGGAGCACCAAGGGATGTACCTGTGGGTTCCCAGTGGGCTCTTGGTGCACCTGTGAGTGCCCAGCTCGTTCACCTGGGGGCTGCAGCCTGTGGCTGACCCGCGGCAGGGGAGAGGAGACACAGAGATGCAGGAGGAAAAGGTGCCCTCAGCTGATCCCCAGCAGTGTGGGCAGCTGGGCCAGGGAGGGGATTCTGCCCCTCTGCTGCACTCTGCTGAGACCCACCCTGCAGTGCTGGGGCAGCTTTGGAGTACTCAGCACAGCACAGACCGGGACCTGTTGGAGCAGGGTCAGAGGAGGCCACAGCAGTGCTGTCAGGGCTGGAAAGGTTCTGCTGTGAAGCCAGGCTGGGAGAACTGAGGGTCTTCAGCCTGGAAAAGGCTCCAGGGTGACCTTCTGGTAGCCTTTCAGTGCCACAGGGATTAGTAAGAAAGCTGGGGACAAGCTTTTGAGCAGGGCCTGTTGTGACAGGACAAGGGGTAGTGATTTGAACTCAAAGAGGGAGATTCAGACTGGAGAGAAGGGAGATTTTTTTTACACTGAGGATGGTGACAACCTGGCTGGCCCAGGCTGCTCAGACAGCTGAAAACACTCCAGGTCAGGTTGCTTGGCTCCATGAGCAACCTGCTCTAGCTGAAGATGTCCCTGCTGACTGAAGAGGGTTGGATTGGATGAGCTTTAAAGGTCTCTTCCAATCCCAAGCATCCTATGATTCTAAGACCCTCTCACCCTGCAGCCAGCCCAAAGCAACCTGGCATGCCTTGGCACCTTTGAGCTCATCCAAAGGCAGCACTGTGCTCTGCTTGACCACAAAATCCCCAGCACAGGTGAGCGCTGTGGCTCACAGGAGGGTGCAGGAGATGATCAGAACGGTCCCCTCCAGCCTTAAAAATGTAGGAGGCCTTTGCTGCACAGGCAGG
Organism: Tricholaema leucomelas; assembly: GCA_013400475.1. Taxonomy (NCBI): domain Eukaryota; kingdom Metazoa; phylum Chordata; class Aves; order Piciformes; family Lybiidae; genus Tricholaema lacrymosa; species Tricholaema leucomelas. The sequence goes on along the minus strand of WAAF01010418.1, from coordinate 242,694 downwards.
ATCCCCTGCAGAGAAAACCTGCTGGGTTTAGGGCTTGTGCTGGAGCACACAGCCCCAGTGAGAGGGAGGGTGGAGAAAAGAAAATGGAGAAACTCAAGGGAAGAAGTAAAATTCACTCCTGTTCTTGAGCTGGCCCTGTTGAGTACAGGGAGTCCGAGTTTCATCCCCCTCTGCTTCATGGCCAGACTGGCAGCCGTGGACACCCTGTGCAGGAGTGGAGATTCAGGGCATGGGCATACAGAACATGACTTTGGCACGACTTTCCCTTTGGTGTTCGTGGGTAAGTTGTCTCTGAACCTGCCTTTCACTTCAGGAGAGATCAGATGAAAGGCAGTTCCCAGCTCTCGCTGCACCCAGCTGCCCAGCAGCCTGGGCTGGGGCTCTGTGAGCTGTGAGCAGAGAGTTGCTCAGCTCAGCCCTGTCCCTCGGCGGCACAAAGGCTGCTGTTGTGTCCCTGTGCTGCTCTGGCCCCGCTGGGATTCCAGAGGGATGTTTTTATTTACAGCTGCTGCAGGAGCTGCACACCGCAAGCCACTTGCACAAACTTGCAGGGAGCAGCTGACCTGGATCCATGTTAATGAGGCTCACAAGGCTTTGGGTATCAGTTTTCCCTCTGGCGCTGGTGGGATGGCAAGGAGCACCCTGCCCAGTGGAGAGCAGCCTCCAGACAAAAAGCTGTTTGTAGCTTGTCACATCTCTAAGCCCCTTTGCCTTGGAGATAGGCCCAGGCTGCCCTGCCGTGGTGCCACGCTGCAGCTGCTTCTGGGGAGATGAGGAGTGAGAGCTCCATGCATGCTGGAGCCATCAAGGGCCAGGCAGCCTTTGGGGACAGGGCACTGCATGGGCAGGGGCTGTGCCTGAGGGGTTCAGAGCCCTGCTGTGTGATGCTGACGGGAGGTGTTTGACCTAGTCCTGGGTGGTTCTGATGATGAAGAGCAATTCACAGATTCACAGAATGGCCTGGGTTGGAAGGGACTCTAAAGGTCATCCAGTTCCAATTCTCTGCCATGGGCAGGGACACTTCTACCTGCCCAGGCTGCTCAAGGCCTCATCCAGCCTGGCTTTGAACATGTCCCCCTGGGCAGCCTGTTGCAGTGTCTCCCCACTCACTATCAAGAATTTCTTCCTATTCTCCAGTCTAAATCTGTCCTCCTTCAGCTTCAATCCATTGCCTCTGGTCCTCGTAAAAAGTCCCTGATGACTGAGCCCATCTCCCTGGGCAGGAACACCTCAACCCCACTGCTCCTGGTAGCAGGAATGATTGAACTTGACCTTAAAGGTTGTTTCCAACCTACACGATTCTTTGATTCTGCAGGCAGTGGCCCTTTTCCCATCTGAGGAACCTGTGGGATAGTCCCAGGTCTGTTTTTTTGTGCACTGGGGTCTTGCTCTGAACTGACAGCCCGAGCAGATCAGGTGTGGGGATGAGATGCTCAGTGCCAGAGATAGGCAGAACCTGTTTGCCATTCCTGGAGGGATGTGAGAGTAACCCGTGGGAGACAGGAATGGATCTGTGCAGTGAAGAGGGTGGCAAGTAGTGCAAACACTTCATTATCCCAGATTTTCCAGCGATAACCTGGAGGGCTTGGGGTCTGACGTTGCTGTTAACAGGCTGCTTACAGTGCTCAAACACTCAGCACAGGGTGGCCTCTGTCCCTGGAGCTTTGCAGAGCATTTCCCTTTCACAGGGGTTTGCTTTTCCCCTGGGATTTATTCAGGGTGTGTAGCAGGGATTCAGGGAGATAATAACGAACATTAACCAGGGCGCTGAAAACTGCTTCACAAACAAGATTGATCAAAGCAGCCCGAGACTGACAGCAAAGCCTCCGTGATGCAGCCTGCACCACACTTGCCAGCTCAATTGACTCCAGGAAAAAAGAACAATTCACCAGCCTCGCTGAGGGGCTGGGCTGCAGCAGCCGGGAAGCTGGCGGCTGGGGACTTCGGGGAGGAACAAGGGCCAGATCTGGCTGCTCCTTGCTCATATGCCAGGCTTTGGGACTGAGGGGTGAGAGCCTAGCAGGGGCTGCCAGATGCGTTCTGCCTCAGGGCTGCTGCAGATGCTGGCGTGACAGATTATTGAGGTGCCAGGCTGCATAAGGACCCATGCTGCTGGGCAGTGTGTGCCACCTCATGGGTACCTCCCAGACTGGCTCTCACAGTGTGTTTTGCATGGAGCTGGTTCCTGAGGCTTTTCTCCCAGCAGAAGCAGAACGTGGGGCTGAGCTGCTGGCAGTGCCTCCCCCTCATGGTCCTGTCTGCATGCAGCTGCCTTGGAGTGTGTGCCTGCGAGGGCACGGGGAGCTGCCGGCTCTGCAGAAGCCACAACACCATGAGGCTCAGTGGCTGCCATGTCACTAGATGAGGAGGAGTGACCTGCAACCACCCCCATGTCCGACGTTCATGCTCTGGCCACAGCAAGCAGGACCTGGCAATGGAGACTTAAGCGCATGTGGCCAAACCCTGGGCTGTGTGGAGGGGCAGCCCTTGCTTTGGGGTGCCCAGGTGTCCCTGCCATGCCTACAGCTCCCCCAGACCCTTGTGAGGAGTGAGGAGGTGAATCAATAAATGGTGGTGCTTACTGCTGCCGTTGATTCTATTGATTATTGGCAAAAGAGAGTGACCAATGTGAGCAAGGAGCTGAGCAGAGGTGCAGGAGAGACATCAGAGGAGGAGAGAGGGAAGGAATTCCAGCAGGGAGAGGAGCCAAGGTGACATTTCTCCAGTCATTGCTCTGGATGTGCTCCATAACGTCAGTGTGTCGAGTGTGTGGCGTGGCAGAGCAGAAGTGCTAGGCTGAGCTGTACCTAAATGGGGTTAGGTGAAATGAGAAGAAAGATCTCCCATGGGGGCTGCTGCTACAGAGGTGCAATGTGGCAGCAGGGCTGGGGTGGTGCTGCAGCCATGCTGCCAGCCCTGGGTTTGGTTCCCAGACCTCTGTGTGTCTTGGGACAGATGTGCACAAAGCCTGTGGGCTTTGACTTAAAACGGCCTGGGATTGGGAGCGCATCCCATGGGGAAGCTCAGGGCTGTGGGGCAAGAGGAGCACAGCCCTAGATGGCAAACTGCTCCTCACTGCCAGGCGCTGCTTCTGCTCATCCCTGTGAAGTGCCTTATATAGCACTGGGAGGAATTTATAAATAAATGCTTTTTGTCACAATTCAGGAATGCTTCTCCCTCCCTGGCATCTGAAGCACTTTTGTCCATCAAAGCCATGCTCCTTCATGTGCAAAGAGCAGCCCTGGGGGCCCTGGCCAGGGCTGTGCTGGCTGGGAGCAGGGCTCCTCCACTTTGAGGAAGGAGGCAGGATGCAGCTGGGATGAGGTTACACTGGGATTAGAGAAGCAGCCATCCAGACTGCAGCATCTCTGTGGACCACTGACTGTACCCATCAGGGCCACCATTTGGTACTTTAGCACTTTTTGCAGCTGGGTCCCTGGGGCAGCTGCCTTGGGCTGAAGATGCCCACAGGCATCCCTGGGACAGGCATGGCAGGAGGGAGGTAAGCACACCCACCTGTACCAGGGAAATGCCGGGAGGTCTGGAGCACAGCAATCCTAGTGGTAAAGCCCAGGGCTCCCGTTGTGCAGGACAGACAGCACCAGCATCGCTCAGCAGCTGCCTCTGGCCTCAAAACCTGCCGAGCCCCTGTCAGCTGCCCCAGCCTCAGGATTAAGAACACAGTAAAACCAGACTTTGTGGTTGTCACTCCATAACAAACAAGGATTAAGCAGAAACTGATGGCAGCAGGGGCAGAAATCTGACGTACCACAGCCAGATCCGCCCCCTCCCCAGTAAGGAAGCTCCTCGTTAGCAGGGGATGGTGCAGCAGTACAGGTGAGGCAACCTGGTCCCAGCTCACCTGCAGCAGCAGCGCTGGGAGACTCATTTGGTGTTTGCCAGATACCAAAGCTTCTTAGAGGAGTAAAGCAAAAGGTTTCCTCTTGCAGCACAGTCAGCTTGGGTCTCGTAGCTGGGCTCTGTGCCCCATAGCGCTGCCACCCTGATGCAAACCACGGCCCTGATCTGGCCTGGTGAGGGCTGAGTCAAGGCTGTGTGCTCCCAGCCTAGGATACTCCTAAAAATGATCCACAAGGCTGTGAGATCTGTTGCCTCAACAAAGACTTGGCAGAGCTATAAATAACACAGCCAAGTGCTGTGCAGTGAACCTGAGCAGAGCTGGCTGCCCTCGTGGCCAGACGCTGCCGGCAGCCTCTCAGGACAGCTGATCCTGCTGCCCTGCAGGGCATGGGGAGCTGCCTGCTCCAGCCCGACCACGCTGTGAGGGGTCTGGGCCTGCCCCATGCCCACTCTCAGGGCTTTCCATGGGCTCTGGCATCCCAGGCACCCCACAGGACTCAGATCTCTTGCCTTTCCCAAGCCAGTGCCACTCTGGCAGCTGCCCATCATCTGCCCAGGCATGGCCTGTCCCTACTCCTCAGCCCAGGATCAGCACCTCCAGCCTCCTCCAGCTGTATGGAGCCTCTGGAGACATCACCATAAAAGCATTTACTGCTGTTGCCACTGTGATGGAAGCTCAGAGGGCTGTAGCCAAGCCTGTTACTGTATTAGCACCAGCATCCAAAGCAGATGAAGGCAGGATCCCAGCTAGGGGTGACCTGTGGTGGCATGTTGGTTGGTGCAGGACATTGCCCATATCCCAGCAGGATAGGCACTGCCTGCTTGCCCTTTGTAGCCTCTGCCGGACTCCCTCCAGTAGTTCCTTGTCTCTCAAACCAGGGAGCCCAGAACCAGACAGGAGTCCAGATGTGGCCTTAGTAGATATGGCCAATGATCAGGCTGAAGGCTGGAGGCCAGGTCCCATGCCAGCAGTGGTGGTCTCACAAACTTAGTGTTAGTCCATGCTTGCATTTCTGCTTCTTTGGTTTCTGCCGTCTTACAGGTGAAGCTCAGGTCTGGACTGTTCCACTTGGGAACAGTAAGCATTTTATTTGCTACTGGGAGTTGTGACCAGTACCTTAGGTGCAAAGGTCACACCAGCAACTATCCATTTCATCGTCAAGAGGATCAGCCCATTCCTGGGCTGCGGCCTGGCAAGGCCAAAGCATAGCCCTGGAGTGAGCTCCAGCCTGTCCCTTGAGTGCTGTTACCAGCTGTAGGTTTGTCTTCCCTGAGCAATCAGAGAAATTTCAGTACCTTGAGTGGTCTCCCTGGCTCTCAAGGCCACGCATGCAATTAAAACCAGTCTCATTAAGAGCCAGCTCAGCCTAAGCAGTGCTATCTCTGTCTCACTTTCCACTCTGAGCAGGGCTGCACAGGTGCCCTGGGGCACAAACACGGAGGGTGCAGGAACAGGGGTGGCATGGGAACAGTTTTTCATCCTGCTGGGGCTTTTTTTCAGGTGGCTTCTGCATAGAGCTTCTTGGCACCTCTGCTCAAGTGAAATGGAGCAACCAAAATGGGAGCTGGCTGGTGGCCAACCTGGCAGATGGGCACCACAGGCCAGGCCCCCTCCAAGTGAGTCAACCTCCCAGGGGATGAGGGCCTCCCAGGGCTGTTACCCACAAGGGATTCAGGTCTCCCCAAGGCAGCAGGTCCCTCCTGTTCAGGGTGACCCTTACAGATCTTGGGGTGCCCATGGCAGAGGGACTGCCACAGAGGACTCATGGCCCAGTCTGGCAGCAAAGACCTCTCCAAGGGAATCAACCCCAGGAGATCTGTGTGCCCTCCATGGGACCGAGGTCCCCAGAGCAGTAGGGGTCGCAAGTCTGACGGAACCCCTACAAAGGAAGCCACTTAAGGCGACAGAGATCCCTCCAAGGGAAGCAGCCCCAGTGGATCGGGGTCCCCGGGGCGGTGGGGATCCCTCACCAGGGGACATACCCCCAGCTGCCCGCCCCGCACCGCACCCAGACCCCGGCCCCTCACAGCACCGGGGCGGATCCCGCCCCCGCGCGGCACCGCCCCGCCCCGCGCGCCGCGCGGCATTGTGGGATGAAACAGGATGTAGGCAGAACAGCGCGGGCGGACGGGCCGGGGCGGCGGGCTGCGCCTCACCGCAGCCAATGGGAACGCGGCGTGCCGGGAGGCGCAGCCAATGGCGAGACGGCGAGCTACACGCCGCAGCGGGCGGGGCGGTATTTGAGCGCGGCGCGGCGGCCAGGCGCAGAGCGCTCAGCGCGGCGCAGGGAGCGGAGCGGGCTGAGCCGAGCGACCTCGGGCCTCCTCCCACCTCCTCCTTGGTGCCGTGCCTCGCTTCGCCCTCCCGGGGTGGCCCTGTCACTGTGAAGGTGAGCGACGCCCTCCGCTGGGTCGAGGGCGCTGGGGACCTTCGCTTTTCGCCTGGCACCGCGCGCTCTGGGTGCGGGGTGGCGGCGGCGGAGTCGCCCCGGGGGGAGGGGGTCTGAGACCTGGCCGAGTGGGCGGCTCCGGCCTCTGAGTAGCTCCTGGCGGTGCTCTGAGTCCGCCTTGGTGGTGTGTTGTCGGTGCGTTACCGGTCCTTCTCCAGGCAAGGTCACCGCTGCCTCGGGTGCCCCCGAAGCTCCCCCCGTGAAGGTCACGCAGGGCTCCGGCCTGCACTTGTGCCCAGGAGTGTCTCCCCGCGCCCCATTCGGTCCTGGTGGGGAAGGGTCTGTCCCGTCCCCCTTCCCAGGTCCTATGTCGGGGGAAGCGGTGGGTGCTGGGCTTGGGCCTCGTCCCCATCCTCGGTCTCGGTACTAGCCTGGAGCAGAAGCAGTGAGTGCAGGGCTTTGGCCTTGCCCCCCTCTTAGGGTCCCATTCTATGCAAGGAGAGAGAGTGAGTATGGGGGTTTACGTCTCACCCCCATCCTAAAGCTGGACTATATCCTGGTGAGGGAAGGAGTGCCGAGCTTGAGCATGCTCCCCTTTCAGAGCCACATCCTATCCATCTGGGGGAGTGGTCGGGTGCTGGTTTGGGCCTAGCCACCCTCCCAAGGCCTCATCTTGCCCTGGAGTGGCTGCTAAGGCTGTAAGCTTTGCTTCCTTATTGAAGACCTCATCCTATCCTATGCTGAGGCTGCCAGAGCTACTGTTACCCCTTCCAAGGCCCATCCCATCCTAGGCTGAGTGCTGGAGCTTTTGTGGCCTTTCTCAGAGAATGCTGGTCTCGGGTGGCAAGACCAAGGAGGGCAGCTATGATCTTGTGGCTTAGGGACAAGAGGTGTATGTGGTGCAGCTGGACTGCTTTGAAGGGAGGATGTCACTCTCTGGGGGAAGGAGTTGAGACTGGGGCCCTGCTCTGTGATGCTCAGGTGGGTGGATGGCTGAGGTGACTTTTGGAGCTGCTCCCTGTCCCTCTGGCAGCAGAGGCAGCTGTGGTGCCTGGCGTAGTCTGGGTGCTGTGCCCTGGAGCAGTGTGGTGCTAGGGAGGGGGGGCTGGCCAGCTCTTGGCAGCTCTTAATGAAGGATGATTTTTTTCATGGTGCTGTTGGCCCTCAGCATGGGCCTGCACTGAGATGCTCCTTGCCTGAACAATGAGGAGGAAGGAAGATTCTTTTTGCAGGTCACTCTGTGGCTGGTTATGTAATGGCAGATGCCCTCTGAACTCGGTGTGCCATGGAGGTGTGTGAAGACCTGAGGTGTGTCAGAGCTTGCTTGACCTCTTTCCCTAAAGAGGCTTTCCTGGAACAATGACCTACAAGTGAATTTCTGCTGCCTCCTTTTCCTGTGGGCTGGATCCCCAGAAGGCTTTTCCAAGGGTTTTACAGATTTCTGGAGAGAGAATCCAAATCTACAGGCAGTTGGTTGTACTGTTCTGAGCTGTCTTTTATCCTGCCAGGCTTGCTGGGCCCCAGGCTGACACCAGCTGCCTTAACCCAGAGCACAGAGGGAAGCAGACTGCCTGGAAGTGGCTTTTCCAGAGCTGTGGTGGAAGCACGTGCTCTCTGTTGGCGTTTGAGCTCAGTTCCTGTCGTTGCTCCTTGATGCCGTTAGGGTATGGCAATATCAGTGCTCTGTTAAACACTGTATCTCAAACACAGAAATTAGGGTTGCGTTAGAAGTCTTCAACTGCGAGCAGAGTGAAGAATTGAAGTATTGTAATCACAGGGCTGCAATTATGTAACTGGATTCTCTTTCTCTCTGGATAGCAGGCTCCTTTAATTGCTGTAACAAAGCTACTCCTTCAGTTGTCTGGGACTGTTCCAGGGAAGTGATCATTGCAGCAGCTTTTCCTCGCTCCCCAGCAGAGCTAAAAAGTGTAGTTTCACTATTTCAGCACACACTTGGTAGTATCACTCCAGACTTAACAGAAGGCTTTAGGAAACTTAATGGTGCTCTGTGGGTTTAATTGGAGGCAGTCCTGGCCATTAAGGAGCTTATTCCCACTAAGTTTTAACATGCTGTGCTGAGACCTCCTGCCAAGGTGAGCAGCTGTGGGCCTTCTCAGCACAGACCTTTGCTTGCTGGACCCCAGGTAATGTGTGCCTCCTGTCCAGGCCTTGTGTGGGGCTTGGCAGTTTAGGATCTGGTGCCTGGAGGGGTGTTGAAGTACCACCCCACAGCAGGACTCTGTGCTGCTTCTTTCCCAGGGCATCTGTTGTGAGCTTTGGTTGGAGAGTGGCTGCAGGGCTGGGATTGATGAACTCTAGCATAATTTCTAGTGTAGCATGGACTGCACTGGAAACTTCCCAGTGCTGACCTCCTCCCTGGAAAGGCCACAGCAGAGCTGTGTGAAATGCTTCACTGACTGGTACAAAGCTCCTGAACTAATGCAGGGTGCAGTGGGTTGTGTGCTTGGCTCTGTCACTCTGCCACTTCCTGGGTTTCCACCACTTTCTGATTTCTCAGAGGTTCCAGGCAGGACCAGCATACTGCTTTCTTATTCCCAGACAGCAGGGAACAGGAGGCTGTTTTTCCAGGCACTAGCTGTGCTGACTGTGTGAGGCCCATTCTCCCACCCCATTCTTAGGCTGCAGCACGGTGCTAACCTTCCCAGGCTGTCAAACTGGCTCTGTCCCCTGGGGACAGCTGAGGGCTGGGTTTCTGTGCCAGAAGGGCTGGTGATAGGCTGGCTGTGGGACAGCTCTGCTGCCAGGATGGACTAGCAACAGTAACTGGAACTCCTAGCATGAGGTGGCACAGCAGCAGTGCTGCTGTTGGTGTCCTTCTTGAGCCTCCCTACTGGACACAGGTAGTGTGAGATCAGTGCCTTGCCAGGCTCTGAACAGAGGACGCTCCAAACCACTGCTGTACCTGAAGGCAAACTTGGCTGGAGCCTATTGATGTTTAGGAGGGCTGTGCCTCTCTGCAGCTCCCATCTCCTCCCACACAGTAAGCTTTCTGCATGTTTAATTCAGGAGCTGATGCTGGACTTTCTCTGGTCTAACCTCTGGACAGTGCCAGTGCTTCTGTGCTGCAGCTTTGAGGGGCACCGTAGCCTGGCGTTGCTGTAGGTCACCCTGATCAACAACACCAGGGTGACTGTGGTGTTGGCTTGGTCTGTACCATCAGCTGGTGCCGCAGCCTGCTGTAGAAAGGACAAGTGCTGATGCACAGGCAGCTTCTCCTTGCCTGGGAAGGGATTCAGGGAGTCTATGTTCTGCCTTAGGTTCACCATGTCTGACAGGAAGGCTGTGATCAAGAATGCGGACATGTCTGAGGACATGCAGCAGGATGCTGTGGACTGTGCCACACAGGCAATGGAGAAGTACAACATAGAAAAGGACATTGCAGCATACATCAAGAAGGTAACTGTGGGCTGAGGGGGCTGCTCTGGCTGGCACTTCTGACCTAGGAGTGCCTGTTGTGAGCCTGAGTGTCTGAGGCTTCATCCTTGGAGTGTTTGGAGGGAGAAGATGCTTGCTTCCTGGCTTTGCTGCTGTACCCAAGAGGATAGAGTGACTTCTCCAAGGTCAGAGGAGGGCTGTGACAGAGCAAGGCCTGGTCTGTGGCTCTGGCAAGCTCTGAGAAAGCCGTGTGAGTGCTGTCCCTCTGGATTTGCCAGCCTGGGAAGAGCAAGCTGGCTGCGGTCTGTGTGCAGGCCTTGCTCTACAACTGCTGCTGCTGGGCCTGCAGTACCAGTGCAGGGTGGGACTGTTCCAGTGGTTCACTCGAAGTGGGCAGCTCTGCAGGTGTGGTTCTGGTGGCATGCTCCTGGCTCTGAGGTGGGTGGTGTGGAGGAGGATGGGACCTTGTGCAGGCTTGTGAAAGGTGCCACTTGAAAACCAGTGTGGGCAGCTGCCCTGGCTTGTGAAGAGGGCTCTGCTCTTGCAGGAGCCCACTAACTGCAGTCTCATGCTTGATGGCCCTTGGGGATCTGCTGGTTCTCTGTAGCTGCTTCTCCTAGTTGTTGGGCAGAGTGCTTTTGAAAGAGGGAAGAGGCTTTACAGGCAACACAGTCCTGGCATCTGGGCTGGCTTTGGGGCCTTGCTTGTAATCTAAGATCGAACATGAATGACTCAAAGGTGTCTCCCAACCTCTGAGATCACTTTGAGGCAAGATGTAGCTCAAAGTGCTGGGAGCACTGCAGCCTGTGAAGTGAGTGACTGTAACAGCAACTGCCCAGAAAGAACTTGGCCTTTATTTGTGAGTGTTGGGAGGAGGGAAGTGATCTGATGCCCCTCTGTGCCTTGGCAAGAAAGCCTTTTCCTTTCTTCAAAGGTTATCTACCAAGAGCTCAAACTGTCCTGCTGCTGTCTGAGGACTAACACTTGCTTTAATCTTGAGCCTTGAGTCTGTTCTTCTGTGCCTGCCTCAGGAGGGAAGATGATCTTGGGAGCTGTGTCTTAATTAGAGGGAGGAAAGTGGTCATTAACCCCATCCTGCCTGCTAAGTAGGAGACTAGAGCAGCACTCAGCTTGCTTGCCTCTGTCCTTGTGGCTCTCTCTGGTCTGCCAGTGTACCTGCTGGCTTTCAGTGCAGGTTTTCTCCCCTTTATGTGAAGAGTCCCCCATGGCAGAGCTAGAGTCTTTGATGACCTTTAGGCTGAAATGCCTTGCTGCAGCAGACACCAAAATATTTTTTGTTTTGAGTGGGTTTGGAATGGGTGAGGGGAAATATTCCCCTGAGCCAGCCTCCACGCAGTGCTTGAATAGCTTTGTGCTGAGGAGGGCTCTTATTGCCTGCTTCTCCTGCCCAGGGCTCTGATGGGTGCTCCAAGTCTCAGGGGATGGCTTCCTTCTGTTGGAAATTTCAAACCATCCAGTGCAGAGATCTGTCTGAGTCAGGCACTACCTTGCTTAGTATAATAGTGTCTTGTAGTGCGGAATGCAAGGATGCTGCAGGTGGGAGGAGAGGCTCTGGTGCATGAACAGACCCAGCGAAGAACTTGTGCTCAGAACTATTTCCCTGTGGGCTTTCTTGGCCTTAATGCCTCTCTTCTCTTTCTTCAGGAATTTGACAAGAAATACAACCCAACTTGGCACTGCATTGTTGGCAGAAACTTTGGCAGCTATGTAACACATGAGACAAAGCACTTCATCTATTTTTACTTGGGTCAGGTTGCAATTCTTCTCTTCAAGTCTGGATAGGAAGTTAGAGCGAGTGGGATTTGGACTGTAATGCACTGATGGCTGAAGCCACAACTCCCTTTAACATGGCTGTGCCGCTGCATGGACTGTATCCTGTATTTAATGTGTATATGTTGCAGTAAAACAAAATCTACTTCTGTTTAGTTGCCTGGGAAGAAGGCAGCATTTTTTGTTACTGCTTTTTTTTCGGTTGTATTGCACTAGGAAAACCTGTAAATGCTTAAACAATGGCCTTTACGTGGGAAGAAATAAAATATTCCACAACAGCTCCCTCGGTGGTAACTCCTTCTTTGAGGCTGGGAAAACTCCTCTGGGCAGGCCAAACGACCCTGACTTCCCTACTGAGTTTTATTAGACTGTTAATCTCATGAGGAGGAGCCAAGCCAGTGTGAGCCGCTGCCCACCCTGCCTACTGTCGAGAGCTGGCTCTCCCAGTAACCCCAGCACAGGTTAGACCTTCCCTGGGAGCTGGTGGGGTGGCTCCTGATCTAGGTGGCTTTCACACACCAGCTGAACTCCACCTTGGACTGTGACAGCCTTGCAGCTGGCACCCTCACTGTGCTCTTGCAGTGCCCGGTGCTGTATTCTTGGCTCTACTGAAACACTGATCTAGACTTGTAAGCAGCTCAGCTTGGTCTAGAAGACTTCAACAACGCCTCCCTTTCCCCTGAGCAGTTTTGCTTGCTGCAGATGGCAGCATTCTGTGGCTGAAGTCTTTAGACCTTGCTGAGCAATATGGCCAGGTGGCCTGTCCCTGAAACAGAGCAGGGTATCAAATTGGTGACTCTATTTGGCATGTTCTTAGCCAGTTGTCTCAACACTGCCTTAACTTGATGCTCTCCTTAAAGCAAGCTAGTCCTGTGGAAGACTTGTAAGTGGCCACTGTCTCCTTTTTATTTTCTGTAGCTGATAAGCTATCTCTGGAGGAGTGTCCTCCATGTTCTGATACCTGCTTTTGTTCTTAAAGCACAGTACCAAGAAGTTCAATTTCCATGTGATGTTTGTGTGGAGGAATCTCCTGTGACATCTGCTTCAGAGGCAGACAAATGTCTTGGTCTCCAATAGGTTCAGCAGTGATGTTGTCTTAGTATGTTCTGACTCTTGGATTACGCTGCAGGAAGTTCTTTTTATCTGGGTGCGGAGCGGTGCTTGCCACGAGGTCTGTATTGGTTTGCTAACCAATATGTAGCCATTGCTGGGCTGGTGAGCAACCAGCAGCGAGCTGCTAATGGGTCAGTGCTGGGGAGAAAAGGGCGGAGCAAAGGGAGCTCTCTGCCGTGGGCTGACTCGATGACCCAGGTTGACTACTTCCTGAAGTAAAAGTCCTCCTTGTCTCTGTGCAAAATCCAAAGTATGCCTCATTTTGTAATATTGATAGAACAATGTTGTAACTAGAGAGAATGTAGCTGTCATAACTTCATGTGGATGGAAATGTCTGCACTGGGGAATGTGCCTTGGGCACTCCTGTGGGTCTTGTCTGTTCAGAACTTCCCTCTGAGTCTGAAAGGAGAATGTTCTGGTTTGTTTTTTTCCAAGCATGAGTCTAATGTGAATCTGTCCACGGTCTTTTGTGGAGCAAGATCTGTTCCCTCCATACCTGCAATGGCTCAAATACCATTTATTTTTTTCAAACATTAAAGGTGAACTGACACATTTCAACAGCCTCCAGTTTCTTCTTGTCTCCAGCAAACACTTGTCCAGAGAGGGTGAGCACAATCCTCTGCCCTCAAAGATGCTGCTGGCCCAAGGGAGGAAGGATCTGAGGAGCATCTGTGGCCTATCTGTGCAAGTAGTGACCTCCAGCCTGGCTCAGGCAAGGAGGGATGAAGTGGGACATGTCCTGCTGCAGTGCTCCTGGGACAGTTCTGTGCCAAGTAACCTAGATACAGAGGCACTGGAGCTAACCTAGGCTCAGAGGGAGTGTTGCTGTGGCTCAGGGAGACACCATTGAGTGTCAACAGAAGCTGCAAAGTCTTGTTTCCCTCTTTGGGCTTTGCTGTGCTTGAGATCTGAAACTCCTGCCAGGGCCTGAAGCTGCTCTGTGCTGTGCCTCTCCCACCAAGGGGGCTGTGTGCTTGCCCTCTTGCACCCCCCTGCAGCTCATTGTTGTGCTTCTGATGCAACCTAAGCTTGGGCTCATGGCCTCTCTGATATTTTGGAGAAGCTGTGGGTGCTTAGCAGCTACTGTAGTGTAACAGCTCTGCCGTGGGACTGAAGCCCGGCGTGAGGCGGGGAGGTGGGGCTGAGCCTGGCGTGACTCAGGCTGAGCAGCTCAGCAGAGCCCGAGCAGCACTGTGGCTGTTACACACAGGCCATCTGCTGCAGCCCACGGGCAGTGCTGGAAAGCAGAGGAGGTTTCTACTTTGGGGAGAGCTGGGAGTGATGCTTCTCCCTTGGCAGCCCCAGGCAGCCTTTTAGCTGGCAGTGAGGTGCAGGGCTGCAGCTTCAGCCATGCCAGGCCTGGGGTAAGGCTGCAGCAGCTTTGTGGGGCTAGGGTAGTTGAGCCCTCTTGGCTCACAAGGCTCCTAGTCCAAAGCCACCAGCAGGGAATCACAGAATGGTTTGAGTTAGAAGGGACCTTAAAGCTCATTCAGTTCCAGCCCTCCTGCCGTGGGCAGAGTCACCTCCATCAGCCCAGGCTGCTCAAGGCCTCATCCAGGCTGGCCTTGAACGTGTCCAGGAAGGGGGCAACCACAGCCTCCCTGGGCAACCTGTTATCACCCTCACTCCAAAGAATTTCTTCCTCGTCTCCCCTTCTCAAGCTTTAAATCCATTCCCTCTGATCTTGTCACTCCCAGCCCTTGTCAAAGTTCCTCCTCAGCTTTCCTGGGGTCCACTTCAAGTGCTGGAAGGCTGCTATGGGGTCTCCCCAGAGCCTTCTCTTCTCCAGACTGAAAAGCCCCTGGCTGTTCATAAACTGGTTCCTGAATGCCAGCTGCAGCACAGGAGGCTGCTGAGCCATGAAAACTTCTCCAGCCTGAGTTCTGCCTGTGGGCTAGCAGCCCTTCCAGCCATGTATCCAGTGGCTGTGGTGCTGCTGTTAGTCTTCAGCTGCAAGTCAAAAGTGGGTTTGGTGCTTCCTTGGATGTGTCACTGTAGCAGGAGTCCTGCCTGAGGACAAGGAAAAGAAGCTCTGGCTTGCACCTTCAGCATCTGGGCAGTGAAACTTCTCCCCTGCAGTGGCCACTGGTGCTGTGTGTCTGCAGCTTTCCCCCTACACTATCTTCTGTGCAGCACTGGGGCTCTGGAAGATACCAACTTCACTCTTCACGGCTGAGAGCAGACTGAGGCTTTACCATGAGCTTCGTGTCCCTGCTGCCTTCCCCCCCCTGCTCCCCAGCAGCTGCCTGACACAGCTTTTGGCTCTGACTTTTTCCATTGCTGGGCTCCAGTTGTCTCCGGTTTCCACCAGCGCAGGTGTCCTGCTGATGCCTCTGAGCATTAACTGCTTCCGTGCTGGAGAGGCCAACAGCTTCAACAGGAGCTTGAAGCTGTTGGGAAAACATCTGGATCTGGGGCACTGAGTGGAAGGTATGTATCTGAGGAGGGGGGCAAACATCTGGAGAAATAAACTGCTTCCAGCTGTGTCTGGGCCAAAGTGCAGAGTAGCTGTGAGCTCGGCAAACGTTACTGTTCTGCCTCAGCGGCATTCAGGGGCTTCTGCTGCTCAGGGAGCCTAAGGTGCTGCTCGTGGGTGCAGGGCAGGGGCTGCAGATGCGGTGTGCAGCTGCTGTGGGCCACGGCTGGGGATGGTGTCACATTGTTTTCTACCACCCAGGTTATTCAGCTCCATGTTGAGTATTTCCTCCAGGTGCAGCCTTAGAAAGGCAAAGCTGAGGAGCAGGCAGGCAGGGGTTTGGTAGCTGTGCTCCACACGACCCGGGATCCATCCTGTAGAGGGAGCATGGTGTAAAGCCACAGGAGAAGGTGTGGCTTCCATAGCAGAAGAGCTAGCCTGGCTCCCTGGCACATTGTTCTTTCCCCTTCTCTGTCACCACCTGGGACTCCAGGAAGGGACAAAGTGGTCCCCCAGCAATGTCCTCCCCACTCTGGATGTCTGCTGCAGATCAGTGCTCTCCTCCCCGGTCCTGCAGCATTGCCGTGGCAGGGTTCATTTGCCCCCAGCAGCTGCTAAACCTGGCACCTGATGGGCAGGTTCCACCTCACAGGGCTCTCATGGCAGACTTGAGATGAACAGAGAACCTGAAAATCATTTTTGTCTCACTTTCAGCCTCTGACAGTGAATCCTGTGGAGTTGGTGCCACGCGGTGAAGGAAGCAGGGCTGTGCCATCCCTGCCCACCCGAGGCTTCCCTGCTTTGTTCTATTTATTGTGCAAGGATTCTGACTCCTTTTTCCAGACTGTGAGTCACAGCAGCACTGCCTGTGCATGAGCCATGTGTCTCACAGTGCTTTGTAGATACAGGAGCTGAAGGAGCTCACTGTGGTTATCAGTCCTGATCAGATGTTCCCCTGCCAGGCAGTGCTTAGCTGAGGCTCAGCAAGAACTCAGCACCAACCAGACAAATCACTGCTCATCATCACCTCAGCACTGTTGGCAGCTTCTCTGCTCCTGATGGCAGGCACCATGCCTCCCTGCACCAAGCACCAGTGGTCCTGGCACCCAGCATGAGGGTGAGAAGGGAGCTGGGACCCTGCTCTGGTCCTTGTCCCTTCCCATACTGGCAGTCTGAGCAGGGGCAGCCCCTGGCTCTGCTCTGGGGCTCAGCAGGGCTTGGGCCTGGGTTAAGCTTGAGGAATGGATTTATCCAGCCCCGGTGTGGCTTGTTTCCTGCTTCCCATGGAGGGAGGTTGCTTGTTTCCAGCTGCCCTGGGAGTGGGCTGCTGCCCAGGCCTTTGTGCCCCAGTGCTGAGCACTCTAAGCAAATGCAGCAGAGTTTGCTGTGCCCTGGTGCAAAAATCGATGCTGGGCCAGTACAGGGTGCTGCAGAGGCACTCTGGCAGCCAGGCTGGGGCTGTGGGCAAGGCTGCCATATCCCCTGTCCCCGTATGCCCCTTGCTGTGGAGAGCAAGGCCAGCTCTTGTCTCCTTGCAGGACGTGGGGATGGGACCCTGGCAGGCTTGCTCAGCAGCTTTCCTCAGACGCCATCCTCTGGTGCGGCTGCGGCGGCTCTGCCCTGCCAGATGCCATGGCACCTCTCCATGTCCTTTGTTCCTTGCTCACGGCTCCAGTGATTTATGGCCCTTGCAGAGCAGCCTGACCGCAGCTCCACTGCTCGCTCAGGCCCTGGCCGTGCTGCCTGCCCTCGCTCTCGGCCGCTGGGCAGCAGAAGGCATTTAGGGAGCGATAGAAGCCCCTCGAGCTCCCTCATGCATTTAGCCCCCACTGTGTGCGAGGCCTTTTCTTTCACCTCCTTCCAGCCTGGGTGTGAATGAAGAGCTTTCAAGGGGAGGAGATTGCCTGGAGTTTTGCTCTCCTTGTGCATTGGCTGCAGCCCAGGAAAGCATCCGAGGAATTCATCACAGCAGTCCCAGTACAGGGTGGGGGCAGTGAAAGCCTCTTTGTTCGTGCAGCCCCAGAGTCCCACGCAGGGCTCAGGGCTGGGGCTGGAATCTGCAGAGCTGGATAAGTGCTGCTGCCTGCGTGTCAGAGCCTCACAGATTGCATTGGGTTGGAAGAGACCCTCAAAGGGCATCTTGTCCACCCCCCTGCGCTCAGCAGGGACACCTCCAGCTACAGCAGGCTGCACAGGGACACAGCAAGTCTGATCTTGAGTGTCTCCAGGGATGGGACCTCAACCACCTCCCTGGGCAGCCTGTGCCAGTGTCTCACCACTCTCACTGTGCAGAACTTCCTCCTGATGTCCAACCTAACTCTGCTTTGCTCCAGTTCCAAACCATTGCCCTCATTCTATCCCCACTGCCCTTTCGGAACAATCCCTCCCCAGCTTTTAGATGTTGAAATGCAGCTCTAAGGTCTCCCTGGAGCTTTCTCTTCTCCAGACTGAACAGCCCCAACTCTCCCAACCTGTTCCCATAGCAGAGGTTCTCCATCCCTCTGATCATCTTTGCGCCTCCTCTGGACCCACACCAGCAGGTCCAGCAGGTCCTCTTGTGCTGGGAGTGCCATTGCTGGACACAGCACTGCAGGTGAGGGCTGACCAGAGCAGTGGCAAATCACATGCCCACAGCAGCCCCACCACAGGTGCCATGCTGCACTGGGGCTCTTGGGAAAGGGTTTTCTCTGCTTTCACCACTGCCAGAGTGGGCACTGCTGGGGCACAGTGACAGGATTTGAAGGCAGCAGGGCTGAGCACCTGCTGGGCCACACTATGACCTGAGCTTTAGCCCTGCGCTGCTGAGCTGAGTCAGGAGTGGAAATCCCTTCCCGCCCAGGCGTTTCCCGCAGGTGCTGGGCTGCAGCTCGGGGGTCCCGTGGTGCGCGGTGCCCGGGCTGGCCGTGCTGCGGCGGCAGGGAAGGACACGGTGCTGACACCCAGCCAGGACGTGCCTCCGCCGCAGCCTGCACACAGCCTGCTGGCAGCCAGCCCAGAAGGCAGCTCTGGAGAGACATAAAATGCCTTTTTTGTTTTTGAGGAAAGCTCAGAAGGCCTGCACAAGGACAAAACCTCCTCCTCACCCTGTTCCTAAAGCCCTCTTTGCCCTGAGGGTCCAGAAGGAGCCAGCCCAAAGCATCTGCTCCTGCGGGGCCAGCTGGGACAGGGCAGCGCGGGGCCGCAGAGCCTCCCTCTGGAACTGCGCCCTGCAGGGGCACTGAGAGATGGCTCCCATGTGGCAGCCTTCAGGCAGGATGCCCACCCATGGGTGCAGGGGGACCCTGGACCTTGTCTGGCTTGTCGTGCCGGAAGCAAAGCGCTGTGTGACTCAGCAGGTGCTGGGTGCCAGTCCAGGGCTTGGTCGCTGTCCTCCAGCAAGGCTACTACGAGCGATGCAGGCAGAGCCTGGGCTGGCTGCAGACACCTTGGCACTTAAATATCTTACAGGAAATCACTAAGCAGTTAGACCTGGCGGGTCTTGCATGTAGGAAGAGCAGCCTGAGGTCTGCAGTAAAGAGGGTGCCACTTCCCGGTCCTTTGGGATGTCTCCTGGAATCCTGACTGCGGTCCCCACTTCAGAATAATGATAATTGTCTCTTAATTGCCATTATTGTTTAATGCTGTTAGCATCTGCAAGGGCAAGCTGTCAGTTTGCACCACAGGCAGGATCAGCAGCCAGGGTTCAGAGTGAAAGCAATGAACAGGTTGCTCAGGGAGGCTGTGGATGCCCCCTCCTTGGAGCTGTTCAGTGCCAGGTTGGATGAGGCCTTGAGCAGCCTGGGCTGGTGGAGGTGTCTCTGCCCATGGCAGGGGCCTGGAACAGGAGGAGCTTTGAGGTCCCTTCCAACCCAACCTATTCCACGATGCTGTGAGCACCCTGTGACTGTTACAGTCCTGCCTGGCTCCACACAGCTCCTGCCCTGCCTGACGTGCCAGAGCCAGGCTGGAAGCTCAGACAGATTTAGCACTGCCTTGGTAAGGAGGCAAAGCTGCTGCCTCCTGTGATTTGCATCTACAGCACTTTTTGGGAAGGATACAAGTGCTGAGGGGAGGGGGAAGAAAGCATTTTCTAGAATACATCCCTGGAGAATCTACAGCAGGGATAAAATTATGCACATGAATTATGCATCCGAATTATGATTTCACTCCTATTTTTGTTGGGATTAGCTCATGTTTTGGTGTGCATCCCTGGCAGTTTGCTGGTGGCTCAGCAGCTAGCAGAGCTGTCTCCAGCTCCCAGCAGGTCACTGTGGTTTCAGCTCCTGTGTTCTTTACTCTGCCGGCAGTAAAAGCTTTCTGAGGGGGGGATCCAGCCCACTGGTGAGGATGGCAGCCCCCAGCCCTTCACTCCTCCGGGGTCCGGGCAGGGTGGTTTTCTGTGCTGGTCTGTGGCATCTCCTCAGAAAGCACCCAGCAGATGGAACCAGGCTGAGGTGTAAAACTCAAAGCCCAGGTCTGCACCGGTTTGTGCAGAGGGGGAGGTGTTTGCAGGCCATCAGCCAGGCTGTCCCCTCAGCTCCCTCCACCTCCTGGGGAAGGGGAAGGCAGAGGTGGAAACATGGCAGCCTCTGCCAGCTTCGGGGAGAGGAGCACAAGGAGGAGGCAGCAGCAGCTTTCCAAAATGCCCACAGTAGGCTCGGCTGCAGTCCCAGCACGGTCAGGTTAAAAGGGGGCAGCAAATCCTTCCAGGAGAAACATCCTGGGAATGCTGAGCCCGGTTTCCAGGAGGGCTGCTGACCCCATCCCACAGCTGCTTCCCTGTGAATGGAGGTTTAGTGTCCCTGTTGCAGGGGAGGAATTATCTTAATGAGCCAAAACCGCCACAGCACCTGCACCCAGGGCCAGGAGTGGGCGTCAGCAAGTGGGGCTCAGGCTGGGGGTCCAGGCTGGAGTGGGCACAGACTCGGGCACCCTTCTCATGATGGGACCACATGGGGAGGTTTGGGGGGCTCAAGGTGCTCCCTGGCTGGGCTCTTCCCTTGCCAACCCACGCAGCCTGTCCCATCCCCACACCCCATCTCTGCTGCTGCCTTGGAGTAACACCCTGACAACCTAGCATCGTTTGCCTGAGAAATGAGATAAGGAAAGCATTTGAAATATTTGTGTCCGTTGTGCAGGGGCAAACAAGCCTGGAGCCAGCCCTGTTTGTCCTGTCAGCTGCTCTGCAGCTTGGGAAAACAGCCGGGAAGGCCTTGGGAGACATCTCTGGCACCAGCAGAGATAATGCTGGGCGGGGGGGGGGGGGTGGATGGATTTGCACATGCCTTTGGGAGTGGAACTCTGTAGCCCGATGCAAGCAGGGGCACCCCATCAGCCTCCATCCCGGGGATGGAGTTCCGGCATGGCAGCTCCCCTGTGAGCAGGGGTCCCTGGGACAGGTGTGAGCACAGGGACTTGTCTGGGCTCAGTGCTCTCCTGTCTGCTTTGAAACGCTGCTGATTGAAGAGTCCATAGTTGGGTGGTCCACGGAGAGGGCACCACAGGCAGGGCTGACAGAAACAGCACCCATCAGGAAAGCCTGGGTCCAAACCCCTCTGAAACTGGCTGAGCTTTGGGTCAGTTTTGCTCCCCAAGCATTAAGATTCAGCAGAACTCTCTCCATTTTGCCTTGCACAGGAGCTGACACATCTGAAAGGTGAGGAGGAAGCAGGGAGAACCAGCAGCCGCTCCCAGGTCATCCCTTTGTCGAGATCAGCAGGGATCTGCCGTGCCCTTGAGCTCTCGGCCGTGCCTCCTGTTTAGTTTGCTTCCCCACAGCAGCTGTCATCATCCCTGCATTATCAAACCACCTGCCTGAATTCCAAGGATGTCATCCATATATTCAGCAGGAATGTCAATTTCCAGGAGCTCTTATGGACTTTGAGATCAGAGCAGCTAACCCAGGGATTTCTGCTGAGCTGCGCTCACACAACTGGAGCTGGTGGGACTCAGCCTGGGGTGAACAAGCCCAGGGTGGGCACTTTCTGCCCGTGTTTCTAAGCCAAATGCAGCTCCTGGGATCAATAGAGCAGGAGATTCCTCTGCGGCCTGGGGAACCATCCCAGCCACGTTTTAACCCGGGACTTTCAAAGGAGCTGAGGAATGCAGTTCCCACTAATTGGCTTTGAAAACACCAGGCTAAGATTGTAAATGTGGGGTGCTGGATTAGAGGGGAGGAGAGACACCCCCCCCCGCCCAGACTGTGGTTGCCTTGTTTCCCTTGGACGTGAGGTTTGATGATTTATTAAGACTTTAGACTTTTAACAATATTATGTTGGCTAATGTTGGAAGATGTTCCTACAATTAATTGAGATTTCAGGGGCTGACTGAGGAAGAAAGAGACCATTTTGTGTCCCCTACCAGATGGCCTAAACCAGCTGCTCACTTTTTTTCCTTTGAACTGTGATTCTAATGACTTCTCTGTCCTTTGAAGTCTGCTTCTGAGCTGCTGAACCAGATGTATTTGCATGACAGTAGCAGAGTGCCTTTAACAGTGGAGGACTTGTGCTGTTTTCCCTCCTGGCCACTGCTGGAGGCCGAGATGTTTGCTCTCCTTTGAGGGGTTTCAAGGGGTGAGTAAATGTGAAAGCTTACCAGGCAGTGGTAAAATGTGTCTTGGTGTAGCATCGCTGCCTTAAGTGGGGTTGTTCCCTAAACCCACAGCATCTGCACCCAGCTCCCAGCTGGTTTAGTTGCCTTCTAAAACCCATGCAGCAGTAGTCTCAGCCTGCCTTCAGTCACAGATTTATGAGGGCCCCACAAGCGCGGGGGCTGCTGTCAGCACACATGGCAGCGCTGCTTTCAGCACAGGAGGACAAGAAGAAAGGAAGAGCTTTAAATATGTATTAAGACGTTTTAAAAATAATAAATCACAATGTAAAATAGTGACAAAAGGAACAAAACCAGGCAAAAAAAAAAACCCACAACAACAAAAAAAACCAACCCCCAACAAAGTCCCTGAGTGGGGGTTTGCTGGGAATTGATGCCAAGCAGAGAAGTTGGGAAGGCACTGCTGCTGTTCCTGCCTTTGGAGTTTCAAACCCAGAGCAGCTCTGCCTGATTTGTCCCCCCCCCACCCGGTGACTTCCAGACTGGCTCACTTGAGGAGCTTTCACACTCGAACCACTCCTTGTGTTTCTTCTGGCAGTGATGAATCACAGAATCATAGAATCATGGAACATCAGGGGCTGGAAGGGACCTCCAAAGCTCATCCAGTCCAACCTCCCTGCCAGAACAGGATCACTCAGGAACACATTCAGGCAGGTTTTGGGTATCTTCAGAGAGGAAGACTTCACAAGCAGCCTGGGCAGCCTGTTCCAGGGTTTTGTCACTCTCACAGGGAAAAAAATCATCCTCATGTTTAAATGAAACTTCCTATGCCTCAGGTTCCATCCATTGCCCCTTGTCCTGTCACTGGGCATCACCCAGCAGAGCCTGGCTCCAGCCTCCTGGCACTCACCTGTACATACTGATAACCATTGCTGAGGTCACCTCTCAGTCTCCTCTTCTCCAAGCAGCACAGCCCCAGTTCCCTCAGGCTCTCCTCGTAACAGAGATCTTCCATTTCCTTCAGCATCTTTGTGGGTCTGTGCTGGACTCTCTCAAGCAGTTCTATGTCCCTCTTGAACTAGGGGGCCCAGAACTGGACACAGTACTCCAGATGTGGCCTCACCAGGGCAGAGCAGAGGAGCAGGAGAACCTCTCTCAACCTATTAACCACAGCCCTTCTAATCCACCCCAGAATGGCATTGCCCTTCCTGGTGACCAGAGCATATTGCTGGCTCATGGTCAACCTCCCATCCACTAGGACCCCCAAATCCTTTTCCTCCTCATTGTCTTCTAACAGATCAGTTCCAACAGACCATGAAGACCCTGGCACGAAGGCTGTGTCCTGCTGGAGGTGCCTGCATGCTCCTCTTTTCCTAGAACACTTACAGGATGCCAAGCAGCTGCTCTGCCCTGAGTGCTGGCAGGGCTAGGCTGGCAGAGAGCTCTCCGAAATCATCCTCCCACAGCATTCATGTGCTTGAGGCTGTCTCTGCTACGTGCTTCCCTGTGCCTGCCTCAGAAGCCTACTGGGGACTTTCTGGGAACAAATAATAAAGAATAAATGGGACGATAAAGGTAAGAAGCAGAGCATTTAGCCATAGCCAGACAGCCCCAGGCAAAGAAGAAAGCTGATGGCACAGTTGGTGGCACAGCAAGTACTTTTCTTAATCGAGATGCTGTCTGATAAGGCAATGCAAGGAAGATAAAGGGAGGTAAACTGGAGGTTAAGACAGTTTGTAGGGGACCAGACCTCAGCTTCACATGGTTGTGACATGATAGGAGAGGACACCGTGCTCCAACCCTCCAGCCCTCCTGCTCCCTCCCGGGTGCTGCAGGTCGCTGTCCTGGCAGCTGCCCCTATGCAGCAGGGCAATAGCACTTTTGTTGTGTACCTCCCCATCAGCTGGGGCCCCTCAATCCTGGGCCCCTCTGCTGGGCTCCTGTTCACAAGGCAGTGGTGAGCACTGTCAGGTCATTTGAATCGGTTCTGGGCGAGGTGCAGATCAAATCTGGCGTCACGTCCTGGAGGTGAGCTGAACATGAGGCAGCAGTGTGCCCAGGTGGCCAAGAAGGCCAAAGGCATCCTGGCCTGTATCAGGAACAGTGTGGCCAGCAGGACCAGGGAGGTCATTCTGCCCTGTGGTCACCACTGCTTAGGTCATAGCTCAAGTACTGTGCCCAGTTCTGGGCTCCTCAGTTTAAGAAAGATGTTGAGGTGCTTGAATGTGTCCAGAGAAGGGCAGCAAGGCTGGAGCACAGCCCTGTGAGGAGAGGCTGAGGGAGCTGGGGCTGTGCAGCCTGGAGAAGAGGAGGCTCAGGGCAGACCTCATTGCTCTCTCCATCTACCTGAAAGGAGGTTGTGGCCAGGTGGGGTTGGTCTCTGCTCCCAGGCAACCAGTAACAGAACAAGAGGACATAGCCTCAAGCTGTGCCTGGGCAGGTTCAGGCTGGATGCTAAGAAACATGGAAAGAGCGATTTCTACATGGAAAGAGCGATTAGCATTGGAATGGGTTGCCTGGGAAGGTGGTGGTGTCACCATCCCTGGAGGTGTTTAAGAGGAGGCTGGATGAGGCACTTAGTGCCATGGGTTAGTCGATTAGAAGGGTTAGGTGACAGGTTGGACTGGATGATCCTAGAGGTCTTTTCCAACCTGGTTAATTCTGTGGTCCTGCGATTTCTCTTCCCACCCACCAGCACCTCGTGGCCCCAGTGCCGAAATCAGTTATGTGCTGTGTCTGTGTCCTGTGACTGTGCCCAAACTGGGTACAGAGGGATTCAGGACCGGGCAGTGGGAGAGCAGCAGCCCGTTAGAGCAGCCCTGGCCTACAGCCTCAGGACACTGAGCGTCCGCCACGGCTAGCTCCGCACTGCTCCCTTCGGAGGGAGCTGGGATGGTTCCAGGCGCTGTGGCCACAAACATGGACAGGCAGTGCCACCTACCGCGGGGCTCCCTGCCCACCCGCATCGCTCCTGCCCGGCAAGCGCCCGGCAGCGCCAGCGCCCCACGGGCCTGGCCTACGGCCGTGGTCACTGCCCGGGGCAGGTGATTGTGGCTCACCTGCTGGCCTGTGGTCACCACTTTGCCTTCCCTCCTGGCCTACGCTCCTGTGAGCGGACACGGCTGGGAGCGGGGCATGGCTGAGAAACACAGAACCACAGACTGGTTCGGGATGGAGAGAACCTTCAAAGCTCATCTAGCCCAACCCTTACAGTGAGCAGGGACATCTACAGCTCAGGCAGGCTGCTCAGGTGAGGGTCTCATAGCTGTGAGCAAGACACCACTGCGAGTGCATCCTGGCTGTGGCAATGCCACGGCTCTGAGGATGTCCCGCCTGTATGTCACAGCTGTCACACTGTTGTGCGGCTGTCACGCCGTGGGGGTGCCATGGCTGGAAATATGTCATAGGTGTGGTGGTGTCACGACTGCAGGCCCTGTCACGTACTGGACACAGACTCAGGCCCGCAGCCCCTCGGCCACGCCAGGTGCTGCTCCCTGCAAACCCGGCAGTCCCGGGCAGGCTGTGTCCCTGCCCCAGCTCTAGCGGGGGCACCGGGCCGGGCGCCGACCCCCGCGGCTCCCCCGTTTCTCATTCCCAGGCTCCTTGAAGGCGAAGCACGGCCCCATGGGGCGACGCCCGCCCCGGCGCTGGAGAGCCCGGTGCAGTGCGAGGGGTCACCGGCCGTTCACCCTGCTCGTCCCGGCGTTTCCCCGATCCCCTCGCGGGGCCAGGCCCGCACCCCCGGTCCGACCCTTATCAGCGACTCCCAGGGATTCACAGCGCTTCCCGGCCCCTCCAGGCCACCGTAGACACCGCAGCCGCCGCCCGCCCCGGAAGCGCCGCGCGTTGCCATAGCGCCGGTGCCGGGCGGGCGGAAGATGGCGGCCGCGGCGGGACTGCAGGAGCCGGAGCCGGGCGGCTCATTCCGCCGTTACCTGGCGCGGTTAGGAGCCCTACGGCCTCAGCCCGGCGTGGAGCGGCCCGACGGTGACCGCCGTCGCACCGAGCTCCATCTGCTCTTTGACCAGCTCATCTCGGAGAGCTGCGGGCCGGTGCCGGCAGCTGGACCCAGCCCGCAGGTACCGTGGGGCAGGGGAATGGCTCAGGAATAGGGAACTGGGGCCCCGGGGATGGCCGACAGGGGATGGCTCGGGTCTGGGGGCGCGGGGGATGGCCCGAGGTTGCCGCCGCCTGCCCTGGAGCTCGCACTCCCGCACCTGCGCAGGACCCGCAAGTCTCTCGCTGGTGAGCGACTCACGGCGCTGCCTGCCTGCCTGCCTGCGAGACACGCCTGTGCCGGCGCTTAATGCTGGGCGTGCGGCAGCTCCCCCAGGCTGTGCTTCCCCACGCCGTGTTCCCTCCCGCCTCCACGCAGCAGCCACCGCCCTGTGACTTCCGAATCCTGCAACAAGACCTGCCAAGATGAGCGCTGGAGTGAGGCAGGGCTGATCCTGCTTCAGTGGGAACGCTGCGCGGCATCAGTACACCAAGTACCCCTTTCTCTTGGTTTGGTTTTCCAGAGCAGGCTTACTTCTCATTTTGGAATTAATTGATTGGTTTGGACACACACACACAGAGTGATCCCTTTTCTTCCTTTCTGTTCCTTGATCTAACTTATTTTTTTCCCCCACTGTTATTAGCTTTGCTTTTGCATCACTTTGAAGTGGTGCTATTTGAGGAACACTCTGCAATCTCAGTCAGCACATCCCTGCCTCAGCTGAGTGTCTGTGTGTGGGTAGAAGAGGAGGAGAAACTCAGCAGCTGGAGTTTTCACTCCCTCCACTACGTTATCCATGTGCATTGATGTCAGTGGCATCCACACACAGACCTGGTTGTGTGCTCAAGCTCAGCTGATGATGTTGTTTCCACCCTAGCTTTGCAGTCTCTGTGTAATAAACTGAGTCTTTCTTTTCCAGGATGTTTGTGCTCTGCTTGTCCAAGGCTGTCAGCTGGTTCAGCTTGATCAGGAACATCTTGTCAGCAAAGTTTGTCAGCTTATCCATCACTTACTTAACAGATTT
The DNA here is from genome assembly GCA_013400475.1 of Tricholaema leucomelas. Lineage (NCBI taxonomy): Eukaryota > Metazoa > Chordata > Aves > Piciformes > Lybiidae > Tricholaema lacrymosa > Tricholaema leucomelas. The sequence goes on along the minus strand of WAAF01010418.1, from coordinate 216,178 downwards.
CAGGTAGGAAAAGTTTGGCTTAGTCCCCTTTTCCCCTGTCTGCTGGCTCTCTGTGTCCCTTGCTAAGTCAGGGCGGCCTTTGGGGTCCTTTTACAGGGCTGTGGAGCATTCAGAGTTTCTTGGATTTTCATTGTATTGCGTATTCTTAGCTGAGCTTGTGGCTCTGGCATGGTTCCTCATGCAGAAGCATCCCTGTCAGAAGCAGTGCACCCTCAGAAACCCTTCTGGCTCTGGGACACTTGTGTCAGTGTCTCCAGTCATTGAGTGTGGCCTGATTCTATGATGGTTTGGGGTTTAGCATCACCCAGGTCTGTAACCACTACATTGACTTCAGCAGGTGATGTTTTCTTGACCACAGCCCTTTTCTGTTCGAACAGGTGATGGTTGATGAACAGAACCTGAATTTTCTTCTCTCCTATTGCATCTCTGCTCTGAAGCAGTGCAGCTCTTGGACGCATGTTGAAATTCTGCAAGCCTTAGCAGCTCTTGTTTACAGTAATGGACCTAAATGTCAGAAGGTGAGTTTGCATGCCAAGAGAAAGGCACCACAAAAACATTTGCACCCTTTAGCTGTTTCTACTTGATTTTTTTTTTCCCTAAAAAGAAAGAATAAGAAAGATCAGATTCTCACATTGCCTCACCTCTTGTGCTAAGATTAGGTCCCTTTTAAATAGTGACTGCTGAACAAGAAGAAGTGTTCTAGGGCAGGTTTGGGTTGGACATGAACCATTTCTTCACTGAAAGGGTTGTCAAGCTCTGGAACAGACTGCCCAAGGCAGTGGTGGAGTTTCCATCCCTGGAAGGGTTTCAAACCTGTGTAGGTGTGGTGCTGAGGGCCATGATTTAGCAGCAGACTTGGTAGTGTTGGGTTCATGATTGGACTCAATGATCTTAAAGGTCTTTAAAAGGTCTAAGTGATTATGATATTTGTGGAGAAGCTGAGTTTCAGGGGTGAGAGTTGCCTATGCTAATAATCAAGAGCTAATGAGACCTTTCCCATGCTGAATATAGCTGCAGGATGCAGCTATAGGGCCCATAGTTACCTGGCTTGAGCCAAAGGAATGCCACTGAAGAAGGACACCCTGGTCTGCCCTGGTGTCAGACAGGAAGAGGATGGGGAGCTTCAGATTGCACATTGCTCAGCAGGCTCCAGTTTGGTTATCCCTTAACCAGATTAGGCCTTTAATGAGTGCTGGGCTCTGAGTGGAGATATCCAGTGTCAGTCTGATGTTTGTGCAGATCTCCTTGTTGCTGCAGTGTGACTGATAGGGTTGGATCTATTGGGTTCTGCTGCCGTCATCCGCCCTTGAGAGCTTGCAGAACAGCTTCTGCAGTTGGGTTGGAGTGTGGTGTGGTGATGCTGGCACTTTGGAGCTGCCAGTGCATGTGGGTTTGTAGCCCGTGGATCTGCAACAGTTGGTGCTGCCTTGGCTTTGTGTCTGGCAAGAAAGCCTTGCTGGGCCTCAGCCTGGCCTGTGCTCACATTTGATGCTTTTTGAGTTAGACCAGAACTAGTTCGGCTCAGTGATTTGACTTCTCAGCTCAGTCTTTTCTCAGCAGCCTCACTCTGAAGTTCAGGGCAGGTTTGCACAGCCAAAGGCTGCCTCAGCACGGAGAGCACCGATGGGGAGAGTTAGCACCACGGGTTTGGTGCAGACCAAGGGCACTACTAAATCCTGTGCCCCATGCTAGGGTGCAGGAAGACAAAGGTGGTACTTGCAGGGAGGAGCAGACAGTTCAGGTGACCCTAAACAGACCAGCAAGGGATCCCATCCCATGGACATCATCTTCAGGAGGAAGCTGAGGGATCACCAGGCTCAAGATTTGAGGGATCCATGGCCAAGCCTCTTCTTCAGTAGCAGGTGTCCAAGAAGGACACTGTCCATTCTGCCTTTGATCCCAGCCCATCAGCTTCTGAACCCAGCTTCAGAATCCAGCTCCTGAATCCAGCCTGAGCACTTACTTTCCCAGTGCCTGCCACAGCATCAGTGGTGGCAGTGACATCCTTGTATCACAGGGCTGTTTGGTGGTGGTGGGTGGTGGCATTTCCCTCCCAGCTGGTTCAGTTTCTCTCTCAGCCCATCAGTTCCTCTCCTTCGTTCTCTTGGGAAGAGAGAGTGGTTTATAGAGTCTGTCACTCATTTAGTGGCAAACCCAGCCCTGACTCTCCAGAGTTTTGTTTTTTAATACAAAGTGAGAGAGTTTTGCAAGTGGTTATCACCCAGAAAGGTTGGGCCAGGTGGCCCCTGGCGTCCCTTCCAGCCTAAGACTCTGTACAGCCTGTCTGTGGAGGCTGAGCTTGCAGCTGACCATTCTGGGTTTGTAGCATGGCTAGGTTTGGCCAGAGAGAAGAGCCAGGAGATTGAGGGGGCAGCACTAAGCCCTAACCACTTCTGATATTTTGTTTTAGCATCTCCCAGACTTGCTGGGCCAGGCTGGGCTCTTGGTGCAGTTCAGTGCTGCTACTCAGCCAGATGTGGAGCTCCGGAGGGCAGCAGTCCGCAGCATGGCAAACCTCTGCCTCAGGTAGGTACCAGCCTTCTCAAGTGGCAGCTTTAGAGGATGTCCCTCTGGCAGCATGGACATCTGGGCTGCTCTGTTTGAGGTAGGAACAGCAAATTCAGGACCAGAAAGGTGTATTTGCATGAATTTGAAATGTAAAGCTTCAGTGCTTCAAGGTTGCATCATCGCTGGATTCACAGACTGGGTTGGAAAGGACCTTAAAGCTCATCCAGTTCCAACCTCTGCTATGGGCAGAGACATCTCCACCAGCCCAGGTTACTCAAGGCCTCATCCAGCCTGACTTTGATACCCTTCAGGGAGGGGACATCCACAATCTCCCTGGGCAGCCTTTCCTAGTGTCTTCTCACCCTTACTAAAAGCTCTAAACTCAGTCTTCCAGAAATGATCTTACAGAGCTGAGCTTAGGGAGGAAAAATAAAAGATATTCTGCTGGGAGGGAATGGAGCTGCAGTGATTCTTTGGGTTAATTTTGCATGAGAAGTGGCCATCTACAGGTTTTTACAATTACCCTGTTGCAGTTTATCCATTCCATATGTAAAAATGCTGATGCTACAGCACCAAATCTTCAGTAGCTGCTCTGTGGGAAGAACTTTGACTAACCAGACTGTGAGCAAGCAAGGAATTAATGAAATCAACAGATTTTTGGGCTAATAGTTCCCCTGAACAGATGGTTTGGGTTTAACTAAAAAAAAATAACACAAACTCAAGCAAACACACAAAAGACTGGAATTTCAGCACTTGTAGGTGAAGTCTGAAGAGCTGCTTCGTGTAAATGAAGGCAACATCTGGAATCTGGGACATGCTGATTCTCCTGTGTGGAGAGTTGGGCTTGTTTATCCTGGAAGGCTCAGCAAGGATATAAATATGTGATGTCAGGGAATAAAAAAAGATCCAGGCTGTGCTCAGTGGTGCCCAGGGAAGGGAGAAGAGGTAGTGGGCATGAACTGGACTAGAAGAAATTATGATTAAGCACAAGGCAAAAAGGAAATAATAAAAAAAAGGAGATTATCAGGCACTGGAATGAGCTGCCCAGAGAGGCTGTGGAGTCTCTTAAAACCTGACTGGACACAGTCCTGGGCAACCTGCTCCAGTTGACCTTACTTCAAGCAAGGATGTTGGACTGCATGGTCTCCAGAGGCCCCTTCCAGCCTCAGCTGTTCTCTGATTTTAATGTCAGGAAAATCACTGCAATATCGGAGCTGTCCTGTGAGTGTAATCAAATGTGTTGATGGCTTGAGGTAATTAAATGTGTTAGACCCAGGTGCTTAGGAATCCATTATGGAAGGATTTGTTTAATGACTCTAAATCCACTGCAGCAGTTGGCATCTCTTACTAAATGGCACTCAGGGTAGCACAGATGAAGTGATGTGGTTGCCCTCTCTGTGCAGTAAGTCAAGTGGAGAGGAAAATGTTTCAGCACATAGAGGTGGCTCAGACTTCACAGAAACCAGGGAAGTGGCAAAAAGCATTCTTGGGCCCTTTGCAATGCCACCTTTTGCTGTGCTGGAGAGGCAGTGTGGTTAAGGAAGTGGGCACAGAAGCAGAGCATCTGGAAGGCTCACCCTGCTCCTCGTGCAGAGGGTGTCCTTTGGTCCTTTCTGGTGGCAGAGCTGCTCGCTTTCCAAGAGCCACCAACCCGGGGCAGAGGGGCTTGGATCTGACTTTGTGGGACAGCAAATCAACTATTTGTTTCTTCCTGCTTCAACTGCAGTGTACCTGGGCAGCCATACCTGGAGGAGTCCTACAGAAGTGTCTGTTTTCAGACTTTCCTGAGTGTGCTACAGTCTTCCAAAAGCTCTGCTGTGGATGACATCACTTTCTGCATGGTAAGTGTCTGTCTGCAGTGCTCTCCTTAGGAGGTCGTGCCAGTGGAGTACTGGAATTGGGAATGTTGTCAGCTGAGGTTTTGTTTAAATAGCCTTAACTGAATTGATTTTGTTAATAAATCTAAGTAACTGTCCCAGGAATTAATAAATGCTGAAACAGGCTGCCCAGTGAATCCCTGGAGACATTCAAGATCAGCCTTGCTGGCTGTGTCCCTGGGCAACCTGCTCTAGCTGGAGGTGCCCCTGCTGCCTGTAGGGCGTTGGACAAGATGACCTTGGAGGGTCCCTTCCAACCCAATGAAATCTGTGATTGTGCTGAACAAACCTGTAACTGCCTGAAAAGCCACGTGAGAGATGTGAACTTGCAGAGTTTGGGGAAGAAAAAAGTTAATGAATTGTGCATTTTGGTTTTCAGCTGCTGCAAAGTGCACTGAAGGGTATCCAGTCACTTCTCAATGGTGGGAAGATGAAACTGATGCAGACTGACCAAATTGGGTCTCTTCTTGCAGTGTTAAAGGTAAATACTTCAGTCCTCCTGGAAGAAGAGGCAGGCACTGGAAGATTCCTGTTCCAGATGCTTGTTAAGTGGGAAGAAACAGGGAGCAGAGAAACTTCACCATGAGTAGAAATGCAGCGTGAGAGACAAAGAAAAAGCCTGTGAGTTTCCCTCACAGCATTTTCACTGCATTGCACTGCACTGCCCACAAAAGGATGTGATGTGGGAGGCTCATTTCTTTGGAGCCACTTTCTAGACATGGTTGAGTTTCAGATACTGCACAGCAAGCCCTGGGGAGCAGGAGCTCAAGCCCAGCTGAAGATTGCTGAACACCTTCTAAGTAAATGTAAAGCAAAGCTTTGTGCATCAAGTAGGGAAAGAATCACACGACCATGGCCCTCACATGGCACCACAGCTGTGTGGCTTTTAAACTCCTCAAGGGGTGGAGATTCCACCACCTCCCTGAGCAGCCTGTGCCAGCGCCTGAGAGTCCTTGCTGGGAAGAAATTGTTCTTAACATCCAACCTGAACCTTCCCTGGCACAACCCGAGGCTATTTGCTGTTGTCCTGTCACTTGCTGCTTGTGTGAGAAGAGACCATCTCCAACCCGGCTGCAGCAGGCCCTCAGGGCATTGCTAACCCTTTGTTCCTGTTGCAGAAGTGCATGTTCCATGGACTGCCAGGACTGAGCATAGAGGTGCCCACGGCCTTGTACCCAGCCCCGTTACCTCAGTATGACAAAAGGTCACCTGTCAAACAGGAGCAGTCAGAACCAGCCACCTGTAAGCAGCCAGGGGTAAGCTGAGATGCTGCTGGTGCTCTGTGTGTGTGTGTTTGCTGCGCTGGGGTCACCCAGTGTGGTGCTGGTGCCTGCCAGGCTCTGTGAGACACTTCAGCTGCTTTGGAGATGCTGATTGGAAAGCTCTGAACTGGGCAGAGCTGCCTGGCAGGCTGGGCTGGCAAGCACAGGGCACTCTGCACAGCCTGGGCTTCCTGAGCTGAGCTGAGTGCAGCAGTTACTCATCTCCAGCCAGGATCTCCTGGCCTGCAGAGGTAGAGGTAGGGGCTGCAGAGGTGGGGCTGGGGCCTGCAGGGCAGCTAAAGCTTTGCATTTCCTAAGTTACATTTTCTCTCCTAACACTTGCACAACCATTTGGCTCTTTCTTGAAGTTGGCTTCATGTAGAGCCTGATTTCCTCTCCCTCCTCCCATGTCTGTTCTTAATCCTTCCACAGGTTATTTTTTAACCCTGAACACGTTTGAGGTCATTGATTATCTAAAAGACATTGGAGAAAATCAGGCTGTGCAGTCAGGTTGACTTGGTTCTCTTTAGGTGTTAATGCCTTTTGACTGCTGCTCCTCTGGAGCCACTCCTGAGGGAAATCTGACTTTAATAAGTTTTCTTGGAAGCCTTTTGCCTGACTGATAAAGAGGCCAAAGCTTCACTTTTGAGGCTATTCAGATGTAAACTGCATGCTTACAGGGGCAAGATCCCCTCTCTTGCCCGGCTAGCCACACTCCTCTGGATGCAGTCCAACACACAGCTGCCTTCTGAGCTGCATGAGGGCACTGCTGGCTCCTGGGGAGTTGCTCAGCAACCAACACCCCCAAGGCTCTTTCTTCAGGGCTGCTCTCGTTTAGAAACTTGTATAATTTGATTTTCTTTATTGATGAGTTATTATATTAATGGTATCATCATGATTTATTGTATTAAGCTCTGCTTTTGTTCTGCACTGGCAGTTGGTTTTGTTCTCAGACCTGTTTCCCTTAGCTGCAAAGCTGGGAGATGCCTGCTCAGCTTTCTGGGTGTTTCTTCAAAAGCTTTGTTTGTTCAATCTCTGTTTTTCATCTTCAAACAGAACCGAAGGAAAAAGTCCAAAGGGAAACAAAAGAAGGGAGAGTTTGGGGAAGAAGGAAGAGAAGATTTGGGCGATGGAGGTGAAGCAGCCCTTGGGGCAGAGGTGCTGAAGTTGCACCTGGGAGATGTGCACAGCAGGCCTGGTTTAGATCCCCAGGCTCGATCCTCAGGTGCTGCCCATGTGCCCATGGGGAAGGATCTGTCTGCACATCACAGCAGCTGGAAGAGAATCAGCAGCAGTGAGTCAGAATATTCTGATGCTGAAGGTGGAATACAGAGCAAAGTGAGGTGATTGCTGTTCCTGTAAGCACAAAGCTTGGCAGCAGAGCCTGCTGCTGCCCAGGGGAGTTTAGGCTCAGAGATTCACAGAATGGGTTGGGTTGGAAGGGACCATAAGGATCATCCAGTTCCAACCCCGTGCCATAAGCATGACACCTCCACCAGCCCAGGTTGCTCAAGGCTTCATCCAGCCTGACTTTGAACACCTCCAGAGAGGGGCGTCCGCAGCCTCCCTGGGCAACCTGTCTCAGTGTCTCTCCGCCCTCATTGTCGAGAATTTCCTCCTAAATCTCCCCTGATGTCTTATCTTGAAGTGTCACTTCTGTTCCTGGAGATCTGGCACAAGTTTTTCCATGTGAGCAGACCCTTTTCCCCAGGGTCTTGGTGCTTTCTCCTTAATCAAAGCTGCTGAGAACATAACCTTCCCTTTTTGATGCAAGTGTTGGTACAAAAAAATGGGAAGGCAGGGATTTATACTGCTTTGAAAGCAAAACGTGTTCTTTCTTTTGCAATTCTTGGTCAAAACCCATGTCTGCTCACAGCTGGCCATTCAGCTGAGGGGCAGAAGTGATGTCCTTGACTGCTCACTGCTGCTTTTTCATTCATCTTGTTGCTTGCTTTAAAGGTGCTACCAAGCCACAGTCCGTCAGGGGGCTCTGGCCTGCTTCCTCTCTGCTGTGAAGTCCATGGAAAAGAGAGTTCTTTATGGCTACTGGTCAGCATTTGTTCCTGATGCCCCTGGGATTGGCAGCCCCCAGTCAGTGTCTTTGATGACTATTGCTTTAAAGGACCCTTCCCCAAAGGTGAGGCAGTTCTGGGTAGAAGGAGACATCGGGTTGTTACTGCTATTCATCTTCGAAGGTGCCTTCTCTGGCCTTCAGTCAGTGCTTTGGCTGCTGTGTCTGTGGTTACTTGGTCATTGTACCACAGGAAATGAGAGAGGATGGACTGGGGAAGGGAACAAAGGCTTGGGTCTTTGTGGTTGGCTCTTTCAGTTGTGAGACGAGGTAATTTGAGCTGTTTTTTTTCTCTTGCTGCAGAAGGAGACTTTGATAAAGCTCCAACAAGGTGCCACAAGTGGCTAACAGAAGTGCTGTCTCGTTTCAGACTCGTGCCTGTGCTCTCCAAGTTCTCTCAGCCATTCTGGAAGGTTCTAAGCAGTTCCTGTCTGTTGCTGAGGATGCAAATGATCACAAGAGAGCTTTTACTCCCTTCTCTGTAACTATTGCTTCCAGCATCCGGGAGCTGCACCGCTGCCTGCTGCTGGCCCTGGTGGCAGAGTCCTCTTCGCAGACACTGACACAAATAGTCAAGGTAATTGGGACACTTCTTTCCAGATACCCCCCAATAATCAGGTGTCTAAATGACCTCTGCACTCCAGATGGGAAGCAGCTCTGTGGGGGGCCATGCTTCCCTTGCAAGCACTGCTCCATCTGTCTTCTTTTGTGGCTTTCAGTGCCTTGCAAACTTGGTTTCAAATGCACCTTATAACCGCCTGAAGCCAGGGCTGCTGACCAGGGTCTGGAACCAGATCAAGCCATACATCTGTCACAAAGGTTTGCACCCCCTGGGGCTGGATGCTCTTTGGCTGGGATAGGTCTTGATCCTGGGTAGGATTTTCTCTAGTATCAGGTGGTAGGATGAGAAGAAATGGCCTGACATTTTACCAGAGGAGAGTTAGATTGGGGTTGAGGAAAAAATTCTTTTGCTGCCAGAGTGGTCAGGGATTGGCACAGGCTGCTCAGGGAGGTGGTGGAGTCCCCATCCTTGGAGGGGCTCAAGAAATGTGGCCATGGCACTTGGGGATGTGGTTTAGTGGCCATGGTAGTGTTGGGTTGACAATTGGACTCAGTGATCTTAGAGACTGTTTCCAACCCAAACTATTCTATGGTTTTCTGATGGGCTCTGGGTGGGATTGATTTGATTCAGCATTGCTTATTACAAAACAGTTGTGGATTTCCCCCACAGTGCTTAATAATCCCATAAATGGGTATTCCTGTGGAATTGTGTTATGATCTGTCTGATTTAGACTGGATATTGGGAAGAAATTCTTTACAGTGAGGGTGGGGAGACACTGACACAGGTTGCCCAGGGAAGCTGTGGATTCCCCCTGCCTGGAGGTGTTCTAGGCCAAGCTGGATGAGGCCTTGAGCATCTTGGGCTGGTGGAGGTGTCCCTGCCTGTGGCAGTGCCTTGGAACTGGCTAATCTTTAGGGTCCTTTCCCACCCAACCTATTCCATGATTTTGTGTCTAAGGGACACTGACATGTGAGGAGGATGCCCACAGAGCTCTTCTGCCCTGCCCTGTTCTTTCTTGCAGATGTCAACGTCCGTGTGTCCAGCCTGACGCTGTTAGGAGCTATAGTCTCTGCCCAGGCACCCTTGCCAGAGGTGCAGTTACTGCTGCAGCAGCCCAGTTCCTCAGGCTCAAACAGCAGTGGCAGCACAACCCCTCACCGTTCTAACTCTGAGCACTGGAGGAAAGCACACCCTTCAAAAGGGGAGCCCCCAGGCACCCCAGCAGGATGCTCCTCTTCAGAACCATGCTGGCTTCTCCGTCTCTGTGTCTCCATCGTCGTTCTGCCCAGAGAGGACTCTTGCTCTGACAGTGATGCCACCTTCCCAGCCTTCTCCAGTGTTTATGAGCCATGTCCCCTTCGCCTGGAGTCCTTGCAGGTGGGTGTGGACAGTGAGCTTGCAAAGTCAGACTCGCAGAACCATCTGGGTTGGCAAAGCCCTTTCAGATCATCCAGTCCAGCCATTCCCTATCTCTGCCAAGCTGGTACCAAACCGTGGGCCTCAGCACCACACCTCTGGCTTTTTGAAACACCTCCAGGGATGGAAATTCATGAACAGCTTGGTACCAAGTCCAGTAGCCTCATGTCCACTGAACCTTGGTCGTGGATTGACTTTGCTCCAGGTTCAGTGAGATTTGTGCTGGAGCATTTGCTGGTGCAGCTGCTGTGCCTGGAAGAGCAGCAGGAGCATTCTGCTGCCGTGCCTGTGGCCACAGCATCACTGTCCCACAGTGAAGCTTCTCCAGCTCACCTGCCTGTGCTGTTTTTCACCTTGGCTGTTTTTACATACTCCCTGGGGATGTGTAATGGCTTCTGCTGAAGGCTCTGAACCTCCCTGGGCAAACTCCTTCATGCACAACCCAAAGCTTTGCTCAGAAGCAGTGGGGAAAGAGCCTTGCAGTCTGCAAGGGGCTGTGAAGTGATGCTGCTGGGACTAAAGCATAGAAAACAGATTTTTGTAATGTGCATCCCAAGGAATTCCATTTCCTTTCTGGAACCATGAGTACTCATTAAACCCAGCTTCACACAACACACAGCAGTAGTAGAGAGGAGTTTTTTACCTTACAGGCACTCTTGCCTATTTTATTTTAGCTACAGGAAACCTCACTAGCAGTGAATAATTCATGGTCTTGCTACTTGATAGTGCTTTGTGACCTTTTTGGGATCCAGATAATGGAACAGGGAGGGTTTTAAATAGAAGCTGTTCTGCAGGGTGTATCTGTTACATCAGAGTTCAGTATGTGGGCCCATTAGCATCATCTGTGTGTGTATTTGGGGCGGTTTGGTTTGACAGAAGGAAGAAGCACTGACCGAGTTCCCTGTCTGTTTAGGTGCTGGCTCTCCTTGTGAAAGGTTATTTCTCAATGGCTCAGAGCTATTTCCTAGAACTTGGAGAAGTGGCTTGCAGATGCATGGAAGAAATGGATCCATCCATTCAGCTTCATGGAGCCAAAGTAAGAGGAGGAGGAGGAGACAAGATGTGGGTTTACCAAGTCAGTTTTCACTGTTAGGGGAGAAGTGAGGCATATTAAGAGCATCTGTGCAGAGCTGGGGCCTGCTGCAGCTCTTTGGGAAATGTGGTACCTTGACACTCTGAGAAATGCTCCTCCTGCCTCCAGGTTTGAATTCTTAGCAGGATTTTGTGCTCTGCTAAGTCACCAGGAGGCCTGGGCAATGCAAAGGCTGTGATACTGCCCCTTCCCTGTTCAGCATCAACTGGTGCAGGAGTGCAGGCTGTCATCCAAAGGAGAGCTCTCAGAGACCTCCTCTTTGCAGCCATTAGTTGTGCTCTTCTGGCTTTTTAAGATTTTTTTTCCTCTAATTTGTTCACCAGTGGGGACAGAATGGAGCCCAAAACAGTGCTGAACCTTTTGGTTTTGCTCCCTGGGTGTGTAAGTGTGGTCCTAGCTAGAGACTGCTGCAGCTCTATGGTACTTGAGCTATTCCCGATAAAGTCCTTGTTGCTTTTTGTTTCCTTGCAGCTTCTGGAGGAACTGGGCACAGGTGTACTGCAGCAGTACAAACCTGACTCAACCATTCCCCCTGATCAGAGAGTTCCAGTCAGCATGGTAGGTGTGTGGGGTCTTCAGAAATCCAACTTCACTCAGGTCCCCTTCTCAAATTCTCTGCAAAGCTGTAGAGCCACAGAACCATTTTGCTTTCAGATCATTGAGTCCAGCCAAGACTGGTGCTAAATCATGGCCCTCAGCACCACACCTCTGTGCCTCTGGCACACCTGCAGTGGCACTGGGCTGCTGTGGCTTGCTATGAGTGCAGCCTGCCAGGTGAATGCAAGCTCCCAGATGTGTGGGTGCAAGGCTGGAGTGGTGATTGCAGCTGGTACAGTGTGATCTGAGCATGTGTGGCCTGGAGAAGTGGTGAGTGCTTGATAGCAGCCCTAAAATGCTTCAGAATGCTTCAGAACACCAAGTATTTGGGCCTTCCCAAGAGCTGGGGTCACTGCCCTGTGGCTCCCTGCTGTCACTGTGCCCTGAAAGTGGCCATGGGGAGAGCTAGTGTGATACAGAACTCAGGCTTCACTGCTCGGGGTCAGCAGCTGAAGCTGGCTGCTGCTGCTTCTGCAGGTGGTGACTTTCTGGACTATGATGTTGAATGGCCCTTTGCCTGGCACTCTCCAGAGCTCTCCACACCCAACCCTTCAGACAAGTGCCTGTGATGCCCTGTCCTCTATCTTGCCAGAAGCCTTCAGCAGTCTGCAGGTAGGAGAGCTCTTGAAGTGTGACATTTTTACCTCCTGAGGCTTTCTTCTTCGCTGCCAGCAGTGTAAAGCCTTTCACAGCTCTCGAGGAGAGGGTTGACAAACCTCCCAGAACTGCCCTCTTTACATCCTGACCAAACTGTGACTGTTGGAGGCTGGAGAAGGCAATGCTGGCAGTAATTAGTCTGTCCAGACAATTAAACTGTGAGTCACAGAAGCTGTTTGGCTCTGCTGTTAATGCTCAGCCTTGGTGGTGGTGCACAGGAGATGGAGGGTAAGAATTTCTTTGCAGGAGGGAGGGATGAAGGGCTGATCTCTTGCTGGTTAAGAGGCAGCTGAGCTAACAGCCAGGGGCTGACAGTCACCAGTTTGCATGTGTGGCTTTTTCCCTTTTTGCCTGGCCTTTCAAACACTGAGCTGCAGTGGTTGCTTGGCAGAGGCAAACAGATCTGCTGGCCTCACCTTTTGCAACATGAAATATGCTTTGAAACATGAAAGCCTTGGCAGTGTGTCACTGCTGCATTGTGCAGCTCCTTTTGTGTCACTGTGCCCTCCTTGCTGGGGAGCACTCTGCCAGGTCTCCTTTGCCCAGAACTGCTGGTGCAGCAGGAGGTCTGCAGTTCTCCAGCTCGTTTCTCCGAGGACAGAGTGTACTCCATCACGCTGCACTTTGATCCCATACACTCTCTAGTCCTGGTGGCCAAGTGGGGTCAAGTTAGTGCCCACTCTGACCCTTTGCTCTGATGAAACAAAGATCTTGGTCATGGGTTGGTAACCTGACAATCTGTGCAGGATGAACTTGCTCTGCCTAGGTGTCCTTGTTAATGAGGGGGAAAGAGTGAGGCAAGACAGGAAGCAGCAGCTGCTCCAGTCTGCTTTCCCCCTGCTGGGCCCTGTCTCCTATCTGCATGATGGTCAATATTTTGGTTTCCTTTTCCTTGTGGTCTTACCTAACGGCAATCACATCTTGCTGGGAGCCTTCCATTTCCTGTGTGGCACCCTGAAATGCCAGCCAATTTACCTTAAAGAGAGCAGTGCTCTCTGAATGGAAGTTCCTGTGGATAGGCTCTGCCAAGGTTTTTGCCAGGTGTCTGTCTTTGTGAGGTGGAGACCTCTCAGAGTCCTAGAAGCACAGGATTGTTTGGGTTGGAAAAGGTCTCTTAAGAGCATTAAGTCCAACCATCAACCCAGCACCACCATGGCCACTGCACCATGTCCCTGGGTGCCATGGCCACAGGTTTCTTGAACCCCTTCAGGGATGGTGACTCCACCACCTCCCTGGGCAGCCTGTTCCCATGCCTGATGTCTTTTTGTCTCTCTCTTGACATGACTCATCCCTACAGAATGAGCAGCAAGTCCTGTGTGTCACCCTGCTGCTGGGCCTGAACCACAGTGAGAACCCTCTGGTGAAGGCTGCTGCCGCACGGGCCCTGGGAGTCTACATCCTCTTCTCTTGCCTGCGGCAGGTCAGAGCTGCTCTGCTTTGCTGCTTTTGGTCAACCATAAAGTGTGGGACATGAGCTCTTTCTTTTGGGAGGAATTTGCCTTCTTGCTGTTGAGCTGTAGTGTGTCTATAGGTTTTCCTTACTGTCTCCAGACCTGCTCTTGCCTTATGAGTGGTGAACACAACCAGTGCAAGTTTGAATGAGATGAGGCAGAAGCCAAAGAGCCTCACAAGTGAGAGCAAACAGGGGAAGGTGAGAATCTTCCCTGAGCTGTCAGGGAGAGAAGTGGGAAAGGCTAAGTTGGCACAGAGAAGCTGCAGGAGGTGAGAGAGAGCTGAGCAGGGAGCAGCTGTGCAGACCTGTAGAGTTTCACATGTTTTTGTTTAAAACTAGGAAGTGAACTTTATTTAGAGAGGGGGAAAAAAAAGCAGCTGATTTGTGTCCACAACAAAACTGATCTGAGCTTGGCTGAGCTGCAGGGCTCTGTAACCTTCAGTAATTGTGACAGGATTATGCAGTAGCTGATGCTGATTGTGGAATCAGAATATTTCTAGGCCTGATCTCTGCAGGCCTAAAAAGGCCCAAAAGGGTGGTGGTTAGGTGCCCTGAGGGTTGAACTCTCTGATTTGCAGCAGCTTTTCTTTGGCAGGATGTGATGTTTGTGGCAGATACAGCAAATGCCATCCTGGACTCCCTCCATGACAAGTCTCCCAACGTCCGTGCCAAGGCAGCGTGGTCCCTGGGCAACCTTACAGACACCCTGATCATCAACATGTGAGCACAGCCTGGCCAGCAGAGCCCTGCTCTGCCCTTGTGCCCATGGCATCACACACCTAGGATCAAAAAAGCCAAAATCTGGCTGGCATACTTTTTTTCACCCCCTTCTCTGCCAGGTTGCTCAAGGCCTCATCCAACCTGGCCTTGAACACCTCCAGGGAGAGGGCATCCACAACCTCCCTGGGCAACCTGTTCCACTGTCTCCTTACCCTCTCTATCAAGAATTTCTTTCTCATCCCCAGTCTCAATCTCCCCTCTTCCACTTTAAATCCATTCCCTCTCATCCTATTGCCACAAGCCCTTATCAGAAGCCCCTCCCCACCTTTCTTGTAGCCCCTTCAAATCTTGCACATTGCTTTGTGTAGTTGCAGCCTCCCTGGTTACTTTCTCTGTAACACAGAAGTACAATCAATAAATATTTAACACTTCCCAAGCCCAGGGCCGAGGAGAGCTCAGCCTCCCGTTACACTTTTAACAGGAGCAGCAGTTCCCACCTCGCCCTGCAGCAGAGCTGCCTCTGGGCCATTCCTTGCCCTCTGTTCTGTATTACACACTCAGTGCCTTGCTGACCTGCTGCCTTGCATTGATAGTTTGGTTTTCAATTAATAACCCTCGTGGTCACATGTAGAAGTGCTGCCTTACAGATTAGCCTTCAAAAGAGGGAGGCTTCTGCAAAGGATTCTGCCACAGCTTTGGGGCTGGATCCCCTCAGCTGGCCCTTCACAGGGGCGTTCTTCTTTCCTCCCAGGGAAGCCATGGGACAAAGCTTCCAGGAGGAGTTCTCCGATCTCCTGCTCTTGAAGATGTTGCGGTCTGCAACTGAAGCGTCCAAGGATAGAGACAAGGTAAAAGGGAGGGGAGGGAGGGAAGGTGGCCACAGGGCACTGAACTCCTGCCTTGAGATCTTAAAAAATAAAGGATGCTTTGGGGTGCTTTGTCCCAGTGGGTGGGGAGCTGCAGCTCTGAAGCCCTCAGCACAAGGAGAACATTAACCTTTGGAGCAGGTCCAGAGGAAGCCCTAGCCACAGTCCAAGGGCTGGAACCACTCTCTTGAGGACAAGTTGAGAGAGTTGGGGTTGTTCAGCCTGGAGAAGAGAAGGCTCCAGGGAGGTCTTCTGATGGCCTTTCAGTACATCAAGAGGCCCATGAGTGAGATGTTGGCAGGCTTTTGAGCAGGGCCTGTTGTGTCAGCACAAGGGGTGATGGTTTGGACTACAAGAGGGAGATTCAGACTGGAGAGAGGGAAAAATGTTTGAGGGTGGTGAGACACTGGCCTAGGTTGCCCAGATTGATGGGAGATGCCCCATCCCTGGAACCATTGCAGGTCAGGTTGTGTGGGGCTCTGAGCAACGCTCTAGTTAGAGCTGTCCCTGTTAACTGCAGGAGACTTGGACTGGGTGAGCTTGAAAGGTCCTTTCCAACCTAAAGCCTTCTAAGATGCTGTGATCTTCTCTTCAGAGGCTGGGATTTGGAGGCTTCCCATGGTGTCTGACCTGCAGGGCATTTGATTGTGCTTGGTCACAGGGTGGGGGGCAGGCTGAGTTTGGGTGTTTGGTTAGTTCTGGTTTGGGGCTTTTTCATTTGTTTTGTTTGAGGGTGACCACTCACAGAGTGAGTCTTTTCTGGTGGCGTTTTGGAAGTCATCATGTAAGGCACCAGTCAGAGGCTAGATGTTGTCTCTGAGCATGACTTCACTGCAGGCTTGACAAAAGCTTTTGCTGCAAAAGCTAAAATGTTTGGGTTTGGGTTTTTTTTGTGTGCTGCAGGTCAAGAGTAATGCAGTGAGGGCCCTTGGCAACGTGCTTCATTTCCTCCAGCCTTGCCACATAGCAAACCCCAGGTTCAGGGAAGCCATTGAGGACTCTCTTCAGGCCCTGATCTCTACTGTCCAGAGCGAGGCCACCATGAAAGTGCGCTGGAACGCCTGCTACGCGCTGGGCAACGTGTTCAGGAACCCTGCCCTGCCACTGGGTCAGTCCCTGCTGCCCCTGCCCTGGGCCTGCACAACAGGGAGTGGCTCTGATGAGAAGCTCTCTGTTAGAAATGTGTTGGGGGAGAGGGGAGAAAGCAAACTGAGCTGAGTCTTGCTGTTGGAGCTTTCCCAGAACTCTTGCCAGTGAAAGAGGCTCAGCTCCTGGGAATCTTCACACAGCATCCGCTGTGCTGCATCCAGCCAGAGCTGCCCTGTTGGGGAAGAGGGTGAGGGTGGGATTGAAGCTGTGAGTAGTTGCAAAATGTCACCTTTTTCCTCTTGGAAAACCTCAGATTAGCTGGGTTTAGACCAATTTCTCATTTCATAAGCCCTGATGCTCTTGTTTAGAGCAGAACAAATACAGTAAGTGTAAGCCCGTGAAATATTTAGGAGCTGCCTTTCCAGTTTTGTGTGTTTTGACTGACTGAAAAGGACTTTTTCTGGTTGTTGGGCCTTTTTCAGGAGAGGCTCCTTGGACCACCCAAGCATACAGTGCTCTTTCCTCAGTTGTGAAGTCCTGCAAGAACTTTAAGGTCCGAATCAAATCAGCCATGGCCCTCTCCATCCCCAGCAGCAGGGAACGCTACGGCTCCACAGAGCAGTTTGGCCAGATCTGGGGTGCCTTGGTGGTGGCCTTGCAGAAGAGTGAAGACACTGAAGACTTCCTGGAGTTCAAGTACAGTGCCAGCCTCAGGACACAGATCTGCCAGGCTCTGCTGCATTTGTTAAGCCTGGCAAAGAGCACAGACCTGCCAGTCATTTGGGAAAGCATCAGGGAGCAGGGGGATGCCATCAAAGCCTACGTCCTGCAGTATCTGAAGTCTGGAGCTGAAGAGAATGAAGCAGGAGTGATGCACACAGACTGGTGTGAGAGGGAGAGAGTGTTGAAAGGAGTCATTGAACATCTGGGTAGGGTTGAGAAACAGCTGGAGGGCAAAGCCAAGGTAAAAGTGTCCGATTATCTGGAAGGTGTCTTGACAAACCATGTCAGTGCCACTGAATTAACAGAGGCCTAGGGAGAAACAGGGACCAGTCACTTGTGGCTGGGCACAGAGGGGACCATGCTGCTTCATCTCACACAGGGCAGCTGGAAGCAGTTTCCTCTTGCTGATGTTAATCATTTTATCTCAGACGTTCTGAGGTCCCTCAAAAGGAGAGGGAAAAGGTCACAACACTTCTTTGTTATTATTTTTTCGTATCCTGCTGTGTGGTGCACTCTGCAGCTGCCCTCCTTGGCTGTGTTTGTATCCGAGGTGTGACAGCAGGGTCGCAGGAGCCTTGTCCTGGTGTGGTTTATGAACCAGCCTCTTCTCTCAGCTGTCCTGAAAGCATTTTGTCACCAGTGCCGTTGCATTCAAAATCCTGCTTGCAGAGGAGTGGGGCTGGGAGAATTTTGTTTTCCTGAGAACTGCAAATGTTGTCACTCTTGTGGGCCTGCACTAACCCCAAATCTGCCAATATTTGAAGAATAGCTCTGAGCAAATGCCCTTTGCCTGTCTGCCTTCCTGGGCTCCTGCACCTGGCCTGTGCCTCCACTCCTGGCTTCAAAACCTCCAAATTCCTGGTTTCCAGGTGGATGTGCTGTACTCCCTGAGCCAGACAATTCCAAGCAG
Source organism: Tricholaema leucomelas (assembly GCA_013400475.1). Classification (NCBI taxonomy): domain Eukaryota; kingdom Metazoa; phylum Chordata; class Aves; order Piciformes; family Lybiidae; genus Tricholaema lacrymosa; species Tricholaema leucomelas. The sequence continues at coordinate 198,374 of WAAF01010418.1, read as the reverse complement.
TGACTCCAAGGCTGGATTTTTGACTCTTTAAGCAGTTCTGCCCCTGGGGCTCTCCCTCGCTGTTGGGGGGGCAGAAATGTCCTAAACCCCAGGTGGATTTGTTTCTATTCCTGAAGTTGTGTCCCCATCCTGCTCCTTCCTGATGATGTCAGTTGCTCTGTTTGCTCTGAGCTGGCTCTGCTGATAGCTGTGGGAGGACCCCGCTCTGATGTTGCTGGGGACAGATCAATGGCTCCAGGAATGAGCTGGCCTGTGGGGCACTCAGAGGTAAGTGCCTGCTGCCCTAACCTCTGGGTGGATGTTTGTACAGAGCTCAGCACAAGCCCTGGCTGTCATAAAAGCCCTTTTGGGATACAAAACTGCCTCCTTTGTTTTTCCATCCTCTCTGCTGGTTTCTGTGGGGCTCAAGGAGTCTGAGAACACAAAGCCCCTTCATCATCTCAGTCTCTGGCTGTGTGGGGCCGGTTCCCTGGCAAGAATGACTTCTGTGTGACAGCCTGTGGCAGGAGCAGCCTGGTGTGTGACTGAGCCTGTCCTGTGAAAGGCTGAGGAAGAACATGGCAAAACTGAGCATCACTGTTGGGCCCCAGGCACCACCACTGCCCTTGCTGGGCCCCATCCTGGCTCAGGAGCACTGCTTCAAGCACTTCAGTTGCAGCTGGCTCCTTTTCTCCTGCTGCAGTTGTACCTGCACCCATCTCAGAGTTTCCACCACTTGCCTCGTGCCTGTTTCACAGCTGTAGTGGCCTCTAGAAGGAATCTTGTGAAAACAAACTGTCTGGATTTCATGCCTGGGTTTGCTGACATCTCTAGAGTCACCTACACACTGTACAGCCCAAATAGTGGAGATGAGGTGGCACCAGTGTGTGACTGGGCAGCAGACACAGGCTCTACCTATGCTGAGTGTTTGCTCCAGCAGCCCTCATCCCATGTCAGAGTCTTCTGAACGGGGAAGTCTCTGGTTTTCTCTGCCCCAAGAAGCAGATGGCACAGCTGGCTTCTCAGCATGTAGCCAAGCTTCTGGAGCAGTGTGGGCACTTGCCCCAGAGAGAAGCAGGGCTGGATGCAGCCTCGGCTCTTGTCTAGGAACTGGTGAGGCACAAGGTGCTTGGGGCCAGCGAAAGGCAGCACCTTCCCCACCCTGGCCAAGGGTTTTATTGTCCTGCCTCTTTATTGTGGTGTTTACAAGGCAGGAGCTTTATAGGTTTTCCTCTGAATGGTTTCAAGGAGAAGGTAATTACCTTATCACAGCAGGGTGATTTATAGCTGAGGTGGCAAGGGACACTGGAGCTCCACTTCGGCTGCGATTGAAAGACAAGCCAGGGGTCACTGGGTGGGGAGAACAAAAGGGCTTCAGTGCCCAGCACTGGGACATCTCCTCTGCCTGAACCTCCCTGGGTTGTGTCTATGGCAGCCCTGGGGCGTGCCCGTGGTGGGGGTCTCTGCTCTATGCAGCCTAGCGAGGAGCAGCCTGGGAGGGGTGAAAGCTCAGGCAGTAAAGCCCTCGGGATGGAAGGGCCTGGAGCAGAGAACGTGCAGCCTGTGGCCCAGAGGCTGCATGGCCTTGCGTGGCATCAGTGGGACCAGCTGGTGTGGGGTGATGGCAGAACTGGAGCCGTTGCTCCTGTGGGGCAAAGCTCTTTGAAGCACTGGATCCAGCTTGCTGTCACTGGGGGGGGTTGTTACACCCTCCCTGTGTCTGTGTAGCAATTCTTTTCTTTCCCTCTTTACCTTTCCTTTCCCTCCTTTCCTTCTTTCCTCCTGTTTTTGTTTCCACCTCTTCTTGTTTTCCCCTCTTCTTTTTTCTCTTTCCCCCCCGTGATTATCTTTCTGCCCTCACTCCGAAGACCCCAGTTCAGCTCACTTCGGGGCTCTTACTCCCAGCGCATCCCGATGCGGGCGCTCCTTGGCTGGTCTCAAGCTCGGCGGGTCGCGGGAGCTGCCCCGGCCGCTGGGCCACCAGGTGGCGCCACGTCCCCGCCACCGCCGGGGCCGGCCCGGCGCCGATGGCTGCCCACGGCGGGGGGCTCGGTGCACGGAGGACCCTCGCAGAGTGTATAGGAATGTGGGAGGGGCTCCTCTTGCAGGTGCCCTCACAGAGTACATGGATGCCTTTGCAAAGCGTGGATGCTGCCCACTCGTGCACCCACCGGAGCGTCCCTGCAGCACGCACTGCCCACACCGGGGTGCAGCGCGGTCCAGGCTGACACAAGGGCAGAGGCTGCTTCTCCCATGTGCCCAAACCAGCTCTTCTTTCCAGGTTCACAGCCCTTCGTGAGGCTGGCTGTTGTCAGCCCAACACCGTGGGACCCACAGGTTCGAGGTGCAAGGGGTGTGATGCCCTTTGGGATGCTGGTATTTCCTGCAGCCTCCAACCTCTCTGTGGCCCAGCTGCTGCCCACCTCCCCAGGCAAGGGGAACGGGGGTTCCTGCCCTGGTTCCTCTGTGGCACCCTGGACTGGTGGTGGGCCACAGCAGCACTGTGGGGCTGGGGACTCCCGTGTACGTGGGGACGCGAGCCGTGGGGTGGTGAAGGCAGGGGTGACTTCCAGCGGCAGGGCCAGAAGAAAGAGTCTGATCCTCGGTTCATGCCTGCTGTATGCTGTAAAAAATGGCTGGGTGCTGCCTCGCAGCCTGCCCCTCCCGGGACCCGCTAATTCGGTGATTTTTATCCTGTCTCTTTGCCTTTGCTCCCCTCCTGCCGCCTCCCTCCACTCCTCCCCGGGGCAGCCGCGGGGTCGGGGCTGATGGATGGCCCCCGGCAGTGCCCGCACGGAGGAGGCGCTTGCTGCTGAGGGGGCTTTCGGCATGGCCAGGGCCCCTGGGGTGGGTCTGACCTGGCCATTGCACCAACGTTCCGTCCGAGGGGGACGTTTGCTCTGCCCGGAGAAGCCTTTTCAGGAGAGATCACAGCAGGAAGGAGGGCAGAAGAAAACCACGAAGCACCCCAGGGTATGACAATGCCAAGCAGAGCTGGGGGTGGAGATGATACAGGGGTTTGAGGAGCCCTGGAGAGCAGGGATCTCCCTGAGGTCATGCCTCCCTGTGCCACCCCCAGGGGAAAAAAGAGCCCACGCCACCCCAGGGGGGTCCTCCAGCTCCCTTGGGAGCCCAGACTGGTATTTCAGTCTAGACCTGCTGGTATTTTTTCAGTCCAGCAACTTTCCTTGATGGCCCAAAGGTGAAGCACGAGCATGCTTGGCACGCTGGCACCCGTGGCTGCTGGAGGGTGGGAGGTTCCCACGGGGGGCAGAGACTGGGCAGAAGCTCTGCTGAGGCCACAGGGAGCTGGTGGGGAGGTGACCAAGGCACCCAACACTCACTCCTTGGGGGGGAGGCAGGAGAAATGTTTGCCCTGGGATGGGAGGGAAAACTATGTGAGACGTGAGATCAGCTCATAAAACCAACCTCCCTGGGCGGAAAACTTGCCACATCTTGCTTGAGCTTGGGCCTGGTGTGCAGGGGCTGCCATAGCTGACAGGAAAACCTCATGCAGCAGACAATGGCCACGTTCCCATGGCCCCTGCACTGCGTGTGGCCGCCCAGCCCCACACCCCGGCGGGGCTGGGCTGGGTAAATACTTTGGGGTGGGGGCGACTGGCCTGGCACTGCCACAAGCGTCACAGTGACTCAGGGGCCAGCCCCATCCTCTCGATGTTATGGGCACCAAGCTGGTGCTTTGACCAACCATTAGCTTTGAGGAGGGATTGGAGCCTGAGGAGGGGAGATTGAGACTGGAGATGAAGAAATTCTTGACAGTGAGAGGGGGGAGACACTGGCACAGGTTGCCCAGGGAGGCTGTGGATGCCCCCCTGCCTGGAGGCATTCAAGGCCAGGTTGGACGAGTCCTTGAGCAGCCTGGTCTGGTGGAGGTGTCCCTGCCCATGGCAGGGGGGTTGGCACTGGCTGATCTTTAGGGTCCCTTCCAACCCAACCCATTCTGTGAATCGGTGAACCTGCCCACCCCAGCCACTCTCCTCCTGGCACAGCCTGCCCCACGGGACCCTCGCCGCCCGCCCGGGGGCTGTCTGGACGCACAAAGGTGGCTTTCATGGTCCCGCCGGGGCCGGCCGTGCTCGGGCAGCCGCTGGGATGTGTGAAACTCATGTTTCTCCCAGCTCCTTCCTGGAGCGGAACTGTTCTCAGCGAAACCGTCCTGCCGCCTGCCCTAATGGCTTTGCTCTGTGCGCCTGCATTAATGAGGGCCGGGCCCAGCCTCATCGGGGGGAAGCCATGCAAGTAATTGCTTGAATTTTTAATTGGGGGTTATGATAGGGGAATCAAAGTCACACGGCAGCCGTGGGGCCGCCCGCGGCTCCGCGCCATTGACTCCTGCAATTTGCTTTTGATTTTTGTCCTCATGGCTCCCCCCACGTCCCGGCGCAGACCCCGCTGGGGGCCAGGGCTGGACTCTCTCAAGGTGGGCAGCCAGTGGAGAAATGCATTTGGACTCTTGCCGCCAGTGTGAAGCCATTTGCAAACCTCTGGTGGTGGTTGCTTGTCTCCAAAATACCACACCTGCCCCTGGCTTCACATTCCGTAGGGGAGTAGAGTTCCTTCTCCCACGGTGGCAGCTCCTACCCTCAGCCCAGGGAGCCACCAGCGATGACCCCTGCACAGTGCCCAGCCTGTGCCACCATCCTCGAACATGAGTCCTGTGAGGGGCAGCTGAGGGAGCTGGGGGTGTCCTGCCTGGGGAAGATGAGGCGGAGGGCAGACCTCCTTGCTTTCTATACCCCTTGCAAGGAGGGTGGTGTGAGGTCGGGCATGGTCCCTTCTCCCAAGTAACAAGTGACAGGACGAGAGGAAGCAGCCTCAGGCTGCAGCAGGGGAGGTTCAGGTTGCATATTAGGAAAAACTTCTTCACCGAAATCAGGCACTGGCCCAAGCTGCCGGGGAGGTGGTGGAGTCACCATCTCTGAAGGGGTTTAAAGGACGCTTGGCTGAGGAGCTCAGGGGCACGGTCTGAGAGCTGTGTGCAGGGAGCTGCTGTGCCGTGGTTGGATTCTTGGGGTCTTTCCCAGCCGGCAGGAAGAGACGAGCGCCGCAGGGCAGGGAGGCAGGAGACCCTCCCCAGACCTGCTGGACACGCTTTCCTCGATGCACCCCAGGATGCCGCTGGAGAAACTGTGCCATGCCGGTGCCAGCGGTGCTCTGTGTGGCACAGCCGCGGCTCCTGCCGGGGGGCCGTGCCCCCCGTTTGGGGTGGGGGGTGTGCCGTGGCGCTCGGCGTGCGGCGATGCCTGTGCAGATAGCATTGTTTGCCCTGACACGTAAGCCGGTGGCAGCCTGCGAGGGCCCTGGCATGGGTTCCGGCTGCGGCTCCCAGCCTGCCCTGCTCCCGCAGCCTTTTTATAGCCCAGCAGAACTTGTTTTGCCGTGGCGGTGAAGCAGAACCGGAGCGTGGGCTGGGAGCTGCAGTGGGACCTGTGGGTGGCTGGCAGTGGGTGCTGGGTCACGTTCACACCCCCTACCCCCAAAGACCCCCCGAAGCAGGTCCCCGCTGCCCTGTGGCTGCCCAGCTGCAGTGCTCGCCTCTGACTCACGATGTGGGGAGGTCAAGGGAAGACCTCAGGCGCTGAGAATGAGGGATCCTAGAGAGGGTTGAGAGCATGCTGGCAAAGAGGGGATGTGGTGGCCAGGTCACCAGGGCAGAAGGCCCTGCTGCTGTGGTCATGGACAGGGCACACACCACCTGCCCCCTCGTCAGAGCAAAGGGACATCAAGCAGCCCTTGGAAGGATCCCACCTGTGGGTGAGAGGCCACCAGCACCCCTGTCCCTCGCCACAGAGCAGTAGAGCCCTGGCAGAGGACAGGAGGTGAAGTTGGATTATGAAAGTGTTTCTTTGCTTTGCTTTTGAGAAAGGAGAACTTCAAAGGGGCCATTTATCACCAGACAAAGAGAGTCGCCAGGTATTTGCCAAGTGTAAGGGAGAAGCATTAATTATGGGACCGACAGACAAACGCCGCTGCCGGGTGTCCTCCTGCCCACCCCTCCACCCTGTCCCAGCAGCTTCCAGCAAGCCCCAGGTGGCACCAGCATTCCTATCCCTCTTGACACCCCGTTCCCAGATCCTGTCTCATCTCCCTCTATCGGGGGCTTGTTGTCCTGAGTGGTGCTGTAGTGGACCTGTGCCCCTTCAGCTGGTGGGGCTGGCGTGATGGATGTCCTCAGCATGGGCTGCCATGGCTAGGAGTACAGCACAAGGAGCTCCCCATTATGTCCCAGTGCCAACGCTCTGATGAAGGGCTGGGAGGAGAGGTGTCAGCAAATCCTACCTGATGCCCCAGCCCTGCTTGGCTGCTCCTGCTGTGCGAGACAAGACCGTGGTGGAAACCAAAGGATGAGAAATTTGGTGCCTGAACAGCCTGGGAGCATCTGTTCCCCAACCTGCAGGGCTGGAAGTTGAGTTTTGCCCAAGACTGCTGTGCCCAGAGCTGAGGGAAACACTGGTGGGAGAGTCCTTTCTTCACCTCTGCCTCGCTCTGTGACCTCTCAGGCGTGTCCCTTCCCCAGGAGCCCCTGCCAGGCCCTGCCTTGTGCCAAGCAGGTTGTACAGCACAGCCAGCGATGGTGTGTCTGTGGGGTGTTGGTGCTGGTGTGGCCTCTGTGCTGGGGCCAGTGGGTGATGGCTGGTGGCTGTGGTCAGCAGCTGGGCTGGGGGCAGGTATAGTACGGCCCAGCCTGCTGTGGGGGCACCAGACCCCTATGACTGAGCCTCTATCACAAAATCTCTGCAGGGAGAGTGCTACAGCTCCTGTTCATCACCTGGGAGGGAGAAGAGGAGGAACGAGAGCATTGACAGCCCAAACCAAAGTGCCAACAGACCTGGCTGCCCTCAGAGGGTGAAAGTCACATCCATGCCCCCATCCCCAGCACCTCTGCAATTGAATCATAGAATCATAGAATTGTTTGGGCTGGAAAAGGCCTCTAAAATCATTGAGTCCAATCCTCCACGCCCTTATGGCCACTAAACCATGTCCCCAGGTGCCATGGCCACACATTTCTTGAACACCTCCAGGGATGGGGACTCCACCGCCTTCCTGGGCAGCCTGTTCCAGTCCCTGACCACTCCTGCAGCAAAGACATTCTTCTTGATCTCCAACCCAAACCTCCCCTGGCACAATTTCAGGCCATTTCCTCTCCTCCTATCACCTGGAGGAGAGCCCAGCCCCACCTCACTGCAGCCTCCTTCCTACAGGGAGCTGTAGAGAGCGATGAGGTCTCCCCTCAGCCTCCTCTTCTCCGGCAGAGTTCTCCCCAGTCCCCTCAGCTGGTCCCCACCAGCCCTGCTCTCCAGACCCTTCCCCAACTTCGTTGCTCTTCTCTATATCTGCTCCAGCCCCTTCATGTGCTTCTTGAAATGAGGGGCCCAAAACTCAACCCAGCACTCAAGGTGCAGCCTCACCAGTGCCCAGCACAGGGGGCCAGTCCCTGCCCCGGTGCTGGCGGTGTGCGGGTGCTGAGGGATGCCCAGGCGGGGCGGGCAGCTCTGCCTTTCATGTCTGGTCCCTCCCGAAACCGCAGCTTCCCTCGGCCCCGCGCGGGGATCAGCCGCAGGTCATATTTAATAAAGGTGGGGATGGGAGGTTTCAAAACATTACATCAGCGGCCTGGGGGAGGAGGAGCAGCAGAGGGAATGCGAAAATCTCGGTACAAGTGGGGGTAGAGGAGCAAAAAAAAAAAAGAGCAGATCGCAGCCAGGGGGTTTAATGGCTCTGTGCTGGTGGGAACTCTCTTGCCCACTGCCCGCGGGGTCAGGGGCGGGCAGCCCGGGCGCGCTCAGCCGTTAAATGAAACCGAGGAAGGAGATGAGAGGCTCCAGCCCGTTAGGATGGCATGGCAGAAATCCCCTGGCGCTGCCTGACTCACCCTCTGCCTGCCTGCCTGCCGAGGCGGCTCGTGGGAGAAATCCCCACCGGTTCCCCTGTCCTGTGTCCCCGAGCTGCTCAGGGTGAAGGTAGGCACGAGGTTGCCCCAAAGAGGACATGGGGGCGACCTGGCAGGGTGCCACCGCCTGTCCTAAGTCTCCCTCTGTCTGAGACACAGCCGCATGGTGCCAGGACCAAAGTCCCCTGTGCTGCAGCCTTGCTTGTACCTGACCCCGCAGGACTGCCCCTGATGGCTGTGTCTCACAGACTCACAGAATGGGCTGGGTTGGAAGGGACCTCAAAGCTCCTCCATGGGCAGCAATACCTCCACCAGCCCAGGTTGCTCAAGGCCTTATCCAGCCTGGGCTTGGACACCTCCGGGGGAGGGACATCCACAACCTCCCTGGGCAACCTCTGCCAGTGTCTCCCCACCCTCACTGTCAAGAATTTCTTCCTAATCTCTGCTCTGATTCTACCCTCACACAGGTGGCTTCACTCACAGGTGGAGTCTCTGCCTGTGCTGGGGCAAAGGCTGTCAGTCCCTCCATAGGTGATGGTGGAAGCTGTGGGTGAGGAGTTGCCAAGGGTTGCAAGGGTTGTGAGGAGACAGGGCTCCTAGTCTGCTACCAGGGAGCCTCTGTGATGCTGAGTGATGGAGGAGTGGGTGATGGAGCCACGTCCAGCCACGGGAGCACCCGGCCCCTCTTGTGCCATGTGTGGGCAAAGCAGGGCGATTTGGAGGGCTGTGGGCAGAGCAGAGCATGTTCAACCTGGAACAAACCCGAGCCAGGCCTGTGCAGCCATCCTGCATTCCCAGCCACGGTCACCTCCTGCTGCAAGCTCAGACTGATGCTCACGTCGGGCTGGTGCCTTCTCCTGGCTGGGAAACTCTGTGCTCCCAGCCCCGAGGGGCACCCGAGGGGCACCGCCGGCCCCCCGAGCCCTGGCGACCACACTTCTGCTGAGAGGAGTTAATGAGCTGTGCCGGACAGCGATGGGAAAGGGCTGACTGCAGAGAGGTTCCTGACACCGCTGCGAGGAGCTGGGCGTGGAGGAAGGGGGAAGAGCACCAGGGTGAGAGAGATGGACCAGAAAACGATATCCACTTCATTAGCCAGGTGGCTCCAAATGTGTGGAAACAGGACAAGGTCCAGGTCACCCACTGTGACAGAACATGATTATGCCATGCCATGAAGCCTGTGCAAAGACCAAGTCAAAGCTCACCAGCCCACTTGAAAGGGACAGGGATCTTCTGGGAGCAAGAGCCAAGCTGTTCCCAGGCTGGTCCAGGGTGGGGGGCATCTGCAGGCAGGCACAGCCCGTGCTGGGGGGGCTGGGCACTCAGCCCAGCTCATGCTCACTGCTGGCACCAAGTTCTGCTGTGGGCAGGAACCTGTAATAAGGGGCAGCTGTGGAAGGACAGCCTGAGGGCACAGCAGGTGTAAGCCCACATTAAGTGGTTGTTCAAGGATGGTAGTGGCTCTACATTGTCCTCTGGCCCCAAAGGTGGGTGAATGGTTTGGTGTCTTGCCCAGCACCTGGGATCAGGGAAGCTTTGGGGTGATTGGAGAGCTGCCACAGTGTGAAGAACAAGAGCACCCATGGGAGCAAGGGACCTGGTGGCTGTGTACTGCTTACCCTTGCAGGTGGGAAAGCTGGGCACAGTGGGGACACTCACCCAGCACCCTGATCCCTGCACTCTATAGACATTTGAGTGCTGAACTCCTTTGAAAGTGACCTGAGCAGGGCTGGGAGAGGACCAACCTGCAGCTGTTGGGCACCCTAGAGCCTGGGAGACCCCACCCTTGCCGCAGGTGCTTCAGACCAAGGGCAGGATGAGGGTGAGGGAGCTGCCCTCACCTCCCTGGCTGAGCAACCTTTGGCACGTGGGAGCAGAGTGAGGAAGATGCTCAGCTGGGCTGGGGGCTCCAGGCTGGGAGCTGGGAGTGAGCTTTGTGGCATTTTTCACTCCTCTCTTCTATAGGTTCTGTTCAGCTCATCGTGTGCCCATGGAAACTCTCCATGGCCATGGCATGCTCATCTACCAGCTCCCTCCCAAGCATGAGGAGAGGTTTCCTGCTTCTTTCGGGGTACTCCTGACCTTCAGCACTCCTACCCCTAGCTGTGGCTCTGTCCCACATCCCCTGAAGGTCAGGAGGACTCTGATGGCTCTGTGCTGTCTTCCTGACCCTGCACTGCTTCTTGTGCTGCCATCCTGGCCCTGGGCTGCTCCTGTGCTGCTCCACAGAGCGGGAACGGTTTCATCTGGCTCCACAACAGTGTGTTCAGTCCCTGCAGCTCCTGACACACTCACAGGGCTGTCCTCTTTGCTCTGCCTGGCTCTGCTGTGAGACAAACTGCCACCAGCTCTCCAGAGTGTCCTGTCAGGAGAGAGACCCGTGTCCAGTGCTGGCAGAGATCCACAGCCAAGCTCCCATGGTGTTGTGGGGCCATGCTGTGAAGAGCTTGGGGTCTACTATGGGGCTTTTGAGATGAGCAGGTAGCTACAGCCCTGGAAACCCTGTGAAAATCCAAACCTGGGCTGGAATTGCTGGGCATAAAGCCCTTGCCCTTTGCCAGGACATCCAAGTGCCAGCCCAGAGGGGCAGGGAACAGGGCTACCAAATTGAAAGTGCTCTGGGAGGGTGAGAGGTCATGACCAGAGATTTTGGACACTAGCTCTGTCGGTCCCAGGCCCCTCTGTGTTATGCTGGGGCTGTGATGGTGCCTCCTATGTTTGTTCCTGCTTGGATTTAGGTGAATTTGTTGCTTTCTGGGACTCGCTGCATTCCCAGTGTTAGGAAAAGCAGGTTCTCTGCAGATCCCAGAGCCCAGCTTGAATTGTTGCTTCTGCCCTGCTCCCTGTTCCCACCCATGGTGGCTGCCAAGCTTCCACAGGGGGTTTGTGTCCCCTGAACACCCCGGTCCCTGCAGGGTCCCCTTTGGTAGCTTGTCACGAGTTCTTCCATACCAGGCACAGCCAAACTATGGTGAGACCCCCACTGGAATTCCCCAGCTTGGGGATGCTCTCCTGGGGCTTGCACCCTCTCTGTGCCAGGCTTGGACAGCAGGACCCTGCACTGGAGGGGATGCTGTAGGGGTAAGACTTCTCTGCAAGGCCCGGGGGACATTTTTCCAGCTTGGTCCCCTTTCAGCATGGGGCAGAGCCCCAAGGGAGCTGAACCTGCTGTGGGGCTGTTGCTCAGCCCTGGGAGTGCAGGCAGAGGGGAGCTCATGGCCACCCTGGGGGTGCTGAGGTGCTGCGGCATGGGCACATGGCTGCAGGTCTGGCAGCACAAGCTCGCCCCCATCCCCAGGGTGCGGCTGGCACCGGGACCGCGCCCCGAGGTCCCTCCTCTTCCCTCCTCGACGGCAACCGGGGGGCTCCAGCTCTCGGAGTCACCGTCCCGTCCCACCTCACCGAGCCCTCGTCGCTCCCTCCCGCTCCTCCGGGGCCTCCCGGAGACCGCGGGGCAAAGTCCGCCCCAGCTCGGGCGATAAGGGCCGGGCCGGGGCGGGGGCGCGGGGGCCCGGGCGGCGGCCGGAGGAGAGGCCTCCCGGTGCTGATTTGCATAAGGTATATTGCCTAATGGTGGCGGTCATGGCTTGGTAGAGGGCGGCCCGCGGCCCGCAGCAGCCCGGCGGCCCGGGGCGGAGCGGCAGGAGGCCCGGGGCGGGCGGGAGGCGCGGGGCGAGCGGCGGGGCAAGCCGCCGGCCCCGGGAGAATGGTGTCCCAGCTGAGCACCCTGCAACGGGAGCTCCTGGGTGCCCTGCTCAGCTCCGGAGTCACCAAAGAAGGGCTGATCCGAGCCTTAGAGGACATGGTGCCCACCGCTGGGTTCGGGGTGAAGCTGGAGAACCTGCCGCTCTCCCCCGGAGGGCAGCCCGACGGCAAAGCCACCTTCCCGCCGCTGGCCAACGGGCACGGCAAGGGCAAACTCTCCGGCGACGAGGGCTCGGAGGACGGTGACGACTTCGACACGCCGCAAATCCTCCGGGAGCTGCAGGCACTCAACACCGAAGAGGCCGTGGAACAGCGGGCCGAGGTGGACAGGATGATCAGGTACCGGCGGGGACCGGGCCAGGACCGGGATGGGTATGGGGCGCACCCTGCAGCGCGTCCGGGTCTGTCTGCAGCCGCTCAGTCCGACGGCCGGCGTTCCCCTGCCCTGGGGTCGTTGCCGATGTGACCCACCCGGTGTGCGCTGCCCGGTGTCGGGTCCCGGTGCTCCCTCTCTGCCCCGTGGTCAATCCCAATGTGTTCTGCCTGGTGTTTGCTTCCCGGTGACCGGTCCCAGTACCCCATGGTTAGTCCCGGTGCTCCCTGCCTAGTGTGCGCTGCCCCGTACCCGGTCCCGGTGTTGCCTGCCTGCCCCGTGGTTAATCCTGGTGGCGGATCTCGGCGCTCCCCGCTACCCAGTGGTTAGTCCCGTTGCTCTCTGCCCGGTGTGCGGGTCCGGGCCCGGTGGGGTTGTTCTGTGGTCCCAGTGAGCCGGTGGAGCTGGAACCCCGCTGCTAAGAGGACCGGGGCAGGAAGAGGACTCGGAGCAGGGAGAGGGCCGGGTAAGGGCAGATAGGAGCTCGCCGGCCGCGTCCTCCAGCCCTGTTGGGCGCTGCCAGCCTGGCCGTCACGGCAGGACCAGGAGTACCCCGGGAGTAGCGGGGTAGGGGAAGCTCTGACCGGCCACCGGCTCCATCGGTCCGCGCCGGGTGTTAAAACATAAACTGCAACACGTGGAGGCCGGGGTGTTATTAATTTATTTCTATAAATCATCAACAGAAAGATACACAAAAGGCCGCGGCGAGGGCGAACGGGGCGGGGGTTATTCATTGCCCAAGTTGTAAACGAGCCGGGGAGGGGGGAAGGAGGAAACCCCCAAAGGCGGCGGGTTGGGCTCCTGCTCCTCCCGGGGATGCCGTTCCGTGCCGAGCCGTACTGAGCTGTGCGGGTCCCGGCGGTGCCGCGCTGCCGGAGCGGGGCCGTCGGCGTGGCTCAGCGGACACCGGCGGGGCGCAGGCGGAATCGGTTGCCCTCCGTGCCGCGGGGCAGGGACAGCTGCTGCCTGTCCCGCAGCCGGGGGCACCGCGGCGGTTGTGGCTGGTGTAAGCGGGTAGAGAGCCCCACGGGAGTGTGTGGAGTCTTCCCTACCTTACCCTGAATTTTTCTTACCTGTCTCAATGCCCCAGCAGCATCTTGAGCATGGCACTGCTCCTGGCCACCGTGCTCAGCCCCTCCGTGTGTGCCTGTGCTCTCTGCCAGCCCGTGGAGCCCAGGGGCAGCCCCAGATCTTGTCCCTCAATTAGCCCAGTGCCTCGGCAATGGGGTGCCAGGGCTTGGCTGGGGACGTGGACGTTACCACGACTGGTGTGCTGTGCCGCGGTTTGGCTGTAGATGAAGACACTGCCACGGTGCAGTGTGCCAGGGCTCGGCTGGGGACAGGGACATTGCCATGGTTAGTGTAGTGTGCCCAGTGCTCAGCTCCAGACTTGCCCCAGTACTGGCATGGCAGATGGTGCCTTTGGGGACTAGGCTGGACAGTGGCAGCCATGGCTGCCAAGGGACTCGGCTGCGGCACACTAGATGCTGAAAAGGTTCTGTGTGAGGGAAAAACTGTTGCAGGCCTTTTCTGCTGGGTTCCCCTCATTCCTGTGTAGCACCCTGCCTTGCACCTCTGGGTGCTCCCTCCTGTCTGCAGTCCCTGGCTGCACCCGTCCCTGGGGGTGCCTGGGGTGGGGGTGCAGAGAAAGCTCAGCCCTGGGCTCGCTCTCCCACAGGTGTTTCTGTGCAAAGTTTGCCTTTGGTGCAAACAAGAGCAGGCAAATGTCCCTGAGGAGTCTCTGCAAAGAGCTGCTGTTTGCTCTAAGAGAGGCCTTTGTACTTGGAGAAGGAGCCAAGCAGGGGAGTTGGGAACCATTTATTGCAGCCACACACGGAGGCTAAACCCCTTCTGCTCCCACTCCTCCAACACCAGCATCCTGACCCTGGACTGTTTCAGGCTCGGGCTGTTCCTGTGTCCACCTCTTTTTGAGACCGTGGTGCAGGCTTGGTCACTCACCCATGCCGTTGGCAGGAGTTGCCCATCATAGTGCCCTGGCCCAAATCAGTTTGCCCTGGATGTGACCTCTTGGCAAGCAGCACCTTCTCTTGGGCCCATTTATGGCACCCAAAAGGCTACAGCTGGTACGGATGAGCAAGGGGCGAGTGTCACATTGGCGCTGGTACAGCAGCTTCTCACCAAGCTGGGCTCCAGGGTGAGACACACTGTGGTTCCCTCCCTACCTTGTTCCACTCTCTGGGGCTTGCTTGGACCCTGCTCGGGCAAATTGTGCACCCCAGGAGCAGCCAGACCCCATGGGCCCACTAGAGACTGTGGGAAAGCCACCACTGTCCTTGGAGACCTGGCTGGAGGTGCCTTGAAGCCTCTCAGAAAGGTGTGGAGCACGGTGGGCACAGGCAGTTCCCTGCGTGCAGGGCAGATGCTGGTTGGAGAGATGAGTTTTGCAGGGAGCTGCTTTGTAACCCCTCTGTGGGAATTCTTGGCATATTTCTCCGAGGATGTGGAGTGCATTTACCTGTTTTCAAGGCTGGCAAAAGGGGTGAACAAGTCTGGGAATCGGTCCCTGGGGAGAAGGACAGGCTTTGGCTCCAGCCTGTACATGAGGCTGGAGAGGGAAGTACCACTTTGAGTGGCTGAGCTTCACCTGGGCTCATTTTGTGCAAGAAAAGAAAATCCTTTTCCTTCATTTTGGAGGAGAAAAACTACAGATCCAGGGTTGCAAAGTGGTTTTCCAGTGTTACAAAGCACTCCTGGCTTGGGTTGTTTGGGTTTTGGGTTTTTCTGTCTCTAAAGTCCTAGTGAAGATCGAACATTTCATGGTGGTTTGGTTGTTTGGGTATTTTTTTCTTTATCATTTTGGTGACTAAACAGGAGAAAAAAAAAAAACCAAACAGGTCTTGTGCTGAATGAAAAGGTTTTTCCTCTCTGTTTTTTTAGGTTAACCAAAAAAAAAAAACCGGGGGGGAAAAAAAAAGAAAAGAAAGAGAAAAAAAAAAAGGCCAAACAAACACTCAAAGGTTTCATTTTGGGTCAAGTCCAAACATTTTGTTTAACATGAAACAAAATGTTTGGGTTTGGTTTCAGGTTGTTTAACCCTTTTGAATACGGTCAAGTTGATTTGTAAAGAAAATTACAAACCAAGGAATGGTTGTTTTGAAAGTGGAAGTGTGACACAGGCTGCAAATAACAAGGTGAAAGCTTGCTTAAAATAATGAAATGGAGGGAAGGCTCAGGGGCTTTTCCCCCCCCCTCATTCTCACAGATTTTTTCCAGGCAAAGCACTGCCAAGTTCTGTTTAAATTCAGAAGTCAGGGCTGGAGTCTCTGCTCACTTGTTTGATGTTTTCCAAGTGCTCTCTGTGCTCGGCTCGGGGTTTAGCTCTGGGGAAGCACTGCCTTGGGCTTGCTTGCGAACCAAACTGCTGTGGAAATGATAATGAGCTCTGATCCATTAACTTATTATTAATCAGTAATTAGTAGGATCAGTTAGTGACATGAAATGCTGGTGACAAAAGTCCGTGCAAGCCCCTTGGCTTGGGCACGGCGGCCAGCAGGCTTTGCCTGCTTTGCCAGGAAGAAGCCCATGGGACAGAGCTGGGGTGGAAGAACATTTTCTTCACAACCTTCTTGGTGGCTCCCACCTTCTCCTGAGGCAGCATGAGGACTTGAGAGCCCTGAAATTCCCTGTGCCACGGCTGTCCCTGCTGGCTCCTTCTGCCATCCAGCCGAGAAGTGTCCTTGTCTGCCGTTGGCCCCTACGTTTGGGTGGGCTGATGGCCTGATGCACAGTGCCAAGCGTCTTGGGGACTGGAGGAGGCTTTCTGGTCACGCCGTGCCTAACCCAACCTGGGCTTCAGGCTGCTGGGAGGACTGGAATCTGTGTGCCGGTGCATACAGACAGCTCCACACCATGCCAGCATCACCCTGTAGCAGACACCATCCATGCGGTGAAGATGCAGGACTGGGCACAGGGACAACTAGAACAGCTCCGCGCCCTCCATGCCAGGGTGACAAAGCCCCTGCCACCGTCTGCAGGCTGCCCCTGCTCACTGCTTTTGCTTTGGATCCAACCTGCTTTGCGTTCCTGCTGCGTTCACGGCAAAGAGTAAGATACCTGTTTGGAGTTTTTATTCCTCCTGTGACAAGTTGAAGGATCCAAAATAAGTAAAGAAGTGGGAAGGCAGGGGCTGGTCACCGTGGGGGGGTGGCATTATTTGAGTGCGTGACTGTGGCCAGGTACAGGCTCCACGCCGATGTGTTCGGCGCCGAAATGTCTCCTTTTAGCCAGCATCCTCCGGCAGCGCCGAGGGAATCCAAGACTGCATACAGGGAAGGAGAGCAGGCCTGTGCCACTGAGCTGGGCTCTGCTTGCCTCAGAGCTGCAGAATGCAGACAGCGTTGGGGTTTGGGACTGTAATTGTATTTATTTCCCTGATTTTCTTTATTCCCTGACTTTACTTACTCCCTAAACTGGTGTCAGCTCCCCCAGGGACACCAAAGCAATGTGGATTTAGGGAAGGGTCATTTTACACCTGGATCCTGAAGGAGCCAAATTCCAAATATATAAAAGTCCTCAAATATAAAATAAATGCTTGGACATAAAAATCCTTAAATATGAAACCCCTTGAATAGAAAAATATTCCAGAATGACTTAAAATTGTTGAGAGGTGGGGGGGGTGGGGTTGTTTTTTCCATTTGGAGCCCAGTATGTGTGCCAGGTTTGACCTTCCCTTCCCAGTCCTTTGTGTACAGCCTGGCTGTGCCCTTCACCGCGAGGGCAGCCTGGGCACGGGGGCTCTTTGGAATGAGATTTTTAGGTGTTTGTCCCTGTGGGAATGGGAGGGAGAAGATGAAGTAGTGAGTCTGGCAGGTGGGGTTTGGCGGCCATGTGGGGGTCTCTGCTAGCTGGGGGCACAGTGCAGCTACCGCACCCAGGAGCAGGCACAGGGAATCATCCTGGGCATCTCCAGAGGAGAGGTTTGTCTTTATCCATCTGAGCCCTCCATATCCATATGGATATGTCTGTGTGTTCTGTGGTGTGTGTGCCAGGAAAGGAGAGGAAAGGAAAGGAAAGGAAAGGAAAGGAAAGGAAAGGAAAGGAAAGGAAAAAGAAAAAGAAAAAGAAAAAGAAAAAGAAGATAAAAAAGAAAAGAAAAAGAAAAGAAGATAAAAAAGAAAATAAGAGAAAGAAGAAAAGAAGATAAAAAATAAAAGAAAGAAGAAAAGAAGATAAAAAAAGAAAAGAGGAGAAAAGAGAAAATAGGAGAAAAGAAAAGACAAAGGAAAAGAAACAAGAAAAGAAGAAAAAAAAAGGAAAAAAGAAAAAGGAAAAAAAGAAAAAATAAAAAATAAAAGATAAAAATAAAAAATTAAAGAAGAAATAAAAGGGAAAAGGAGAAAAAAGACAATAAAAGAAAAAAGAAAAGAAAGGAAAAGAAAAGGAAAAGAGAAAATAAAGGAAAAAGGAAAATATTATCTTTCTTTCTTTCTCCCTCCCCGGACAAACATCCTGGTGGGCATCCCCGCGGTGGCCGCAGTACCCTGTGAGCCCCTACCCCACCAGCCCCTGCTTCCTAGGGTGGTTCTGGGGCTTGAGACGGCAGCTGGGGAAGGATCAAGGGATCTTGCGTCCTTCTTAGATAGAGTTTGGAGTAACGGCAGTGGTTTTCCTCCATGGGAAGAAGAAAACATTGGGGTGCAGTTCNAAAAGAAAAAGAAAAAGAAGATAAAAAAGAAAAGAAAAAGAAAAAGAAGATAAAAAAGAAAAGAAAAAGAAAAGAAGATAAAAAAGAAAATAAGAGAAAGAAGAAAAGAAGATAAAAAATAAAAGAAAGAAGAAAAGAAGATAAAAAAAGAAAAGAGGAGAAAAGAGAAAATAGGAGAAAAGAAAAGACAAAGGAAAAGAAACAAGAAAAGAAGAAAAAAAAAGGAAAAAAGAAAAAGGAAAAAAAGAAAAAATAAAAAATAAAAGATAAAAATAAAAAATGAAAGAAGAAATAAAAGGGAAAAGGAGAAAAAAGACAATAAAAGAAAAAAGAAAAGAAAGGAAAAGAAAAGGAAAAGAGAAAATAAAGGAAAAAGGAAAATATTATCTTTCTTTCTTTCTCCCTCCCCGGACAAACATCCTGGTGGGCATCCCCGCGGTGGCCGCAGTACCCTGTGAGCCCCTACCCCACCAGCCCCTGCTTCCTAGGGTGGTTCTGGGGCTTGAGACGGCAGCTGGGGAAGGATCAAGGGATCTTGCGTCCTTCTTAGATAGAGTTTGGAGTAACGGCAGTGGTTTTCCTCCATGGGAAGAAGAAAACATTGGGGTGCAGTTCCCCACTGGGAGAGATTAACCTTTCGTTTCCCTCCCCTGCAGCGAAGACCCGTGGCGGGCGGCGAAGATGATCAAGGGGTACATGCAGCAGCACAACATTCCCCAGCGGGAGGTGGTGGATGTCACCGGCCTCAACCAGTCACACCTCTCCCAGCACCTCAACAAGGGCACCCCCATGAAGACGCAGAAGAGAGCTGCTCTCTACACGTGGTACGTCCGCAAGCAGCGGGAGATCCTCCGGCGTAAGTACCCGCGCCAGCGCTCCCCCTTCGGGGCTGGCAGGGGGGGAGAGGGGGGTCCTTGTGTCCCCCCGTGGGCACATCCACACCTGGGCAAAGAGTAGCTCCACTGCCCTCTGCCCTGGCACTGCTCAGCATCCCCAGAACAATTTTACAAGTCGAATGATTTTAAGGTGCAGGAAAGTTGGTTCCAGTGATGTTGTGCAAGTTGTCCCCAGCCCATGCGAAGCTGAGCCCCTGGGTGTTTATTTACACTCATTAGAGCTGGGGAAGCAATTAAGGATTGCACACCATGAGATGCCTTCCCCACCTCTGTCCCCTTTTCTTTGGGACTGCTATTTTTTTTTATCTCCTTTTGTTTGGTGGGAGGTGTCCCTGCTCATGGCAGGGGGGTTGGAACTAGATGATCGTTAAGGTCCCTTCCAGCCCATCCCGTTCTGTGGTTCTGTGATTCTGCAACTTGCAGAAAAAAGAAAGAGAAAGAAGATAAAAATCCTGTAAAGTGCTCTTGCCTGTAGCTGGACCTTGGGGCAGGTCCTGCTGTCTTTGGGGGAGGTTTAGACTGGACATTAGGAAAAGTTATTTTGTTGAACCAGGATGCCCAGGGAGGTGGTGTGGAGTCACCATCCCTAAAGGTATCTGAAAGCCACATGGGTGTGGTGCATGGGGATATGGCTTAGTGGTGGCCTGAGTAGGGTAGGGTTGATGGCTGGACTCAATGATCTTGAAGGGCTTTTCCAACCCGAGTGATTCTGTGATTCTAAATGCAGATGGTTTTGACTACACAGAGTACTGTGTCTGTGCCCCTCTGCCAACGACCCCTGCCCAGTCTGTGTCCCATCTCACCTGAATCAGCCCCATTTTTTGGCTGAGCTGCAGGCTGGGGCAATGACATCTCCCTCCTTAAAAGGGCTCTGCCCCCCTCCTCCTAGAGGATGCAATATCCAGCAGGCAGGAAGCACAGAACAGGGTTTAGCACCAAATACCATTGCTTTGAAAACACACCTTGAGATGTTAGAGCAAACAGAGCCTGCTCCAGCCTTGCCCTACATTCCCCCCCCTCAGCACAGGGGAAAAAGCCATTAGGAGAAGAGGGAGAATTCCTCTGCAAAGCTGGGAATAATAAACCCCTCCCATTAATCTTCCTTTACTGCCGCACTGACAAGAGCCGGGTCCGAGGCTGGCTGCTGGGGAAGGTCACCTCTGGTGCCTGCCCGCCCTGGGCATAGGGCTGACATCCATGGCACTGGGAGGGGAGCAGGAGCAGAAGGGCAGCTCTGGGTGAGACACCTTCTCAGCAGGCTTCACAATCGTTCTGCTCTGCAAAGACCTTTTCACAGCAAGTGCAGCCAGCAGAGTCCCTGCTGTGAAAGTGTATGTGCTGCCCACGGCTCCCCTCCACTGAACACTGTCCCACGGGGTGCTAGTCGCTTCCCCAGCAGCATCCAAGGCTGCTCCCTTCCCTGGGCTGGATGGCAGGGAGCAGCCAATTCAGAGATTCGTGGATTCATAGAATTGCTTTGGTTGGGAAAGGACCTCTAAGACCATCAACCAACCATCAACCTAGAAGCAATACAAATCCCAGACAGAAGCTTAGCTAAGCCTCCCAGTGGGGTAAAGTTTGCCTGCTGGTGACAAAGGAGAAACCTAAAGAGCCAACCAGAAGTGTTGGAAAGCGTCTTTTGCGTCAGGGCCAGGCGGGCTGGGGGCACTGCGGGGTGGGCCCCCTCGGCGCGGGGACTGTGACTCCGAGCGGCAGCTACAGGCCAGCTGACGTCTGCTCCTTTCTCTTTCAGAGTTCAACCAGACAGTCCAGGGTTGTGGAAATATGACAGACAAAGGCAGTCAGGATCAGCTGCTGTTTCTCTTTCCAGAGTTCAATCAGCAGAACCAAGGGGCTGCCCAGCTCGACGACGCCTGCTCCGAAACGCCCAGCAAGAAGATGCGGCGCAATCGGTTCAAGTGGGGGCCTGCCTCCCAGCAAATCTTGTACCAAGCCTACGACCGACAGAAGAACCCCAGCAAGGAGGAGCGCGAGGCGCTGGTGGAGGAGTGCAACAGGTAAAGGCTGCCCTGCCCTGGCCTGCCCTGCCTGCAGCCTGGCCTCACCAAACAGCACCAGTGCCAAGCTCCTGGCTCCCAGCTCCAGCCACTGGCTCGTGGCATGGTGTGGTGGAGCTGCCCGGCCTCTTTGTGCCTTGGTTTCCCCACACACATTCATGGCAGAAGCTCTGCTGGCTGCACTTGTTGTGAGAAGGTCTTTGCAGAGCAGAATGATTGTGAAGCCTGACGAGAAAGTGCTTCACCCAGAGCTGCCCTCCTGCTCTTGCTCTCGTCCCAGTGCCATGGATGTCAGCCCTGTGCCCAGGGCAGGCAGGCACCAGAAGTGACCTTCCGCAGCAGCCAGCCTCAAACACGGTGCTTGTCAGCTCTGTGCTGGAGTAGGAATGTCAGGGAGATGTTGCAAGGATGCAGTGGGCATGGTTCAGGGAAGCTGCAAGGATGCCATGGGCATGTTGCAGGAATGTTGCAGCAATGCCACAGAGATGCTGCAGCATGATAGTAAGGTCAGAGAGCTTGGGGTGGCTTTTAGAGCATGGGTGGAGTTGGAAAGCAGGGGCAAGCTTTCAGGAAGTGCTTAAAAACTCCAAATTTGCCTGCCCTCCCGAGGACCCCCCCCCAGCAGCAGCCTTGCTCCAATGTGTCCCCTTGCACACGCAGGGCTGAGTGTCTGCAGCGAGGAGTGTCCCCCTCCAAGGCTCATGGGCTGGGCTCCAACCTGGTGACCGAGGTCCGTGTCTACAACTGGTTTGCCAACCGGCGCAAGGAGGAGGCCTTCCGCCAGAAGCTGGCCATGGATGCCTACAACTCGGGCCAGCCCCCACACACCATGAACCTGCTGCTCTCCCACGGCTCCCCCCACCACAACCAGCCCAGCACCTCACCTCCCAGCAAGATGCCAGGTAAGCCCTTACTGAGGGAGCTTGGTCGGTGGAGCAGCTGCGTTGCCAGCTCCTGGTTCTGCTAGACAAAGGGGTGCTGATCCCTCGGGGCTGTGCATGGGTAGCCTTGAAAAAGGAGGAGATGCTCAGCCTGGTCCTTGCCACAGCTTCAAAGGGTGGTGCAGAGGTGCAGGTGCTGTCACTGTGATATTGTGGTTGGACAGACCACACATTAGGGGATGGATTTCTGTCCTGATGGGGGTAAGCTGGTGTTTGTTTGGTTGGTTTCACTCAGTGGAGTTTCATGTGGGCTGGGAAAGGCTGTGCCTGGCTGCCCTGCCCCTGATGTATCCATGCTGGGGCCTTGGAATGTAGTCTACTACTGAGCACTGTTTTTTAGGGAGTGGATGTGCAGGTGATGCTATGAACCTCACAGGGAGATGTGGCAGCATGTCCTGGCCTTGCTGCAGGGCTGGAGCTGGATGGGGCTGGCTGTGAGATGCTGCAGCATCCCCATGCTGGGCTGGAAGGAGGTGGATGAAGAAAGCTGCTTAGGGCTGTGCAGGATTCACTCCACTTCCACCTTTCCACACCATGGTCTGGCTCCACTGTTCACAGTGAGGAGCAGACCCACCAAAAACTCATGGCAGGGTGGGTGGGGTGGTTAAGCAAGAGATAATGCTGTGGGGCAGGAGGTGTTGGAAGAACAATCTCCATTGTCCCCTGGACTGTCCTCTGCAGCCAGCACAGCTCCCAGGCACGCAGGAGTGGGTGCTTGGTGAGGGGTCAGCATGAGGGCTGCACCCCAGGTGCCCCACATTGCCCCTTGGCCACAGCACCGGCACTGGCACAGCCTGAGCAGCGAGGCTAAACCCAGCCACCTCTTGGAAATGACCCTGCCTAGCTCGTTCCACCCAGTTCGTTCCAAAGGCACATTAAAATGACCCTATGTGGCAGAGAGGCCCCGCGGGAAGGGCAACGTGCTGGGGAGAGGAGCCCGGGAGCTGGGGACAGTGTCAGTGCATGGCTGGGCACCAGTCCTGGGGTGGCAGCAAGCAAGGCTAGTCCCCAAAGTGGTACCTGAGGGGTGCACCGGCCCCCTATGGGTGTGGAGCATCTAACCCCAGCTCCCAGCTCTGGGAAGGACACCAGCATCTGACCCAGCTCCTAGCCCTGGGGGGGGACACCAGCATCTAGCTCAGTTCCCAGCCCCGACAGGGACAGGCAGCATCCATCCCAGCGCCGGGGTACCGCTGTCCCCTCAGGGCCGGCCGGCGGTGACCAGAATGTGACCCTGCCCCAGGAATGCCCCACACAATGGTGGGGACAGGGAGGACGTTTGCCCTCCTGTCACCGGCTGATTGCTTACAAGGTGCCCTACAAGCACATTGTCAGCAGAATCAGCTGTTTCCAGTGTCGCCGGCGGGCCTCACAATGCCCCACCAGCATGGAGCCCGCGTTGTCATGGCGTTGTCCCCCCCCCGTGCATGCTTAATTGACAATTAAAGTGGGGCTTTGAACGGCCCCCGCTGCCTTTGATGTGCCCCCGTGCATGCAGCACCCCGCCAGAGCCTTTGTCTCCTTCTATTAGGGGATGGCAATTACTGTACCCAGGGGCATTTCTCTCGGGGCTGGAGGGGGCTGGGGGCTGTTAAGCCCCTAGCCTTTATTTTCCCATCGGAGCAGTGGCCAGCAGGAGCTGGCCGTGGCTATAGGGCTGGTGACAGCCCATTTGGAGGAGCTTTTGAGCAGGGCAGGAGTGATGGCTGCAGTGCTGGTGGAGCTGGACCCCTCTAGAGGGGTCAGGAGGGCTTGGCTGTGGGAATTGGTTGGTGGATGGTGCTCGTATGCATCGACCTGGCTGAGGAGGAGGGTACAGGCTTGGCGAGGGCCAGTGTGGGGTTTTAGGGCTGGTTTGGGGGTGACGGGCAGAAGTGGAGCTCAGCCATCATCACTTCAGGGTCACTTGGACCAAGCTGGGTCTGGCAGGCTTGCAGCTACTTAAACCTGCCCCGAAGGATGCTGGAGTCAATAATCTCAGAGGTCTTTCCCAGCTGGCACGGTTCTTTGTGTTTGAGGATGTGTTGCCTCGGCAGGGCGCAGGGCAGTGCTGGGAGGGGATGGCACCAGCGCCTGGCTGAGCCCATCCAGGGCTGTCCGTGCTGGGAGTTGAACTGCCCTTGCCCCACTTGCGGCGGCGTCTGCAGCGCTCAATGCTTTAACAGCTTAATGACAGCGCAGGGACACTGCCCGCGTCCTGCCCCGGCACGGCCCCGGCCCCAGCACGGCCCCGGCAGGAAGCGATGGGCCTGGCAGCGTGGGGCAGCAGCAGGATCCCTCCCCTGCCCACAGACAAAGGGAGATCAGGAGCTGCTGGCTCCTCAGGACCTCGATGGGCTCTTGCGAAAGGCTGCAACGAGGGCAGGGATAAGAGCTGTAAAAGTCAAACATCCTCCTGGCCTCCTCCTGCAGACTCATCTGTCAGGCCTCCAGCTGCAGGTCTTAACTATTTGGAGGTAAATACTTCAGGCCTGTCTATCTCTGAGGCTTCTCTCAGCCTCTGGACTTTTCCCTTCCCATGGGGCATTATCAGCGATCTTGGTTCCCTGTTTGATTTGAAGGTCACTTAGGGCTTTATCTCGGTGCCATGCTGTAGACTCTGGCTTATGCCATTTTTATCTTCAAGAGCCCCGAAGACAATCAGAGCATTGATGGGATTAGGTGGCACCGCCCTGCTCGCCAGCCACCTCCAGCCTCTCACCCTGCATACAAAGGGCCGCCCGGCGCCCGCCGGACCCCGCAAAGTCCTGTCCCCGCAGACGGGGCGGGGGCGGCACGGCAGCACCTCCAGCCCATCCCAGGGGGTCCTGCTCTCAGAGGTGTTTGAGGTCCCACTGGTTCCTCCACTGCAGGATCATAGAATCACAGAATGGGATGGGTTGGAAGTGACGTCAAAGCTCATCCAGTTCCAACTCCCTGCCAAGGGCAGGGACACCTCCACTGCCCCAGGTTGCTCAAGGCTCCATCCAGCCTGGCCTTGAACACCTCCAGGTAGGGGGCATTCACAGCCTCCCTGGGCAGCCTGTGCCAGTGTCTCCCCACCCTCACTATCAAGAATTTCTTCCTAATCTCCAGTCCAGATCTCTCTTCCAGGTTCCTTCCAATCCGAACCACTCTGTGGTTCTCTGCTCATCCGAAGCAGCAGCCTCAGAGCAGTGCCCTGCACACACACACACAAGAGGACAATCATTTATCTGTGCTTTCAGATATCTCCAGAGCTACAGATAACAAACATAAAAATAACCCAGTCCCACCCCTGAGATTCTCCCTAAACCCAAAGGGCAATTTAAGTGATTTAGCTTTTAAAGAAGAGCCCATCCATAAACCCTCGGTCCAGAGGTTCTCCAGCTTCTAACTGTTTCTGGCACATTGCTGCTGGGGGTTGTACTGCTCCTGGCTGTGGACCCCGTGCCAGCAGTTGTAATATTTTACTGTTGTGGGGCACTGTGGGGCTCGGTGGGTACAGTGTGCTGTTAGGAGCTTTTCCTGCTTTTATGGGGGGTAATTAGAACTTTATGGCAGCAGCAGAATGGGAGGGTCCAGCCCCCATAAACAGGTTTATAATGGATATAAACTGTGCACCTCTGTAACTTAGCAAGATTAACACTTTAGGGACAATTTGAGTGGCAGCCCAACCATCAGAGCAGCCCTGGGCACTTTCTGGGTCTGCCTTAGGGTGTAAAGGTGCCATCGCCACCCAGCTGCTTCCCTCAATGATGCAGCACGACCCCAGAAGTGACACTTGGCCTTTCTCACCACTCTGCTGGGCTCCTGGCCCATGCTGGTGACTGTACCCTTGTGGGCTGGGGTAGAGCCATGGCTGACTGCTTGCTGCTGCTGGAATTCTTGGTGAGCAGGAGCGTGGTGAGGTTGGGTCTGCTTTAGGGTTGAGCATCTCTGATGACTTGCAAGATGTTTGTGAAGCTCCAGGTGAAAGCACAGCCTGGTGCTGGGGCAAGTGGGGGTTGCTGCTGGAGTGGGGTCAGGCTGTGCCGTGAGATGTTCCTGCTGCAGGGGAAGAACATTTAAAAGTACAGTGAGAGCTTTAGCAGCGCAGTTGCAGCACACTGACCTGACTGCCAGCACAGGAGGGTGAAGCTGCTTGCTTACTTTTGTTCAACAGAGACAAGACTGACACTGAAGGGTTTAGAGGCAGAAACCAGGAGGGGTTTTCACTGCTCTCCCAGCAGCAAACCCCAGCGTGGACAGAAAATGGCAGAAGCCTGCAGTGAAAGCAGCAAAGTTATCAATCACTGCCCTCAACCCCCCGAGTGCTCTCCCCTCCAAAGCCCTGGCTCAGGAGAACAGGTCTGGCAGGTAGCTGGAGGTGCACTGGACCCCCCTACCAGCCAGATTGTTCCCTGGGGGGGGGGCTGGGTGCTGTCACACCCTCGTCCCCGTGGGCTGAAGCACAGGGTTAAGGCTGCAGGAGCTGGACACCGCAGCTTGTCTGGGAGCATGGGAAAGCAGTAAAACCTTTCAGGGCAGCGCAGCTTGGGGGCACACAATAGGGTCCCATAAACAGATTTTTATGTTATGGCTTCAGCTCCAGTAACAAACAACAAAAAAGCCTTAACAAGGGCAGCTCCATGGCCAGGCCCACTCCTGGGGATCCCCATCCAGGCTCCTCTCCTGGGCAGCTGCAGGGAGAGGCTGAGGAGTAAAGCCCTTTGCACAGGGTCCTTCCAGCCGAGGAGAGCGGCAGCAGAAGGATCCCGTTGGGCTTCAATGCTTGTCTGAGCCCTGCTCACAAAGCCTGGAGCAGGGAGTCCCTGCTGGAGCCAGCAGGACACCTCCATGGGAGCCATCCCCTGCATTCACTCTGCCTGGGGGGATCTCGTGGGGGGGTCCCGTGGTAGGGGTGAGAGGCTGTGTTGCCAGGGGATGTCTGGCATGACGGCAGAGTATGCTGGTGCCCAGGGAAGCCTGGGCATGAGTTATCTGTCCCAGGGCAGCACACTGTGTCCCAGTGCTGTGGGGTTCTGCTGCTGTAACAGAGCTCAAAGACAGGAAAGTGGAGACTGATGACATGGCTCAGAATGGCTAAGGTGCACCTGGGGACAGCCTGGGATAAAGCCTGAAGGCAGCTGTTGCCCAGGGAGATGTTTTAGGCCAGGCTGGACTGAAGCTCACTGTGTTCACTGGGAGTAGGAAGCTGAGGGGAAAGGCACTCAGCAGCAGCGGAGACCTCTGTGACAACAGTGACAACAGCGACAACAGCCACGGCAGCCCTGCCTTGTGCTGCTTTCCAGCACTAATTGCCTAATCTGCCCAAACGCAGCCCAGCTGCCAGGGCATTTCAGTGACACCCATCCCAGCCTAGGGATGGGAAAAAACTCAACCTGGGACAAGTTGGAGTCTTCCTAAAGATCTGCCAGATAGCCATGGCAGAAGGCTTTTGTGCCACTCGGTCAGTGTCTTGTGGGCAGACCCAGGTGCCCATGAGCTTTGGGGATGCAGCACTTCCTCACATGGGACTGGGGTCTTTGGTGGGGCTGGATGATGGTGCTGAAGCCTGACCTCATGCTCCTGGGCATTGTTAATCTTCATTAAGACTGGGAGTCTTCAGTGGTTTTATCTGGAGAGCCAAACCCCAGACTATCAGAGACACCCAGCATGGGTGGGTATTCCTCAAACAGTACAAGTCTTGGCCTTGGGGTTGCAGGGGAATGCTTAAGACTCAGCTTTTTACCATTCCTTGTGTTTCTGAAGACAGCTTCCCAAGGCCCTCGGCTCACAAATTGCAGTCGCCCTCAGCTGGGTGGGTGTGATTCTGAGGGTGGCTTTTAGGAGCTCACTGAGCCCAGGGGGTGGAAGGCTGAGCAGAAAGTGTCTCTCCTTGCAAGAGGAGCTGCCTGTGCTCCTCCTCTATCTCTGGGATCAGTCTCAGCAGAAAGGGCTTCGGTTTATCTCCCCTCCCATTGTTCCAGCGGCGCTGCAGGATCTCGGGGCGGCCGCAGAGGGCAGGCAGAATGTGTGGCAGTGCCCGGGTTGGGTAATGTTTACCCTGCCCGTGGCAGGGACTCCGCTCGGGCCGGCAAATATCCACCTGCCAGAGGACATTCTTTTATTATCAGGGATAAAAGGGGTTTGCTGGGAAATGATCAGGAACCAGACACGGGGGGGAGATTCCTATCTGTGGGACGTGTTCAACCAGCCGAGGAGGGAAATTCGGAGGCGACTGGAAGGTGACTTTGCTGTGGTTTGGTGGAGAGTGCAGATACCTTCTGTGCTTTAGGGAGATGCTTTTGGAGCCTGGGGAAAGGTCCTAGACTCTGGTTGCCATTTTTGCCCTTCTCTGATTCAGAGACTTTTAGAGTAGTCCTTAGAGCATCCTCTGCTGAGCCAGCCTCCATCAGCTCTCCCCATGGGCACCTGGCAGGAGGAGAGCTCAAAATGAGGAGCAGCTGAGGGAACTGAGGCTATTTAGTCTGGCAGGAAGCTGAGGGGAGACCTCATTGCTCTCTACAACTCCCTGAAAGGAGGCTGCAGACAGGTGGGTGTTGGTCTCTTTTCCCTGGGAACAAGTGACAGGGTGAAAGGAAAAGGCCTCCAATTGCACCGGGGGAACTTTAGGTTGGATGTGAGAAGAAACTTCTTTACTGAAAGGGTTCCCAAAGACTGGAATAGACTGCCCAGGGATGTGGTTGAATCCCCATCCCTGAAGGTATTTAGGAGATGCAGAGATGTGGTGCTGAGGGCCATAGTTTAGTCTCAGCCTTGGTGGTGTTAGAGAATGGTTGGGTGAAACAACTCAGTGATTCTATGATTCTAAAATGCCAGGAAGGAGATCCTTTACCTGGGTGGGTTTTGTAGCTGGGGGTGTCTGTGCTGTTCTGGGACAGCAGAGGAACCACCATCAACCTCCACAGGCTGGACCTCTCTAGTTGAGGCTCATTTTGGGGAGCTGCATTTTGCTCCTGCACAGCAGCTGGGAGTCATGGGTGGGTGATGCTCTTGGTGCTCTCAGTTGGCAGGGGTTGCTTCACCACCGTGGTTTGCTTTGCCAGGAGAGCTGTGGGCTGGCTGCCTGTCCATCCCTCCATCCACTCACCCACCACTTCCCCAGGCAGTTCAGTGAACCCAGCATGGTGCTGGGTGGGTTTTGGCCATAGTCACCCAGGCAGCTCCATGAAGGCTCTTTTGTTTCCCATGGGCTTTTCTCAGTTAATGATTTGTGATCTGTGGGTGCCTTCCCAGGACACATGGCTGATCATATGGTTATCAGTGTGGGGGGCTTAGCCAAATTAAATATATTTAGATAGAAGAGCTGTGCCTGGGCCAGATTTCCCTCCTGGCAGGGGTGGGCTGTGGTCTGCAGCCCTCTCTGGTCCTTCCGTCCTCCTGTTAACCAAACACTTGTGGAGAGCGAGTTGAGAGGGCAGTCGGATGCAGAAGGGACAGAGGAAAAAAGTGAGCTGCTCAGAGCCTGAACCTTGTAAGGCATGGATGAGTTGGAGGAGGCAGAGTCCTTCCCTGCAGCTCAGAGCTCCCAGGCAGGAATTTGCATGATGGGAGCAGGTTAAAGCACAGGAGGTGCAGATGGGTGCAGGTCCCTTTTCAACCTGTGGCTTTGGAGCCCATGGGTGCTCAGCATCCCTCACCAACAACTTCTGGCTGTAAATTCAGAAGCTGGGAGGCAGCACTGTAGGCAGGAGGATGTCGTTCAGTGCTGCTCCTCTTCTTCATCCCAAGGTGTCATTTGGAAGCTTGCTTGTCTGTTTGCATCCTCATGCTGCATGAGCTGAGGAAGCCAAGGAGAACTGTGGGATTTCTGCTTTGCAGGGACACTTTCAGAGGGGGTTGGCATAGATGAGGCACCTTCACCATGGTACCGATGGGTGATTCCCTGTCCCTAGAGCTGCTGGAGCAATGTGGTCTAATTGCCATCGTGGTGCTGGGTCGATGGTTGGGCTGGATGGCATTAGAGGGCTTTTCCAATCCAAACAGTTCTGTGACTCGATGGTTCTGGTGGCGCTTTGCAGGGGTCCGGTACAGCCAGGCAGCGAGCGGCGAGGCGGCGTCCTCGGGGGCCATCAGCCACCACGGCAGCGCCTCCATGGTCACCACCAGCCAGGCTGTCCTGCAGCAGGTCTCCCCGGGCGGCTTGGACCCCAGCCACGGTTTGCTGTCTGCGGAGGGGAAGATGGTGAGTACACCTGCCCGGCGGCGCTGATAAGATAAGCGCGGAGAGCAAACACCTTCCCCGGGGCTTCACACCGCCGCGCTCAACAATGGCACATTGTGGGGCCGGCCGCGGCCACTGTCCCAGCGCCCGCCTCAAAGGCAGCCCCCGGCGGGCACCGGCGGGCACCGCCGTGCCCTGCGAGCACGGCCCGCCCAGCTGCCAGCCTCTGCCCGCTGCGCATCGACCGCATGCCTTGCGAATTGACCGCTGGGTGGATCTCTGTTTGTTTTCTCCTGCCAGCGGCCTGGGCACCGATAAAATCCTCATCCATCAGTTTTCCCTAAGCCCTCCCAAGTTTGGACTCCTGCCGCGGAGCTGCTTTCCTTGCAAGCAGGGACCTGGTCCCAGGGCATCTGGGTGGTCACAGATGAACACAGAAGGGGGCTAC
Source organism: Tricholaema leucomelas (assembly GCA_013400475.1). Taxonomy (NCBI): domain Eukaryota; kingdom Metazoa; phylum Chordata; class Aves; order Piciformes; family Lybiidae; genus Tricholaema lacrymosa; species Tricholaema leucomelas. Next base: position 168,309 of record WAAF01010418.1, on the reverse strand, counting down.
AAGAGAGCTGAGGAGGGGAAGGGCTTTGCAGGCTTTAAGGGCTTGCAGTGCTAGAGCAAGGGCAATGGCTTGGAGCTGGAAGAGGGGAGACTGAGGCTGGAGATGAGGAAAAAATTCTTTAGAGTGAGGGTTGGGAAATACTGGCACCGGTTGCTCAAGGAGGCTCCCTCCTTGGATGTGTCCAAGACTGAACTGGATGAGGCCTTGAGCAGCCTGGGTTGGCGGAGGTGTCCCTACCCATGGAACTCATGATCTTTAAGATCAGTTTCCCTTTTGCCTTCCCACGTACTCAGGGCTCTGCTGCGAGGGCTTTTCTGAGCATAGCTGCAAATTCCCGCGGTGGAAGGAGTGGAGATGGACATCGGCATCCCCATCAGCTGCCTGATGGCTTCCCATGCTTCAAAACCGCTGCAGAAAAGTGTCTGTGAACACAGGGCTGGGCTGGCTTTCCACTGCCCAGGCCCTTGGGCTGCTCCTGTCTGTAGGTGCCAGGCTGGTGCGAAGTCCTTTGAAGGAGGGCAGGGGGGAGAGAGACAAGGATAGGGCACAGGGGGCAGGATGGGGCAGGAGAGCACAGCCCCTGCCTGGAGCAGGCTGGCAGAGGCTGTGTGGCTCTGGCTCTTCCTGGAGGAGGGCTCTTTACTGCTGAAAGTGAAAGTCGAACCTGGCGCTGGGCGGCGGGGCCAGCTCACTGTGCCCTGCTTTCCACTTCCATTTTCAGAGGCTGTCCCTCCTGGGACGTTCTGTTGGGCTCCTCATAAAGCTGTGTGGCTGCAGAGGGGCTCCTCACACCCTGCCTCAGCTATGGCACCATCTGATCTTGCCTTTTCTTCTGGCTGTCTACAAGGGTCTCTCTGCAGCCCCTTGGGCTCAGCTGCTGTCCCTGCAAAGCCAAATGTCCCCCACAGAGCAGGGGCAATAGCACAGAGCCCTCCCACCACACTCCCTCCGCACCCAGCTCTGCCCAGGTGTGTGTTGAGCCATGTAACCTTGAGCCTTGAAGTCATAAAATGAGTCAGAATTAAAGGCAGCAGCAGCAGCAAGTGCCCAGAGTGAGGGTCCAGCAGGACAAAAGGATGCAAAGTACCCTCCTGCCAGGCTGGAATGGGGGAGGCTGAGACTGGAGATTAGGAAGAAAATCTTGCAAGTGATGATGAGGAGACACTGTCACAGGCTGCCCATGGAGGCTGTGGATGCTCCCTGTCTGGAGGTGTTCAAGGTCAGGATGGATGAAGCCTTGAGCAGCCTGGGCTGGTGGAGATGTCCCTGCCCATGGCAGGGGGTTGGCACTGGATGAGGTTTGAGGTCCCTTCCCACACAACTCATTCCACGATTCTGTGTCTCAGGGGGTGGATTTGCTGGAGCACAGAGAGGGATCCTCAGCTGGAGCAAAAGAATCTCACAGTGGCAGGCAGTACTGGAGGAGGCTGCATGGAATTGATCTGGGAAAAGCAATGCAGAGAACAGCAGGTGCTGGAGTGTGGCAGCAGAAGCCTTGCTGGATTGTCCCTGCTGCACAGCTTGCCTGGGGCTGCTCTGCTCCTCAGCAGCACGCAGCTCTGCCAGCTTATCTCTGATCTTCCAGCAGGGCCAGCTCCAGCTTGCAAGGGATTTCATAAAAATACGTTGCAGGCTGTGGTTTTTGGTAAGCAAACAGAGCCCTGAGTGCCCTGCAGGAACTCAGGAGCAGCCAAGGAAGTGGCTGCATTTCGAAGGCGATTGAAGGAGGAGCATTGCAGAGACTGAAGGAAGCTTTGGGGCTTCACTTCTTCAAGCTCCAGTGCTGCCCTTATCTGTGGTGGTACGAGAGGGCCTCCCCTGAGGGTCCTGTGGCTGCAGGGTCTTTTCCAGTTGAATTCCAGAAGATTTCTTCTGGAAGTAGAGCTTTGGCTCTAAATAAATGCAAACAAATGTGGAAAGGGTGGAGGTCAAGCGGAGGGGCTGGGCTCTTGCCGGTGGTGGCCAGTGGTAGGACAAGGGGCAGCAGGTACAAACTAGAACACAGGAGCTTTCATTTGGCCTGAAGGAGAAACTGCTCTGATGTGAGGGTGCTGGAGCCCTGGAGCAGGCTGCCCAGAGAGGCTGTGAAATCTCCTCTGCAGAGATTCCAACCCCAGCTGGGCATTGTGATCCTGGGCAAGCTGCTGAGGGTGCTTTGCTTAAGAGGGGGTTGGTCTGGGTGATCTCCAGAGGTCCTTTCCAACCCCACAGGGCTGGGGCTCTGTGACTTGAAGCCCTGGTGACAGGAGCACGGGCACAGGCTGGCAGCGTGCTCTTGGCGCGAGCTGTTTGCCCGGCGCAGTGTGGCGTAACCTGGCCTTGGGGAGCTCTGGGAGTGGAAAATACCGGATCAGGAAATGAGAGTCACTCCCATGCTCTGGAATGTATTGATGGGTTTGTTTCTGTTGCAGTGGGGCTATCTCCAACTCACATGTGCAAAACAAACAAGGTGCTCTAACTGGTGTCCAGAAATGTCACACGGAGAGCCGCACAGGTGGCTCTGACTGGGCTGGGAGCTGCTGGGCACAAGAGGTTGATGCCAGGGATTAGGAGAAGGGGCAGTAACCGAATAAATCAGCACTTGCCCCCCTCTTTGTCCTGCCAGCCAGCTCCAGTCCTCTCTGCACACTCTAAGGGCCTTTGTGTGTCTGATCCCAAAGTGCCCAGAGCTGGCACTATCTGAGTGTGCCCACCCCAGCTCTCCAGTGTCCCACTCATCTGCAAGAGTAGTGACCAAGGGCATCACCACGAAGCCTTTTCATCTGCTTTCTGCCTTTTTTTTTTTTTTTTTACTTCCCAAGTTTATATTTCCCACTTTCCCCTACAATCCTGAGGATTAGAAGTTAATGAGTGTTGAGTGTCCTCGGCTGTGCCCGAGGGCAGAAGCTTGGACTTAGGGGACAAAATAGCAAAGTCTTGGGATGTGCCATGCTCTGGTGGAGCTGGAAGCTAGGGCCAGCAAAGTCCTTCCCTGCTGCTCCTGCTGCTTCACTACTTCTTAATGCAACGTTCAGGTGCTCCAGCCAGGGGCTGCAGACTCGGGTGCTGAAGGTGTCCCAGTGAGGCTGCAGCCTGTTTGCTTCTTGGATCAGCAAAGCCCCTTCCCTACCCTTCCCCCACAATCTCCTCACTGAAGCGAGCAGGGGCTGGGGCTGAGCAGCCCTCCCTGCTGTGTCTCTGATGGTGTCTGTGCTGCTTTGCTCCTTGGCAGATCTCCGTTTCGGGGGGTGGGCTGCCCCCGGTCAGCACCCTGACCAACATCCACAGCTTGTCCCACCACAACCCGCAGCAGTCGCAGAACCTCATCATGACGCCGCTGTCGGGAGTGATGGCCATCGCGCAGAGTGAGTGACCCCCGCGCCCCGCCGGGACCGGGCAGGCAGACCCCGCTGGCCGCTGACCCGCCCGGTGCCGCTCTCTCCTCGCAGGTCTGAACACCTCGCAGGCGCAGAGCGTTCCTGTCATCAACAGCGTGGCAGGCAGCCTGGCAGCGCTGCAGCCGGTACAGTTCCCGCAGCAGCTCCACAGCCCGCACCAGCAGCCGCTGATGCAGCAGTCCCCCAGCCACATGGCGCAGCAGCCCTTCATGGCCACCGTCACCCAGCTGCAGAACTCACACAGTAAGAGGCTGGGCAGCTGCCAGGGGAGGAGCCTGGAACATGGGTTTGGATGGAAAATTAACTTGGGGTCTTCTCTCTCTTCCCTGCCCTTGGCTTTCAGCTCTGCCCTGTAGGTACCAGCCAGCATGGGGCTGTGACCAGCATGCAGAAGTGCTGGGTGACCACTTCTCACCCCAACCTATCCTTCCCCCGTGCCACTCTTCGTGTCACATCTTTTGATGAGGGCTGGGAGTGACAGGATGAGGGACAATGGCTTTGAGCTGGAGGAAGGGAGATTGAGATTGGGTATGAGGAAGAAACTCTTGACAGTGAGAGTGGGGAGACACTGGAACAGGTTGCTCGGGGAGGCTGTGGATGTCCCCTCCCTGCAGCTGTACGAGGCCAGGTTGGATGAGGCCTTGAGCAACCTGGGCTGGTGGAGGTGTCCCTGCCCATGGCAGGAAGTTGGAACTGGATGAGCTTTAAGGTCATAGAATCACTAAGGTTGGAAGTGACTTTTAAGATCGGGTCCAACCTTAACCCAACTACCACAACCACTAAACTAGATCCTGAAGCACCACATCTGCACACTTCTTGATCACCTCCAGGGATGGTGACTCCACTGCCCGGCTGCCTCGGAGGCAGGTGGTGGCTGCTTTCCATGGCTTGTTCTGTCTCGCTCATGTCTCTGTGGTGCTCATCCCCACGCAGAGCCACTGTGACCTGCTCTACCCGGGCATGAGGGCTGTGGGTGGCTTTTCCTTGACAGCCTCTTGTGCCCTCCTCTCCGCAGTGTACGCACACAAGCAGGAGCCTCCCCAGTATTCACACACCTCGCGCTTCCCCTCAGCCATGGTGGTGACAGACACCAGCAGCATCAGCACGCTGACCAATATGTCTTCCAGTAAGCAGGTAATGGCCAGCAGAGGTGGGCTGAGGGTGCACAGGGTGGGTGTGTGGAGGTGGAACAGGGCTGTTTGTCCCCTGAAGATGGTGTTGGAGGAGCTGAGGATCCCATCCCAGACCCTTCATGGTCACCAAAGAATCTGCTTTCAGATGGCAAGGGAGATGGGGATTTGGGTGATGGTCTGGCTGTGCTGGATGAGGACTTGGCAGTGCCATGTTCATCCCTGGGGCAACTTCATCAGTGTGGGAGCACCCTGATGGACTTCAAACAGGACTGAGAAAGTTGAGACCAAGCATGGTCTAGTTCCTTTGTCTCCAGGGTGAATCGGCCCTGGTTGGAGCTGAACACAAAGCCCAGGCTCTGGGTGCACCCCAACTTCCCTGAGCCCATAAACCTTTATTATCTCCCCAGTGCTGGTGCAGGTGTGAGGCTGGACTTATCCTGGGTGAGATCAGGTGTGTGAGGCCTTCCTCAGACAATGGTCCCTTTCTGAAAGCCACCCCTGGGGACTGTGGGAAATATGTGGCCCTTATTGATTGCTAGATAAATAAGAGAGAGCCTTGAACTTGCATTCAGATAAACTTTCTTACCGAGGTTTGACAGGGGAGAGGAAAAAAATGTCTGCAATGCCCACAGAGTAAATAAGAGGTGGGACTGCTGGGAGACCCCCCGGGGGGGGGGGGTGCGCAGAGGAAAGGGGCTGGGGCTGCAAAGGGGATAAGTCGGGGAAAGGGGCTGCCTAGCAGGGTTAGGATAGCTGGGAAGGGCTGCTGAACATCCCCACCCGTTGCTGGGGTCAGGCTCCCATGCTTTGTAGTGCTGGAGGTGACCATTTATCTGTGCCCGCTCCTCTCGGGCCGGGAGGGGTCGGTCAGGCACGGCCGCGCTCCGCGGCAGCGCCGCTTGCTCGGCGTTATCGGAGCATCTGCTGTGCGCTCAGCCCGAACCCCCCCATTAACCCCGCCGAGGGCTGCCTTTGATGCTGGGCTGCTCCGAAGCAGCCCTGGGCACACAGGAAATCTCCCTGGCAGGGAGATAGCAGCCGGCCCCGCTGCGATCAGCCTACCTTGACGCGGCAGTGCCGGGGGTGCTGGGGGCTCCTTCGGTTTGCCCCCATCCAGCCTGCCTCTGCCCTTTCATTAAAGCAAGAGAAGGGCTGCCAGCTCAGGAGGGGAGATGGAGCTGGGGCCTGTGGCTGCTGCAGTGAACGGGTGCACACAACTGCCCTGTTACCCCTGTGTGTGATAAACAAGTACCTGGGGCAGGATCTGGCCCCTTTGCCCTTGCACAGTGGTGCAGCAGACACGGGGGTTGTGTTGCCCCCAGCTTAACCTGCCAGCCCCTGGGGCCTCTTCTCCTACCAACCACTCCACATCAAGCTGAATGTGGAAGAACATATCTTTGAGTACTGCTTTTCCTCTCAGTGGCTGCCAGGCTGGCTAGCAAGAGGTGAATGAAGAGGCAGCCTGGGGCCCCTGTAAATTCTGCTCGCCCCTCAGGTGTCTTTCTGGTGATCTGGGTTTCTGTCCCTGACTGGGGCTCACAGGGGCTTTGCCTAAGCATATGCTGTGGGCATGAGGATACCTGGCAGCCATGGGCTCCTCTGGGGGCAGAAAGGGCAGGAGGGTCACTTGGGTCCCCAGGGCAGCTGCAGGTTTTGGAGCATAGTTTGTCTGGGCATGGGGTGGGTGCTGCTGGCGGGAGCAGGTGGATAAACCCAGGGGTGCACAGACTACGTGAAACCCTGAACCTGGGGAGTTGCTCCCTGAGCAACCCCCACTCCTTACAAGGGGAGAAGCATCTTTGTTCAGAGGAGAGCTTCTTTCTTCAGCAGCAGTTCCGCAGCCCCTGTGCCAGACCCTGCAAACCCAAGCTGTGGTGGAGCTCAGCTGCTCCCAGTCCTGTCGGTAAGGACAGATGCTGGAAGGATGTCCCTGGTCTCCTCCCAGCCCAAAGCTGCAGATCTCTTATCAGATGATGTTATTTAGACCTGGAAGGGGCAAATACCTCCTGGTTCCTGTGACAACGCTTGAGGCCGAGCCACCATTTTTATTACGTTAGCAAACACCTGATAGCTGCAGCCTGTCCCTGCTGACCTGTCACGGGAGGCTCCTGGCGTCTCCTTATCTCCACCTTACCATGTTTGTTGTGTGCTCCAGCCCACAAGGTCACCCACGGCTCCTGGCCCCCCCACCCCACCAGTGACTAGGGGGGACCCCAAGTTGGGGACTCACCCTGAGGGATGGAGAAGGGGTCACTGTGGTGGGATGGATGTGGCAGTGGGAGCTGCTCAGCTCCTTCCCTGAGGTGACAGCAGTGCTGAGGACAGTCATGACCGTAGTCCCCAGCCCTGCTCCCACCCAAGCTCCTGCTCATGCCTGGCTGCTCTTGGCAGTGCTGCTGAGCTCTGCAGCATGATCTCTCCAGGAGCCTGGGCACAGGCAGGCCCTTTTTTATCATTATTATTTTTGGGAGGGGATGGCAACATCTGGCTGGGAAAGTATTTTCACACTGCCTCCCCCTCGGGGTTGCTGGGGAGGGCTTATGGCCAAGCAGGGCTTCTGGACCACCAAGGGACACTAGGGCGGTGTGGGAGGCGATGTCTCCGAATGCTTTGCGATGCCCTCAGAGAGAGTCCTCCCCCCGCGGTGCTGCCTTCCCCTCTTGCCTGCCTGCCGCTTACTCTGCTGCTGTCTCCCTCCCTCCGCAGTGTCCCCTGCAAGCCTGGTGATGCTCCACACCTCGCTGCTTTTGCACATAGCAACGGGATCTTATTTTCCACAACCTCCCGCCGGTCACCCGCGCCGAGCCGGGGAGTCGCCAGCGCAGCGCCGTGGCCAGGAGCGCAGCAACCCGAAACGCCGCCGGGGCTGCGCCCGCATCCGCGGGGTGCCCACCCAGGACCCTGCCTCTCCTTCCCTTCACGCAGTATTTCCAAGATGTGTCTTGGGGACTCGGTTTCTGAAGTATTTGCCTTCCCAGAGGCCGCTGGCTCTGCCGAGGGAGCAGGAACAAGCTGCACTGGGAGCTGGCGGAAGGGCGAGATGGACACTGACGTTCTGCTCCTCCACCCGAAGGACTGAGAGGGACTTGGGTCTGTTACTTGGTGTCTGGAAGGAGGAATTGCATTGTGCTGTTGAACTGAGCCAGTTGAAGTGTAAATATAGGTACAGTCTGCTCCATCCTTCCCCACTCCTCTACACAGATTTCTATACAGAGCAGTGAATTTTGTCCAATGGATGTAAAGTGCTGTAATTAAGTGCAATTCCCTGTCTGTATATATTGCTCCTGAGTCTCTTCTCCCTCTTCCTTTGTTGTACGTTTTGGTAAAGGTCAGAGCTGAGGATGGGTTTGGTTTTGTATTTCTCCTCTTCCTTTAAATGAGATAATTCGAAGAGCTGGGTCTAGGCAAGGACGCTGGCCAGGCAGCCCCTGCAGGACAGGCAGAAGTGTCCTCTGCATGGTGCCATCCCACGTGAAGGAGGGGGCATGGGGCAAGAGGAGCCCCAGCAGGGCATGGACGATATGCATGGAGGTCTCAAGGGACTCCTTTTGGGGGCTCTGAGACAGACTCTGGTAGCATTGAGGAAGCTCTCGGCAGCCAGGTCAGTACCTCCAAACCCTGAGGAGGTGCACAGCATCGGCAGCTTTCAGGTGAGCCTGCAGCATTTGCTGCTACAGAGGGGAATGAGGTTGCAGGAAATTCCATTAGGATCATCCTCAAATGGGGTTCAGAGACTGTCTTTTCTCCCCATCTCAGGGTGTAGAAGGAACTGGGGCCCAGTTACTGCCTTGCCTGCTGCCCAGTGAAGGGGCAGTAGAGGTGGCTTACTCCCACCACTATTGGGCTGATGATGAGCCACGTCGGCTGCACCCTCCTCAGTGAACGTGATGCCCTGGGCCTCATGTCACCTTCAGGATGCAGCTGGATGATGGACACTGGGCTGAGAGGTCAGCAAGACTGTGACAGTCCCCATCAGCTGCCTGTCTTGGCTCCCCTGGCAGTGGAGGAAAAGTTTCACAATAAGACGTCCAGCTTGTGAACGAGCTCACCTCTGTATTGAGGGCACATCCCAGCTGGCACCTGCTGAGGACATTGGGCTCCATGCCCTCCAGAGCCCTGAAGGGCTTCAGGTGCCCAGGTCCTACCTCCCAGAGCGATGGAAGCTGTAAAAGCTTCACCACCTCCCCATGAGACACAAGCTTCTCCATACCTGTGTCCCTTCAGAAATGGATCTGCTCCTTCTCAGCTGAACTCTGCAGTGTGTGCCAGCTGCTGAAAGTGAGTTACAGAGCTGGAGAGCAGCAGAGGTGCCCATGGGCAGATCATCACTGCTAGAAAGAAACACACTGGATGGTTTCTGTGCTCTGTGTTTGTACAATGTCAGGAACCTTCCTGGGGCTGGTAGGAGCTGCCCTGTGGTGAATAAGCCATCAGGGTTTGGAGACCAATATTCAAAATGAGAGTTAATTTAATGTATACCATAATTAAACACCCCTTCTTCTAGATCCCTGCTGCTGTGTGGTCTGTACCTTCTGCAGTCATCATCTGCCATGGTCCAGCAGATTGGGAGGCAGGGATGCAGGCTGGTGGCAGTGACAGGTTCCTGCTGCTGCCCTTGCAATGCTGATCGAGGTTTCTGTCTGCCTGAAATGGTTTCATCTGAAGCTTCAGGTGACAGCCAGAACCAGCAAGAGGCTCTAGGAGGTCTAGAGACTCGTGTCCTCACCCTCCTAACAATGCCATAATGATGTCGCCCTTAGCCCGGCACAGTTTATTCCTCATCCTCTGCTAACTTTAGCAGGTGAGTGTTAAGCAAACCAATTAGGAGCTGAGTGCCAGACAAAGCCAAGCCCCATCCGTCCTGGATGCTGAGCCCTGGGTACTTTACTGGGTCAGTTAAGCAGGAGGGTTGCTGGAAAGCTTTTGAAGGTCGTTGATTGCGCAGAGCTAACAGAGCTGAGTGACTCAGAGCTCGGTAGGGAAGGGTGGCCCTCTGGAGATGTGGTGCAGCGCTGGGTGTTGATCACCTTCCCAAAGTGCCTTGGCACTCATTTTTTTTAGTCACAAGTTAGGTGTGGACTGCTGTGGGAAAGGCTTTCAGAGCAGAAATCTGCCACTTACCTTCACAGCTGGAGCAGGACACCCTGACAAAACCCCTCCCACAGTTTCTTTGTTTCTGTGAATCGTAGCTCCCTTTCAGCCCAGGGAGATGCCATCCAAACCTGATTTCCTGAGCAGCCTCTGCCGCAGCTGGGCTGGGGCTGTCCCTGCTCTGGCCTCACCTGCTGGAGGAGCACTGGATGTGGTGTTTGCTTCTGCAGACACCCTGACTGCTTCAGGAAGGTGCTGTTGTTACTGGCTGTGCTGTGTCTGTCCATACTGCAGTTGCTGCAGAGCAAAGAGAGGTATCAAAGTTCCTTTGTGTCCGATGGGTTTGACAAGGCTGAGCGATTTATTTTACAGTTCAAAGCTGCTCACGAGGGAATTCCTTGCACTTGAGCATCTGCCCTGAGCCTTGACTGGTCACTCTTCATGTCTGTAAGAAGCTGCAGGCTCCTTCCTGGTGGAGTACAGGGGCATCACTGTGCTTAATGTGGAGTGTGGGTGGGGAAGCAAAGGAAAATGCCCCAAATCCCGACGGCACTGAGGCTGAGAGGAACACCCAGAGTCAAGCTGTTGTGGCTCTCTGATGCAAGGAGATGCTCAGGGAGGTATCTTCCAGAGCTGCTTGCGTTTCAGCACTCCTTCCTTAACTAGGACACACAGACTGTGGGGTAAGGGGAGGGCATAGATGGGCACAGAAGAGCCCCAAGGGACACAGAGGTGGGAGGGCTGGGCAGGAGTGTGAGCTCTCCTTTACATCCAGAGGAAAGCACAGCCTGGTAACGCCTTCCTGGATGAGTAAATCCCATGCCCTGGCTGCCTCCTGTTTGTGCTGCAGCACTGCTGATGCTGCCAGCAAAGTCACTGGGTCAAACACAGGTTAGTGCCCGCCCCAGAGCCACCACAGGGCTTTATCAGAGCCCTCTGCCTGGGGCTGTGGCTGTGCCCAGGAAGCAGGGCTCCTTGATGTTTAACTGTGGGGAGAATGGGGACAGGGAAACCTTGCCCAGGACCAAAACCTGTGTGCTGGCTGCTGTCTGGAATCCCCTGGTGCTGGACACCCCATGCCCAGGTGTAAGACAGAAGGGCTGCAGACCTCACTGCCAGGGCAGTGCCAGGGCTTGAGCAGTGCTGGGGCTCAGCTGCCATCCCCAGTGCTCCAGTGCCAGCCCAGATCACAGTGGCCAGCACTGCCTGTGTGGATTGCTAAGGAAGTCCCAGGTCACCCCTGCAGGGATGACATCCAGACCAGGGGGGGTTGGAACTGGACGATCTTTAAAGTCCTTCCCAACCCAACCCATTCTGTGATTGTGTGATCCCTGCAAGGCAGCAGATGCCCTGCTGCCCGTGAGGGCACCGGGGACATGCAACACAGAGCAGCTGTTTCAGCAGCTTTAAAGCTGCTGTGTGGGGCACAGGCAAAGGCAGCAGTGTGCAGTTGCACAACAGCACCCAGCTCCAAACTTTGTGGTCTTTCCAGACTTGTTCTGCCAGTCCAGCTGGAAATTTCGGCAGCAGAACCAGCAAGCAGCAGTGTGGGGCTGTGCAGAGCCAGGGCAGTGTTCCTACCAGTGCAGCCTTCACCCTGCTCACCACTGCCCAGTGGTCCCAGTGCAACGGGTCAGAAGGGAAAGCATCGTCAGTCCCCTGTGGACAGCAAACAGCTTCTGCCCTTTGAAGCCTTTGAGAGGATTTGGTTGGGCTGGTGGCAGAGTTTGAGGAGTACACAGAGGAATGCAGAAAGTGCTTGTGTTGGAGGCTGGGCTGTTTGCAGACCTTGCCAGTTCCCTGCTGGGCTGTGGTCTGGCTACAGGAGTAGGCAAATGGGGCTGGAGGACTCTCTGTGCCAGGCGGGTGGCAGCTTTGGGCAGCTTGCATGGATCCCATTTCCTTCTGACATGAGATTTCCATGATGTGCTGGCAGCAGGAGAGAGCAGCACTCTGACAGCAAACGGTTGGTGAGCTGTCCTGATCCAACATGCTGCTGCCAAGCACCTTAAAATGGTCTCGATGGTGAGAGAGAACCTCCCTCTGCCTGCTCCAGTGCACCTCTGACGGCTCCTGCAGCGATGGGTGCTGTGCCCTGCATGCCTGCACCAGCTCCCCCAGCGCCCAAGTGACCTGCAAACCTGGGGGCTCAGCAGCCTGCAGAGATCTCAGGGAGCCTTCACATACCAAAGGTGTGCACTGTTCTGCACCCCGTGGTGGAGTAGCCAGCACTGCCTCTCCATCTGCAAGTACCAGCAGGTCCATCCCTGTAGCTCCACCACGGCAGAGCCCACCCAGCAGACCTCGTGGGGCTGCTCTGCAGAGGTCCTCTACAGGCAGTCACTTGGGCTGCTCACTCAGAGTGCCTGAGATCTCCTGCAAACAGCAGATGTACTCCAGGGACAAAGGATAGACACTTTGAGTCTGGTTTCACTGCATGTGGTCAGGTTAAACAACCAGGGAGGTTGTGGATGCTTCCTCCCTGGAGGTGTTTAAGGCCAGGCTGGATGAGGCCTTGAGCAGCCTGCTCTAGTGGGAGGTGTCCCTGCCTATGGCGGGGGGTTGGAGCTGGATGATCCTTGAGGTCCCTTCCAACCTAAACCATTCTATGATTCTATGATCTGGTGTGAACAGACTGAGCCATGGACTGTACTCCAGAAGCCAAGGAGCTTGGTTAGTTGCTCCTTGGTGCAAGGAGGTGAAGGCCAAAAGAAGCCCTCAGAGTCAACATTCCCAGAGGCAGAGCCCCACAGGATCCAAGGCTTGGCTGCTCAGCTGGCACGGGCAGCCCAGCTCCCCCGACTGCTAAATCTTGCTGGGGTAAACCCCAATTCAGCCCTGCTGTGGGTGCTGGAAGGCTGCTGGCTCCTGCAGCAGCACTGGGGTGAAGGAGGGGCAAGTGTTGCTCAGCAGAGTAGTGCTGTGGGAGCTGCCAGCATCACAGGGAGAGGTTTCTGACCCCCTGGACTTTATTTCTCTGATCCAGGGATAAAAATTAAAGTAACAAGTGTGCACTAAAGACTCATCCCATGACAGAGTGTGTGTGTATGTATGTAATAGAGAGCCACAACCCCCCTGGACCTCAGATGTTTTACATTATCCTCTAATTCAAAGAACTTTGATTTTATTTTTTATATCCAGAAAAACGAATTCTTCTCCCTGTAATTAATATGCTGCTCAAATGGATTCTTAATTACAGATAAATCACAGATCTACACACTCAACTGTTATGCTTTTCAAGTAATAAAAGAGATCATTTGTCTTCCTCAGATGAACAGAGACCAACTAGCACCATTTCCCCCTTTATGAGGAATTCATTTGCCTTCGAAAGGAAGTCTTTAAGAAAACATTGCAAGGATTTCTTGAATAGGGGATCAAAGCTCCCACACTGCTGGAAACCATTTTGCTAAATAAGAAGTGGGTAAAGAAAGAAGAAGAAGAGAAAAAAAGTAAAAGTTTTTGGATAGTGGCTGGGATTACAACACCCTTGGGAGGGATGAGGACCTGGGGTCAAGAAGTTATGACCAGGTTAGCAACACAGGGAACAGAAGGGGAGGACAAAGGAACAGAAAGTGGAAGTGGACAGATGAATGAGGAGCATGTTCCTCTGCCGGGGAGAATGGCTGCTACAGCAATTCATACTGAGAGCCAAAGGCTGAGGGCTGCTAATGGATTGGGGGACACAGCAGGGGTCGGAGGTCAGGAGTGCGCCCAGCTCGGCTAATTGACTGCTGCGTGCATATGAGCGATGGCGATGGAGCGGGGCCGTGGGACACGGGCAGCAGATATGCACAAGCTCCACTCTCCTGGAATTCCTGCCCTACACCTGCTGCAGGCACAGAGGATGCTGGCCTTAGCTGGCTGCCCCCAGCAGTGGAGCCCACGGCTGCAGGGGAGCACCTCTGAGCTGGCAGAGCACTGCTGGAATAACCTCGCTCACCAGATGTGCTCTGCAGTCTTGGGGGGTGGTGGTGTTTATTCATTTATATTAAGCTTGAGAGGGGGAGATCTAGGCTGGAGATTGGGAAGATACTCTTGGCTGTGAGGGTGGGGAGATGCTGGCACAGGTTGCCCAGGGAGGCTGTGGATGCCCTCTCCCTGGAGGTGCTCAGGGTCAGGCTGGATGGGGCCTTAAGCAAGCTGGGCTTGCTCCCATGGCAGGAGGTTGGCACTTGATGAGGTTTGAGGTCCCTTCCTACCCAACCCATTTTATAACTCTATGTCAGTGCTAGATCCCATCAATCTGACCAATGCAACCCACCTGTGCTGCTCCTACCTGTGCTGCTCCTACCCTGCCAGAGAGGTCCATTGGCAGCCCTGGCACGAGGAGCTGCTTTGGGCTCAGGAGGGCAGCCTGCTATAAAGCCCCTGCCTATACCTGCTGCTGTCCCAGGGGCTGCCTGCAGGAATAACAGATGGAAGAAGAAAACCACACAGCCTGGGCTCTCCCCCATACCCCAGCCAGCCTGCAGGCATCCTGCCAGCAGCTCCAGGGCTAGCACTGACCCTCCTCTGCTAGAATTTGATGCCAGCTCTGGTGTGTTAGGAGTACTGTGTTCCCCAGCACGTACCAGCAGGTGCAGGAGGATTAATACAAAAGCCATGAGCTTCTCTGGTAAGTACAGAGCTCACCCTAACCAAGCATGGTTGTGGCTGGGGCAGACTGCTGATGCCCCTGCAGCTGGCACAGGCAGCTGTGTCCCATTTGCTGCGGTGCAGGTGGAGTGAAAACTCCCTGGTGGGAGGACCTTGCTTGCTCTTTGCTGGCTGGGATCAGTGCAGGGAAGAAAGTAAATCACTCTTTGCCTCCTGGGCTTTCTGCAGGGTGCACCTGAGGTGAGGCCTTTGTTGGGAGGCTTTAGCAAAGCAGGAGCAAGACAGCAGCGGAGTGAAATCAGCTCCATTCCCAGAAACAGGATTGGTTTGGAAGTCAGGTGCAGGCTGGAGCTGACTCTGGCGGAATCAAGCTCCAGCCCAGCGAGCACTGCTAATAGCCCAGGGTTGCCCAGGCTACCTCAGGCTGCTGGGGCATTAATCACCGTGTGTGTGGCTGGGCAGCCTGTGCTCCTGCACCATGTGCGCCCTGCCACGGCCTCGCTGCTCGCTGGCTTGGCAATTAGTGCTGAGTAATGGAAAGAGCAGCACCGGCGGAGCCACGGCAAGGGCAGTCTGGCTTTGCATTAACATCAGGTGCTCCATTTCTGTATTTCACAGCCTCTCCATTCCACCCTCAGCTCCTGGAGTGACCTTCATGTCCCAGCGCTGGCCCCTCTGACCATTCCGTGGCAGATCAGCCTTGGCCTAAGGGCCCACATGTGCCGGAAAACAGGAGCATGTGGTGGGGGACTGCTGCTGCTGGAGGCTTCCTCGCTCACAGAACCACGGAACGCCGGGATGGAAGGGACCCCAAGGATCATCTGATCCAAGCACGCAGCTTTTCGCCTGCCTGGCACCCGGCACTGCCGCCTCAGAAGCCAAGCTCCTCGCTCCTCACACAAAGGCATTTCCCGGTCGGCTGACGAAGGAATATTTCCCGTTTCCTCACTCCTGAACCTGCCGACAGCATCTCCGGGTGAGTGATGGATACTGGAGATGATTTACGGTCCTTTGTTACACAAATGCCTCCGCATTCTTCCCTGCCCTCGCACAGCAACCGTGAGTCAGCTCCGCGGGCGGAAGGCGCAGCCCGGGCCGGGAGCGCTGAAGGACGCAGGTCCAGCGCTGGTCGTGTTTGCTGTAAACACAGCACCGAGGGCACAAGCCGGGGCCGGCTCCGCGCTGCGCACCCACCCAGCTCTCCGTGCCGCCGCTTCCAGCCAGCTGCCGAGAAGGCGAGAGGTTGGCAGAGGGCATCAATCGGGCAGAGAGGGGCTGCGGGGAGGGTCGCGCCTCTGCCATTTTTCATCTCAAAGTTTGTCATTAAAGTAGAGAGGGTTGCGGGAGGAGCAGCAGCCGCTGCCTGTGTGCCGTAGAGCTCTTGGATTTGGGCAATGTGAAGGCTTAGCTCTGGAGACTTTTATTACGTGGAACAGCTTTTGTAAGGCTGTTGTTGCTTAATTGGATTTCTGTTTGGTTTACTTCAAGCACACCAGGAAAAAATATCTGCATTGTTCGATCTGATAGAGAGTGCTGGGAGACTACCTGTGCTACTGAGCCTCACAGTTTATCATCATGAAGAAATAAATGAATTAAATAAATTCTGATCTTAATCTAGGCAAAGTTTCTTGCCAGCCACCGGCTTGCTTCTGCCCTTGCCTCTAGTGTTTCTTTCTTCCAGCACAGTGGTGAGGCTGGATCCAGTGGAAATCAAGGATTAAACAAATTAACTGGGCACATTGCTGACTTTACTTTAGGTGTCACTGGGACTGCTTACTGGCTTCACCTCAAACACTTGAAATGCTGTCGATGTGGGTCTTAGGAAGGTATTGCAGGGCTGAGCCCGCAGAATGCGTCTGAATCAAAGCCGGGGAGAGCATTCTCCAGCTTCCCCAGGGAAAGGCAGAACCACTTTTAGCGGATGACAAAGGGAATTCCCCATCAATCCATGGAGAGAATAAAACCCAAGGGATGATCCAGGCAATGAAAAGTGCTAATAAGCTGCTGGTTTGCCTCCTCGGAAAAAAAATAGGACCTAAGTTTACATCTCTAAGAGGCAGAGTGGTTGTGCCCAGCAGAGCTGATAATCTCCACTTGCCCGTGCTGTGATGGATAGAAGAGAGGTCAGTCCTTTGAGAGCAGTTAATGATACTGTAAATCACCGAAGCCCAGACACATCCAAACAAAAACTTCGCACAAAAGCTTTCGGTCCTCTTATTCAGTCCAGTCCTTCCTTAAAAAGAGCTGAAGCAGTCGGTGCAATTAACTTGCCATCAGGAACACACAAAAGGACAAAACACCACAATCGCCCTGTAAAGATGTAGAACAGTTTTATGGCTCATATGCCGGATTTGATATTTCTGATTCATTCAGACCTCACACAGATGATTAGAGCATCAATAAACATCATCCTGCTGTGGGTCCCTTCCAGACATCCTTACTAGAGGGGATCTGGAAGCGACCCGTGGAGAGGGACCCACAGCCACAGAGTCTGTCCCGGAGCCCTCCTCGGGCATGGGCCCAGCTCTCTAGCAGGGAGGGAATCCCTGCTTCACGACTCGGGCTTCTCCCGGCGCTCCGGGCCTAGTGCGGCCTAACAAAGCCTAACCACGAGGTTGCCATGGCAACGCGGCGCCGTTAGAGGCCGCGGAGCCGTTGCTAGGATACGGCTCCAGGTTCCGCACCCGCGCCACCGGAAGTGCTTTCTACTTCCGGTCGTGCGGCAGCATGGAGGCTCACGATCTGTTTCGGCGCCTAGGTGCCGGCGCTCGTTTCGATGTCCGGCGATTCGGGCAAGATGCGAGGCGATTCGGGGTGCGGCGCACACCGCGGGGAGGTTGGGATGGGTCTAGGCCCCGTTGTCTCCGCGATACGGGCTCCTGGGTCCTGTCCGTTCCCTGCGGTGGGACCCCAGGCCTACTGGCGGTCCTGTGGTAGTGCTTGGGGGGAAGTGCTTGGATCTGATGTCGGCGTTTTCCCTGTTCTCTTTTCCCCAGGTGATAAAAGGGAGCAGAGGCAGCGTCTTGCTGGAGAGCCTCGACTTCTTCGGGCAGAAGGAGGAAGCCCCTTTGGGGGCTGGTGGGGAGGGCTGGGGGCTCGAAAGGGCTGAAGAGCAGCAGGAGGAGGATGGAGTAGGGAAAACCAAGGAAGAGGTGGCAGGAAAGAGAAAAAGATCTGCAGAAAGCAGCAAAGGAAGAAGAAAAAAGAAGAAGACACAAGGTATTTCTGCACACATATGCATGCCCTTGGCAGAACACTTTGGTACTTGTTTCACTTCAAATCTGCAGGAACTTCAGATCATTTTACCAGGAAAAAATCCCAACCATCTGGGTTTTTTGGCTGCCCTATGTCAGAGCTGATAGAATAACAGGGCCAAGATTTAGTGTTAAGGCATTGGGATGTGGTTGCCATTCTTCTGGAATATTCATTTACCTCAATGATAGATACAAAAGATTTTGAGGTGTTCTTTGGCACCAGATAACTTGACTAGATTTTACTAATGGAAATGGTTGGGGTTTTTGGACTTCTAGGAGAAGCATCAATGCCAGAGTTGTCAGAAAGCGATGGAATAAAGTGGATGTCCTCTCTTGAAGCAAAATTTGAAGATACAAAAGACAAAAAGCCTACTGCAGAAAAACTTGAACGCTTGAGGAGAGAAAAGGTGGGACCACAATGTTCTGTAGCAGCAGATCATTTTCTTTCTGTGGCTGAAGTCCCTTTGCGGTGATTTCTCTTGGGAGGAAGGTGCCTGACTGTGAGGAAATTAACTAGCTGGGCAGGAAGGGCAACAGCATCCAGGCCTCTGTGTATCAGCAATAATGTGGCCAGCAGGATGAGACTGATGATTATCCACCTGTACTGGGCACTGGTGAGACAGCACCTTGAATACTAGGTACAGGTTTGGGCCCCTCACTCCAAGAAGGACACTGAGGGGCTGGACCTGGGGTAGACAAAAGGAAGCTGAGTGGAGACCTTGCTCTCCACAACTCCCTGAAGGGAGCTTGGATTGAGGTAAGAGTCAAGTGTTTTCTCCCAAGGAACAAGTGACAGGATAGAGGAAGTGGTCTCAGGCTGCACTGTGGAAGGTTTAGGTTGGACATGAGGAACAATTTCATCCCCAGAAGTCTTCTCAGGCCCTGGGCCAGGCTGCCCAACTCCACAGTTGCCATCCCTGTAGGGGTTTTAAAGCTGTGTAGATGAGATGCTTAAGGATGTGGTTGAGCAGCAGACTTGGTAGTGGTGGGTTCATGGTTAGACCTGATGATCTGAAAGATCTTTTCCAGCCTAAGCATTTCTATTATTCTATGATTTTATTCTAGTTTTAGTTCTATGCTACCAAAGAAAGAAGGAAGTCATTTGTCTTTTGCCTTGTAGATAAACCGCTTCAGAAATAAGCACAGGATCAGCATTCAGGGCACAGATCTTCCTGACCCCATTGCCACCTTTGATCAGCTTCAAAAGGAATACCAAGTCCACCCTAAAATCATGGAGAACGTGCACGCTGCTGGTTTCCAGGTCCCAACACCAATCCAGATGCAGGCAATTCCTGTCATGCTCCATGTAAGTTTTCCTGTGCTGTTTTACTACAGGGCCTATGGCAAAATCTGGAGAGTGGCCTCTTGTGGTTCATGGCAGGGGTTAGTTGCAGAGCTTTAGAGACACACCAACTGCACCTGGGTTCAGCATGCAGCCATTACAATGTCCTGCATCTCTGCTTTTGCTGCTGTACTTTGGGTTAGTTTGTGGCATTAATATTGATATGAATGTGTTTGGCTTTTTTCCTAGCAAAATATAACAGCCTTGTTTTCCTTGCAGGGTCGGGAACTTCTAGCTTCAGCTCCTACTGGCTCTGGAAAAACTCTGGCATTTTGTATTCCTCTCTTAACTCATCTGAAACAACCCAGAAACAAAGGATTCAGAGCTCTGATCATAGCACCCACCCGAGAGCTTGCCAGCCAGGTGTGTGCTGAGGGGAAAGGGGCTGTTGTCAGAGTGAAGTATTTCAAAGTCTTCACTCTGAACCAGTAAAAGTGCAGCTTATTACATATTTTTTTCTCTCTGTTCCTCTCAGATATCAGAAAAAATGAATTTAAACTTTTTTTAATCTTCAGTGGAATAACTTCACCATCCAGTACCTCACCCTGAGCTAACTGTTTAGATTAAAGGCTTGAGATCTTTGATCGTATTTTAAGTGCCCAGTGCTTAGGTGTTCTTAATATCCACTGGCATCTTTCAGGTTGCTCCAAGAGGTTTATCTGCTTGTCCTAAAGACAGGCTTTCAGGGAATAACTCTGTAGTGGAGCTTTGTTGTTAGACTTATACCAGAATCACAGCTTTAGGTAGAGTTCTGTTTTTATTCCAGTGGGAGAGGGGCTTATGGGAGCTACAGCATTAGAGACAGGCTGTGGCAGTCAGACCTGTGACGACTTTCAAGTGAATACGATGTGTTAGTGTGGTAAGAACAGTTTTGATGCTGAAATCAGACTGATTCAGAGTCTAAGGCTGTCTTCATGACTGATCTCCAGAGGTCACTTCTAACCCCTACCATTCTGCAATTATCTGCAGCTTTTCTGGTTAGAAAATGCAATCAACTCTGAAAATTGGGTTGAAAATAGAAGCAGACTAAAATGAAACCGATTTTTTTCTGCTGTAAATCAGCTCAGTTTGGGGGTTTAATCTCTGTTGCTGCCTTTTCAGACACACAGGGAACTGATGAAGCTGGCTGAGGGGACTGGCTTCAGAATACACATGATCCACAAGGCAGCTGAAGCAGCAAAGAAGTTTGGGTCCAAATCTTCTAAGAAATTTGGTAATTGCTGAAGTGCTCTAAGAAATGTCAAAAATGTCACTAAGTTTTCTCTTCTGGCCTGTGTGGTTTTAAAGAGATCAGGTAATACCACTCCAGGCCTGCAAATGATTGCTCAACACTGAAGTAGCTGTCATAGAGAAAATGGGAAGTGAGTGGTTGGTGGAGCCTGCTAAAATGTACCTCTGCCAGAAGGGACTGGGACTTGGGTTTCTCAGGGCTCTGCTGGTCTGGTTTATTTTGTGTCTTTTTCACTGTTTTGCCTTTTTTTGCCTCGATTGCCTCTTTCCCTAGACATTCTTGTGACTACTCCCAACAGACTCATTTATTTGCTGAAACAAGATCCTCCAGCAATAGATTTGTCCAGGTACTGAGAGGCCTTATCCAGTCTGGCCTTACCCAACCTGCTTTGCTGCTGCAGAGTGTCTCTGTGTGTGTGTGTGTGTGTGTGGTCCTTTCATCTGTGCTGGTCTCTTAGCTTTTGCCTTCTCCACAAGTGACTGACAAGAAAAGCTCTGTGTTCCTAGTGTGGAGTGGCTGGTGGTGGATGAGTCGGACAAACTGTTTGAAGATGGCAAGTCAGGATTCCGAGAGCAGCTGGCCTGCATCTTCCTGGCCTGCACGTCCCCCATGGTGAGAAGAGCCCTGTTCAGTGCCACTTTTGCTCATGATGTAGAGGAGTGGTGTAAACTCAACCTTGACAGCGTTGTTCTGGTGTCTGTTGGAGCAAGGTAGGTCTGCAGCCATACTCTGGCTCCCTCATCTTCTGTTAGGTCTTTTTTTCTTTCATTTCTTGGGCAAATTATTTGCTTTCTTTGCATCATCCCCATGCGAGTTACAACCTCATGCAGGGACTGGGGAAGAATGGCTGGAAACTGCCTGCTGGAAAAAGAGCTGAGGGGTGCTGGTCAACAGCAGCTGAACATGAGCCAGAGTGTGTCCAGGTGGTTAAGAAGGCCACCAGCATCCTGGCTTGGATCAGAAACAGTATGGCCAGCAGGACCAGGGCAACACTGGTGAGGCCACACCTTGACTTCTCTGTTCAGTTTTGGGCCTTTCAGTCCAAGAAGGGCATTGAGGGGCTGGAGCATGTCCAGAGAAGGTCAGTGAAGCTGAGGAAGGGTCTGGAGAACAGGACTAGGGAGGAGTGGGTGAGGAAGCTGGGGTTGGTTAGTCTGGAGAAGAGGCTGAGGGAGACCTCATTGCTCTATACAGCTCCCTGAAAGAAGACTGGAGCCAGGTGATGGTTGGTCTCTCCCAGGCAACAGATGATGGGATGAGAGGAGATGGCCTCCAGTTGCCTCAGGGAGGTTTAGGTTGGACATGAGGAACAGTTTCTTCCCCAGAAGAAGGTTGTTCAACCCCAGAAGGGTTGTCAAGCCCTGGAGACATCTAAAAGATGTGTGGCTGTGTTTCTGAGTGGCATGGTTTAGCAGCAGATGTGGTGGTGTTGGGTTCATGGTTGGATCTTTTCCAGCCTAAACGATTCTGTGATCAGTCTGCTTGGCTTCCTGTCTCTCTTCTTATTACTGCAGGCTGTCTCCAGAAAAAAAAAATGATGCAGACTTGTAGATTTTTCTCCCAGTGTTGTTTTCCTTTGCCCATTGCTTCAGTATCAAATCCACATTGCTCTTAGGAGCATGTTCTGGTGAATGTTCGCCATGCAATGTCCTGTTCACCAGGGGAGCTCTCATGGTGTGTGGAAGAAAACACCTCTGGGATTTCTCCTTGCAGAAACTCTGCAGCAGAGACAGTGGAACAAGAGCTGCTGTTTGTTGGATCTGAGACAGGAAAACTAACAGCCATGAGAGAGCTTGTCAAAAAGGTACTGTGGAGAGGTGGAGTCTGTTCTGCTGCCACTGAACTGAGCTGCGTGTGCTGTCAGAGCCCAGGATTTCACATGGCACAGGCTGCTCCATGACACATTAAACCTTTATCCATTCTCCTGTGCAAGAGGAGGTGCCCTGCCTGTGAAACCCGAGGGTGCTCCCTCTTGGTTTCCTTTGGGTCTTGCTTAGGAGCAGTTTGTATTAAGTCCTTTTAATTTTCCTCTGCAGAGTGAGCGAGTTCTTCTTTGTTCCTTTAGGCTAAATTGCAGCCTGCTGCTTCAGTCAGGAACTGTTCCATCAAAGGCAGTGGAGCTGAACCTGCTTAGTTCTGATTCTGTAAAGATTTGGCTAGTCAAAAAAACATCTTCTGAGGTGTAAAATCCTGTGGGGTGGGGCAGCCTCTTCAGCAGCTCAGTCTGTGGACAATAACAGTAGGAGAAGGAGATGAAACTGAGACAAGCTTGTCCTTTTGCAGGGTTTTGCTCCTCCAGTCCTTGTCTTTGTGCAGTCTATTGAGAGAGCTAAAGAGCTTTTCCATGAACTGATTTATGAAGGCATCAATGTGGATGTCATCCACGCAGACAAGACCCAGCAACAGGTAGGGAAACTTAATTTCTTTCCAAGAAACACTTGGGAAAGGTAAAAGCAAGAGCGTTGGAATGGAACTTCAGGAACTTTGACAATTACTGCAGGGTTTAGTTCAGAGGTTTGATTTTAATTCATTAACATCCTGACAACTTCCAGGAAGTGAGTTCACCTCCTTTCTCAAATTGCTAATTAGGCTGTTTCCCTTTCTTTTGTCTTCCTAGAGAGATAAGGTAGTGCACAGCTTCAGAGCTGGGAAGATCTGGGTGCTCATCTGCTCAGCCTTGCTGGCTCGAGGGATTGACTTCAAAGGAGTGAATATGGTCATCAATTATGATTTGCCAACGAGCGCAGTGGAATACATCCACAGGATAGGTCAGTGGTGCCTCACAAATTGTGTTCTTTTCCTCCTTTCCTGGATCTTTAATGTACATGGGTTTGTGCATGAGCAAAGATCCTGAACCCTCCTCTGCTGCAAGTTCCTCTGGGCTCAACTGCCAGTGAAACTGTTCCTTTTGGTCAGCCTTTTAGGAACCCTAAATACTGGGAGCCCTCAGCCATAGCTGTGTGCTGTCATTTAACTGGAACAGTCTGGGGGGGATTGTCTGCTTGGCAGCATATGAAAGCACATGATGGGGCTGTGGCTGTGCAAAAGATCAAGAGAGATGTTCAAAGCAGAATCTCTGCTCACTTGTGTTTGCCAGGTCGCACAGGGAGAGCAGGGCACAGGGGCAGAGCTGTCACCTTCTTCACAGAGGATGATAAACCTTTACTGCGGAGGTAAGCTGCAAGCATGCAGCAGACCTGGACAGTCTGTGCAAGGAGCTTTGCACTTGTCCTGGCTTTCCTGAACCATTGCCCATGCAGAGTGTGACTAACCCTATGCTGTGCTTTAGGTTTGCTAATCCAGTTCTCCAGCCTCCTTGTCTCCAGAGTGCTTGGTGTGATTCTGTTTTGGTTCACTGCTGCTGCTTCATCTCCTTATGGAGATGGAAGGACACCTTATAAGGTGTCCTTATGGAGAGCTTACATTGGTTCCAACACCCCAGTGGAGCCCTTGCTTTCATCTAAGCCTTCTATGTCTTTTTCTTACTTGCTTTATGCCATGGGTTGAATTTCAGTTTGCTG
Organism: Tricholaema leucomelas; assembly: GCA_013400475.1. NCBI lineage: Eukaryota > Metazoa > Chordata > Aves > Piciformes > Lybiidae > Tricholaema lacrymosa > Tricholaema leucomelas. Next base: position 144,764 of record WAAF01010418.1, on the reverse strand, counting down.
CTCTTAATCAAAACCTTACTTCTCTGTCTGTTTCTTGCTTAAAAAAATAACAAGCACAACATAAAGCAACATCAAAGCAGCCAAGTGCTGGGGACTGTTGTCTCCCATGGAAGATGTTTATGTCCTGTCCAAGTTGATCTCTTCCCCCCTCTCCTTCCCAGCATAGCCAACGTGATCCAGCGAGCTGGCTGTCCTGTGCCAGACTACATCAAGCACTTGCCCAGGCTGCAAAGGTACCTTCCCCTCAGTAGCTCACATTTGTTACCTATGTTAAACACCTGCATGAGTGGTGCTGGGGCTGTCAGGTTACAGGAGATGTTGGCGATACAGCTGCAGATGGGCTGCAGAGGGAGTTTTGGACAGGGTGAGAATGACAGGTTTTTGCCTAGATCAAAGTGGAACAAAAAAGAATTCTTGATTTTGGGCTTTTCTGGGGTTATTTTCTTATGAGTTCTCTGAGATCTGCTTTAGGCATGCTAGGCCCATACTCAGGATTTGGGTTCCTGACACATGAAAGGAAAACCTTCACTCATTTGAGTTACCTTTAGAAAAACTGGTGTATACCTAAAGAGAAGTAGTTTCATCGGTGCTTCTCTGCAGGCTTTTTCATGACTTGAAGAGTTTCTGAAGCTGGAAATCCTTCTATCTGTGTTAGACTGACATATAAAGTTTTGTCTGAATGTCTTGGAGACAACATGACTGAACTAATCTTGGAATAAACACTGGAAATACATCATACAAATCCCTATCAGCCAGGAAGGATTTCATTATCTGGTTTATTTACTTTGGATGCTATTTTTTCCCCTTTAATCCTTCCTCACTAAATGTCATTCTCAGCAAACAAAAGAAGAAGTTCATTAAGAAACCCCTGACAAGAGAATCTATCTGTACCACCCCTGAATGCTTCTTGAAAAAGGGCAAAAGAAAAATGTAAGTAGGTTGTTATTCTCTTGAGAGGAGATAAAAGATGCAGCTCCATCCCAGAGAATCAATAACTTGTTTTGATGGCCACCCAATCATGGTGGGTCTGGTGTCAGTGTATGTGTACTGGTGAATGGATTAAGACCATCAGATTGCCTCACGTGGTTCCACGTGTCAGGTAACAGCAAGATGAGTTTAAACCACTGGCCTTAAAGCCAGACTGCTGCCTGTCTGCTCCTGCTTTGGGTTTAACATATGGGGTGCTGAAGAAGCAGATCCAAAGTGGTAAGGACTGGATGGAACTGACAGAGAATTGGCTTGTGGCAGTTTGGTGTAGCAGAAGTGGTCATAAAACTCAGCATCTCCCACAGTGTGGAGGGTCACTGCTCAAGAACCTGTGTTCAGCTGCACTGATGCAATGTGAAACAGCTCAGATTTGTGTCCCTGCTCTGTGCTGCATCTCATACTAAGATGTCTTGCTTTCTGATGTGTTTCTTGTAGGAGAACTGCAAAGGAAAATATTGAGGGAAAAAAGAAAGTTAAAGAAGGTAAAAATGTCAATAAATCAGAGACCGCTTCACAAAGCTGAAGAGCAAGAGGCTGCCCTGAGCTGGGGCTGACCCCTCAGCCCATGCTGAAGGACAGAATAATGAAGATAAAGGCAAAGAGGAAAGGAGGGAAACATCTCTTATGTTCCCTTGTGGGACATGCACGAAAGGCTCTACTGCAGTGCCAGCAGAGGATTCCTGACTGCTGCTCAGCAGCTAAGAAGCATGCTCATGCAGCTCAGAAATAGCAGCTGTTTGTGCTACTCTCACACAGCTTTGTATTGCTCCTTGGGAATGCTGTCAGTCCCTCTTCAGATCATCCTTAATTTGTCTGTCAGCCTTCCAGAAGGTTCAGTGGCAGGAAACACACAGAACTTACTGTTAGGCTTGATCCGTGCAGCTGTCAAAGGCTTCTCTGGACACTCCTAGAAACCAAGCCAAGCCCAGCTGTATGTAGAAGCAAAGCCTTGGCCCTCACTTTTTCCCTCAAATAATTTTGAAACAACCAGTCTGTGCACTGCTGTGTTTGTACTGTTTCATATTTAAGCTTCAAGACAATATAAATTGATGATAAAATATTCTAATACCCAGACCTGGCTCTCATCCTTGAAAGACAAGTCTGCAGGCATCACTCCTAAGCCTGGTGTCCAGGTTTCCTGTGTTTTCCACCTCCTGCCAGAGCAGGATCACCTATACCAGATCACACTGGAGTGCATCCAGATGGTTCTTGAGAGGGAGGCTCCACAACCTCCCCGGGCAGCCTGTTGCAGTGCTCTCAGCCTCACAGTGAAAAAATTCTTCCTCAACTTCCATCCATTGCCTCTTGTCCTGTCAGTGGGCATCACTGAGAAGAGGCTGGCTGCAGCCTCCTGGCATTTACTCCTTACGTATTTATAAACATGACAGGTCATCCCTTAGTCTCCTCTCCAAGCTAAAGAGCCTCAGCTCCTTCAGGCTCTCCTCATAAGGAAGATGTTCAACTTAATCATTTTGGTGGCTCCTCTCGAGAAGCTCCCTGTTTTTGAGCTGGGAGGCCCAGAACTGGGCGCAATACTGTTTTGGAGGTCCGTGTACCCTAAAATTTCCCCTCCCTCTGTGGTTTGAAGGGGAAAGGAAAAAGGCGCGAAAAGACCTGGTTCCCCCCCCGCCCCCTGCCCTGCAGGCGTGAAGGAGGGGAGCAGGGGGACCCTTCCGGCACGAGGGGTGCACTCGGCTGAGGCTTGGCTGTGTGCTTTTCGCGCCTAGGCAGTGCTAACTCGGCTCTTTGTCTGAGAAAGGGTATAAATATCGAGGGGTTCCCGCCTTGGGGTGCTCCTGCCGTGGAGTTCGTCCCCGCTTTGGATTGTGTTCCCGCCTTGGACTGTGTTCCCGCCTTGGTGTGCTTGCTTGGAGTTCTCCCCCACGCCTGCATAGCTTCTATGCAGTGAGCCTTTGACGCTCCGAAGACAAGCTCTGAAGGACTTCACCTTAAGCACCTTATTGTGCTGCTTATCGCTCTTTAATGACCCTGAAGGTCTCTGAAAAGACCGCGGGACAGCCCTTTGAATTGTCCTTCTTTTCAAGCCAGCTGTCGTGAGGAGCTTTGGGCTCAGCCTTATTTGATAGTGGGGAACACTATATTTAATAGCTAAGCCTTTTCCAACTCCTGACTTCAAATTAGTCAAGTTTACCTGCGGCATCCTATTGTGTAGATATTCTCAATCAACTAAGAACGAGCCTGCTAATTAAACCTAAATTATCTTCTGTAGATAGTTTTTGGGGGCGGGTTTTCGGGAAAATAAAATAACTCTATTTGTATAAATTCCTGACTCGGCCTAATTAATTCCTGCCTCCATAAGAAGTACTCCAGATGAGGCCTCACTAGGGCAGACTAGAGGGGAAGGAGAACCCAGGAATGGCTCTTCCTTTACAGCCACAATCCTTCAGGATTGTCTTCTGGCTTTGTCATGCTTAGTCCAGTTTGGAAATGGATCCCAGGTCTGTGTAGCTCATGTACAGCAGAGCTCTGTTCATGGCTTTACCCGACTGGGGTGTTGTGTGAGAAACTGGTGAAGGCTGTGTCCCGTTTTGCTTATTCTTAAGCAAAATTGGTTGTGCTTTGCTGGCAGGATGGTATCTCCTTTTGGCTCATATAGGATATGTGTTCATTTTGACATCCATGAGCACATTTGCCTCTCTTTTAATAAAAGTGGAGTTGTACATTCTGGTAAACAGCAACCTGCCTGCTGCGAGATGTCGATGGCAGATGTGGCGTGGAACAGAGTGGTTTGAGTGAGGAATCGCCAATCTTTGGCTCTAAAGACACTGCTGATGTGTACAGTAGACATGCTTATTCCAGCAGCAGAGGAAACGGCTCTGGATCATAAGCACCTTTATGCAGTTATGATTCTGCAGGAGAAGGTGGCACAGCTTTCTTTTTAAGGGACTTGGCTCCGACATGAGAGCTCGAATTTCCTGTAGCTCTTTCTCTCAGGCTGGGTTTGGTTTTGAAGCGATTTCTGACACCAAGCAGTAGCTTATGAAGCCATTTACCCTGTGGCCCTTCTCAGGATTTGCTCCTCTGCGATGTGCTGTCACACTGAGCACCTTTGCCTGTAGGTAAAGAGCAGCTCCACAGTTGGCACACTCCTGTTTTAGCAGTTGCAGCTGGACTGTTCCTTATGTCCCACCGGCAGCAGGGTGGTACTTTCACAGAATCCCGGCACGGTGCGGGTGGGAAAGAGGAGCTCATCCTCTGCTAAAAGTAAATCGTCCAGGGACACATCCAGGTGGGTTCGGAATGCCTGGAATCGCCCAGGACCAAGCCCAGATGTGCTTCAGACAGATTCCAGCACCTCTCAGCAGCCTGCTCCAGCGCTCCGGACCCTCGAAGTGAAGATTTTTTTTTCTCCTTATGTTTAGGTGGAGCCTCCCGGAATCCCGCTGGTGTTCGTCACCCTTCGCCCTGTCACCGGGCCCCACCGAGCCTCTAGAGCCTGGCTCCGTCCTCCCGACACTCGCCCTTTGTGAACGAGATCCTCTCGGCCTCCTCCAGGCTGAGCACGCCCACGGCAGAGAGGTCTGCTGCGGTGCCCGACGCTGACTCCGGCAGCAGGCAGCCCGGGTTTTAAAGGCAGGGATCCAACCACGGCTCCAGGCCCGAGCGGCCCCGACCGCCACTCCCAGGCTCCCGGGTGCGTACCGGGGCGGCGGGGCCGGGCCGGGCCGGGCCGTGGGCGGTGCGCGGCTGTGCCCGGCCCCGGAAGCCGGCGGCGCTCAGCTGACAGCCGCGGCCGGAGCGGGAAGATGGCGCTGCGGCCGGGGCCCGGCGCGGGGGGCGCCGGCGGGGTGGCGGCGGGCGCGGGCGGGGCGGCAGCAGCGGGAGCCGCCAGGTCGGTGATGGCGGAGAGCGGCGGCCGGGCCGGGGAGGGGAGCGGGGCTGGAGGGCGCAGGGGCGGAGGTGTTGGTGGGCGACCAGGAGGCAGAGGGAAGGGCGAGACTCGTGGGGTCTGAGGCTTGGGGTACAGGCAGGATGTGGAGGCAGAGGGGTCAGGGCCTAGGCGAGGGTATGTGAGGTCGCAGGTGGGCTGCCTGTGTGGCGCCCTGGATGTGGTATAAGGGTCCCGGGTAGAATGTGCGGTGTCCCGCGTGGGCTGTGTGGGGTTCTGAACGGGGTCTGTGGGCTCCTGGGTGGGATGCAGGGAGCCCGGGCAGGGTGTGAGTGGCACAGCCGCGGTGGCTCCGCAGTTGGCTGGGTTGTGTTTGGCTTTTGGGAGCCCGCCTTGACCTCCGGTGCGTCTGGGATCGGGCAGCTCTAGCCTAGGCTCCGCAGCTGCAATCTCAGATGTTGGGGTGAAAAGGGATCTCGGGGGGTTGCCAGCGCTGCTTGGATGTCACTGCTGCTGGCACTGATAAATGTAGCTTGTTACCAGCGGGCAGGGTTGTGGCTGCTGCCTGCCTGCTTCTGCTGGCAAGGTTTCTTTTCCCTTCCATCCCACAAAGGGCATTTCAGTGAAGAGACAGAAGTGAGGGAGGAAGCAGTGGTGGAAGTGATGCGCAGACGTTCAGCTGTGCTCTGGGAAGGGTTAGGAAGCTGAGGTTACTCTGCCTTTCGAAGGCTTTCTCGTTTTTAATGCAGGCTCTGGTGTGCTATTTATCTGTTGTCCTACTTCCAGGCAGGCTGGGTAAATTTTGCACTTGCCAAAGGGAATTTAAGTTCACGGAGTCCTCCTCTGCAGCCTGTGCTGTGTCAGTGTCACTGGCATCGGGGAGGGGGCTCTGCGCTGGCACGGCTCCAGCCTGCCCCTGTCAGCCCTCTGAGCTGGGTCGCAGCTCTGTGCTGGGAAGGAGGAATCCAAGGGGCCTGGAACACTTGGGAAGTGAGGAGCTGGAGCGTGGCTGTCTGCCCGTGCATGCTATGGAGGGGATGGGAGCCTGCCTCTGCTTCCCAGCTACGTAAATCTGCAACAGCTCCTGCCAGGGGCTGGGCAAGACCTCTGAGAGCAGCACAGCAGCAGAGCAGCCACAGAAATGCTGGCACTGGGCTAGGAGCTTTCAAAAAATAAAATGGATTTCAAATCCATTATTTCCTGGGTTTAATAGTTTGGGTTTTTTGAGGATAAAGTTTGGAGGCAGAGAAGGTCTGTCCTCCACCTGGGTTCTTTGCCTTGTTGCACTTGGATTTGTGTGGATCTCTGCACCTCAGAAGTGCTCTGCTGGTCTGTGATGTGTTGATAAGAGTCATACAGATTGGGAACGGAGGGCTTCAAAACCCACTTGTAGGTAGGGAAATGTTCTGTGTGGTTTGGAGCTGTGGAAGCACAGTGTGGCAGGACTCTGGCTGAGGCTGTCAGTTGGTTTGGTTGGGGGGTTTTGGAGCTTCATGTTTAAATTATTTCTTTGTCAGGCATTCACAGATTTCTATTACTCTATGCAGGAGTTTTGTTCAGGGCTAAGTGCTTCATTTTCCTTATGAAATCATGTTTTGTGCTGTCACCTGCGTTACACTGCCTTGCTGGGTTACCCAAAGTGTTGTGGCTGGCTGCAGGAATCAAGGTGGTCTCAAGTAGTGCTGCTGCTGAGAGCAACAGAAATGACTGCAGGTGAATGTAAATAATTGTGGAAACAACAAGGAATAAGGAAGGACATTGCTGTTCAGCCTCGAAAGGAGAAGGCTCCAGGGGAACTTCAGAACTGCCTTCCAGTATGTGAAGGGATCCTACAGGAAAGCTGCAGAGAGACTTTTCCTGAGAGTGTCTAGAGGCAGGACAAGGGGGAATGGTTTGGAGCTGAGGCAGAGCAGGGTGAGACTGGAGCTGAGAAGGAACTTCTTCATTAGGAGGGTGGTGAGACTCTGGAAGAGGCTGCCCAGGGAGGCTGTGGCTGCCTCCTGCCTGGGGGTGTTCAAGGCCAGGTTGGATGAAGCCTTGAGCAGCTGAGTCTAGCTGAGAGGTGTCCCTGCCCATGGTGGAGAGGTTGGAGATGATCTCTGAGGTCCCTTCCAACCTGAGCCATTGTGGGATAACTGGAATCTTCAGGGGAAAGTTACCCTGCTTTCAGCCATCCAGCAGCAGCAGCCGCGGGATGGTAGGTTTTCTGTAGTGCCTCAGTCAGTGTCGCAGCTCAGTGGCCCCTGACTCCTTTTCCAGCTCTGAGGAGCAGCTACCTTAACTGCATGTGTGTGGCACTTCTTAGGCATCTCCAAGAGGCAGCTCAGGAAGAAGGCTGCTGAAGTGGAGGGGTTTGTGCTGGTGCCTGTGTGTGGCAGGTGGAGGTTCCTGGTGGATCCCAGCTAACGTAGTTGGAGCTGTGCTGCAGGAGCTTGCTCTGCTACTTTTAATGAGCTCCTCTTCCCCTGCCCTCTAATTAGCTGCAACTTTTTCTGTTGATTTTTTTTTTTCTGTCTTCAACAGAGGCTTATAAATAAATGAGGAGCTCTTTAGAAAGGGATAAATATTTAATAGCCTGGCCTGTCTTGGCTGCCAGCAGGCAGTGGCACCTTGCTCTCCTCCTTCACTTTACATCTGCCGGTTCAGGAGAATTCCTGTTGGTTGGATTCCCCCAGCAGAAGGGAGAAGGTGAAGCTGTGAACACTTGCCCGTGCTCCTGGGCTGCTCAGAAGGAACTCCTGATGCTTCCTCACTCTGGCTAGAGCGAGCCTGGTGTGCTTTTCCCAGCCCTCAAACGGCTGCACCTGCAGCTCTGGCTTGTGCCAGGAGCTCTGCACATCTGACCCTGCAGACATTTGAAGGCTGCACGGGATGGGGGACACTGTGCTGAGAGCTTTTCAGGCAGGCAGAGGGAAAGCAGCTGGACCCAAGTGCAGGCAGAGCCTGGTTAGTGCAGCCCCTAGCTGGAGAAAGCTTCTCTGGCCAGCATTGGAGCTCGGATGTGGGTCTCTCTGTGACTTTCAGTCAGCTCTTTGTCTTCATGGTGTTTGTATTTGTGTGCTCAGAAGGGGATTAAAAATGAATGACCAAACTGAATAGACCTTGACCACAGTGTGAGCAGTGGGAATTGAACCTGATCCAGAGAAGCCCAGCACTTGTTTTGGGATGAGGTAGCTTGAATCTGCTTGGAGCTTCAAAGAGAGAAGCTAAAAATGGTGGTGGTTGAGGATGTAAAGACCTGGAGCCTGTGGAAGGTGTAGGTGTGTTGATTGTGGAAGGAGAAATGAGCAGACAGTGGTCAGGGTAACAAGAAGCTGCAGTACTGAGGAGATTTTGAGTTAGGATGGAATGAGGAGTACTATGGGTTGTCTTGGTGACCATGTAACCTGCTAGCTGTGCAGTGGGTAGGTGCAGTTTACTCCTGGATAAATGCATCATTTAAATTCCTTGTTTCACCCCAGGCCTTGGCATTGCACAGCTCCTTTCTATTTACAAACCAGGGTGGCTTTTGGAAGCTGAAGCCATTTGTGACTGCATTTTCTGCCTTCCTCTTAGGCAGCTGCTTTTCCACCCCTCCTCCTGCTGAGGAGCGTTGAATATCCATCAGCCTGTCTCTCTTGTGGTCTTTTGGTGTAACAGCTGCCTGGGACACTGAGCCAGGTTCTCCTTTGGGGAATGACTGCTGACATAGGGTTCTGAGAGTTGCTTGCAGATGAGAGTGGTAAAGGAGGTCCTTTCCTGCTGGCTGGCACACAGCGCATGTTCTGTTTGAGGGCTAGCAGTTGCCATCAGCATTCCAGCTGAAATTTTAGCAGTCTTTCCTCCAGCTGCCCTTGGCCCTGGGTACTGGAGTCAGTATCTCTTCCAAGGCACTATTTTTCCTGTAATTAGAGGTGACTGAGAAAATAGACCCTGCACTGCTTGGTAATATTTGGTGTTTCAAAGGGGAGAGAAGGCAGAAGTGGTGGACTTGGGTGGTTAGTTTATTCCTTTGCAGCAAACTGGTGTTAAGCAGCTGAGAACTGTTGTCTGGTGCAGATGTTGGTCCTGCTGAGTCAGATACATCTATCAGGAGATGTTTATTCATCCTGTGGTGCTCCAGGACCTAGCCTAACAAACTCACCTGTCACCATCCTGAGAGGATTCTGAAACTCTTCTGTGGGGGATGTGGATGAGTCAAAGCCGTTTCAGTGCTGCTCTGGAAGATCAGAGCTGTCTGTTGCTTGCTGTGCAGCTGTGATGGTGGTGACTCTGCTGGTGGTCTCTCGGTGCTGTGGGGGATCCTCAGCACGAGTGGCCTGGGGCTGGTTTCTGTGAGCCTTGCAGGAGCAGATGGATGTGCTGGCCAGAAGCTGGGAGGCTTTTGGGTGGTGGTGCCGAGGTGCCAGTCGAGGTGGGTTTTTCACTCCTTATATTTGCACTAAATGACAGACTTCCATGCTCTCTTTTTCCCTCCTCCAGCTTCATGTTTCCTGTCGGTGGTGGTTTAGGTCCTCCTCAAGGTATGTATGAGCTTAACACTTGGGGTATGAATCAGCTGCGTTAAAATTGCTCCCAAGAGGGCAATTCTGTGCTGCTGCTCAGAGGTGTGATCATTACTTGCACCCCAGAGGTGGTTTTCCCTTTGCCTTCAGTACTGCTAAGCTGACTTCCTCTCAGAGCTTGCCAGAATGCCAGATTGAAGAGCCAGGGAAACACATCTCCATTTGCAGCCTGGATTTGCCTTTAAGACTTTTGTGTTTTCCTGAGTGCGGTATTTAACCTCTTTCTGCTTCACCTGCCAGCTGTGTGTGCCCATATTGTGTGCGTGTTGCAAGAGCTGGTAAATATTTACAAAGCACAGCAAGACCCTGGGACAAGAGTCACAACCTGGGTGGAAAGTATTAATACAATAGGAGAGCCTCAGCCTTAAATTACCTTTGTTCTCCTTCCTCTTGCGGTGCTGGCTCATCAGTGGAAAATACAGATAGAACTTGTGGGGAACTTGGAGAACAGTCTCAGAGACTGGTTTGGGGACTGCTTCTGAGTGTGTCCATCCCTCCTGCAGTGCTTTCATGTGTGGTGTGCAGTTGTTCACAGTTAGAATTATCTCTCAGGGTGCCGGGAACAAAGGTGTGGTGGTAAACGTCTCCCAAGGTGGCCAAACACAAGGTACAAAGACACCGAGTCATAACCCACTTGGCTTTCTCCACCGAGTTCCTACCTTCCAACTTGCTTTGTCCAGTTTTGTTGAAGTTTGCCTTTTGCTGCCAGCCACTGTAACCACTCTGCTGTCTGCAGTGAGCTAATTAACCTCCAGACAGGTTATCCAGCCAGATCAGAGCGTGCAGTTGTCTTTTGAGATGATGAATTTAGTTCCCAAGACTTCTCTTCAAAAGCTGTCAGTGTGTAAGGTTTCCCTTTCAAGAGAAATGGGCAATTATCAGCACCAGGCAATCTACTTAATTAAATCTCATTAATTGGAAATGACCCTTTCAGAAAATCTTCTGGGAAGAAACCCACAGAGAATCCTTAAGATGCTGGGAGAATTCAGCAGCTTAGCTATCAGGAAAGCCTCAGAAATAATCTCTTCCCTTAGACTGACCAATATCTAAGCTAAGGACCTCCTGTGGCTGCCTGCAGTGGGCTGTATTTTCTGATTTTTCATTTTTAAATGTCCAGCAAGACTGAAAGTTGATTTTTATCTGCTGCTTTAGTAAGGAAGAAACAGAGGAGAGAAAATAAAAGGGGAGAGAAACAAAGGAGGGAGTAATAAAAGGGAGAAAGCCCAAGAACTTGAAGTGGGAACTGACCTTGCTTCCTGTGTCGTTGCAGGGATGATCCCTATGCAGCAGCAAGGCTTCCCCATGGTTCCTGTCATGCAGTCCAATATGCCAGGCATGATGGGAATGAATTATGGATCTCAGATGCCCCCTGGACCCATGGCCATGCAGGTGGGTGAGATGAAACATGGACTGAAGGGAGAAACATGACTGCAAAGTGCTGTTCTGCAAGAGGGCAGCTGGTGCCGTGGTCCCCTCCTAGCTGCAGTGGCTGGAAGCTGAGGAGGGGGTGATGATCTGTAGGGGCCTGGCACGTTTGGGAGCACTCTGTGGAGACAGCTGTGGTGAGTTCAGGAGTTCCCTGAGCTTCCTTGGGCTCTGGTTGCAGGGTAAGGGCTTGACAGGCAGTGCTGTCTGCTGTGGAGCAGAGATGGGGGCGCAGGCTGAGCACAGCAACAGTGCTGTGGAGAGCACCTCGGATGTTGGAGCCCTCAGGGATGTCAGAACCCAAACTTTCCATCCATGGGAGGTGCTGTGACACCCAAGTGTGCTGAGCAACAGGGGCTGTGGACAGAAAGGAAACAAAAGCAGCAGCCAGAGGCCACCCTCTCCAGAGTGTGGCTGCTCATAGTGCGCCACGAAGTGAGCGGAGTTCGGAACTCCCCCAGCACACCTCTGCTGCCCTGCCGATTGTTGCTTCCTGCTGCTGTGGGTTTATGTCCTTGCCATGGGGGGCTGCATGGTGTTGTACTGTAAATGAGACCTTTACAGGCTGATAAGAGGTGGCTGAGGGCACAGGCTGTTGGGTCAGGACCAATTCTCTCACCTGTGTGTCCCTTAAACTCAAATGCTGCAGCTAGAGTGATGTTTCCTGACTGTAAGTGGCAATTGCTGAACTTCTTATTCTTGGGATACCTTATTCTCGGGAGCCAGGCAGCCCCTGGAGTGCTGCATTCTCTCCTGGGGCCAGTTGTCCCATCTGTCCTCCTTCCTGTGTTCCTTTCCTTGCTGTGCTTGCAGGAACTGTGGCTGTAGCTCCCTCTTGCTGAGCCTGCCGTAGGAGTGCCACAGGAGTCGCTGATGTTGTGCCTTCTCTTGTAGTCTTTGGTTTCTGTTTAGCACCAGGTGTGCTTGTGGACAGACTTGTACTTTGCAGTGCTTTGGCCTGGCTCTGTAGCCAGAGTTGCTGTGACAAATTGACATGTAGTGATCTTGCCATCTCCCTGCCCTCCCTTCCCACCCCCACCTGGAATTTACTAGAGTCATCTTGTGAAAGTTCTTGTAGGAAGATACTTTTTATGAGAGCTGCTCCAAAAATAGCAAACAGCCTTTGTTCTTGTCCTGTGTGTCCTGATGCCAAATATCAAAGGAATGGCTAAGAGGAGGAGAGGCTTCTCTGTCCCCTGCTCTGCCAGACAAGCATTGCTGCTGTACCTGTAGCAGAGTGGAGCTCAGGGAGGGTTTCTGACAGAGGCAGTTTGTCCAGACAAGTCTCCCCTCGGCCGTTGCCAGACTGTCTTCCTGCCTTGGACCCCTGCACAAGCTGTGTTTGCAAACTCAGCAGACAGCAACCAGTGTTGGGGTTGCACCTCCAGCAGGGAGTTTAGAAGTACAGAATTGCTTAGGCCAGGCAACAAAAACTCCAGGAGAACCCCAAAGCATGGCCCTGAACTGTGGGTAGCACTCCAGGATGCCTGCAACCTTCCTGCTCCCAAAGGGGGTTGTAAGGATTTGAAGTCTTGATTTCTGTGTTTGAGCAGAAGACCAAAGTGTCTCTTGAAGCCCTCCTGGCCTGCTCACTGTGAGGGAAGAGTGCCATCTGCTGAGTGCCATCTGCTGAGTGCCCAGCACCTGCAGTAGCTCAGCCACTACTCCTCCAGCCTCTTCCAACATTTCATGAGCTCTACTTCCTTTGCACTTTGGCCACATCTGGAGTACTGTGTCCAATGCTGGGCTCCTCAGCTCAGGGAGCACAGAGACTTGCTGCAGAGGGCACAGCAAAGGGCTGCAAAGATGCTGAGGGGACTGGAACCTCTCTGTGATGAGGAAAGGCTGAGAGAATTGGGGCTGCTTAGTCTGGAGAAGAGCAGCCTGAGGGGGGATCTCATCAGTGCTGACCAACATGCCAAGGGTGGGTGGGCAGCAGGATGGGACCAGGCTTTGTTCAGTAGTGCCCAGTGACAGGACAAGGGGTAATGGGCACAGAGTGGAACAGAAGAGATTCCATCTGGACATGAGGAGGAACTTCTTTAATGTGAGGGTGCTGGAGCCCTGGAGCAGGCTGCCCAGAGAGGTGATGGAGTCTCCATCTCTGGAGACATTCAAAACCTGCCTGGACATGTTTCTGTGTGACCTTCTCTAGGCAACTCCGCCTGGGCAGGGATTGGACTTGATCATCTCCAGAGGTCCTTTCTAACCTCTGCCATGCTGTGATTCTCCACTTGCCATTAGTTTGGCTTTTGCTCTGAAGAAGTCCCCAGTCTTGAAGTTGTTTTTGCTGTGTTCTAGGGTGGCATGGCCCTGGGGCCAATGCCAGCGACCGGAATGCCTTACATGGGACAGGCTCCTTTCCTGGGAATGCGGCCAGCAGCCCCGCAGTACAGCCCTGACATGCAGAAGCAGTTTGCAGAGGAACAACAGTATGTGACACTTTTCTGGCTCCTGGGAAGTTACTCTTTCTTTAAGGGGGAAGTTGTAGTCTGAAGGGCAGCCTCACAGAGCCAAATCTCGAATCCCTTCAGTGCTGGGGAATGTTGCTGAGGTTATTCCATTTGAAGGGCTTCTGTGAGTTACAAGCGGCTGCCATACAGCTCTGAGAAGTGCAGGTGTGTGCAGCAAGCCAGATGAATTTCACGTGTTAAAAAGGGACTTGCCATGAGAATTGTACTTAAGAAACAAATGTTTTTCTCTCTTTTAAAAATCCTTTTGCTCCAGGAAGAGGTTTGAACACCAGCAGAAGTTTTTAGAAGAGGAAAGAAAACGGCGCCAGTTTGAAGAGCAGAAGCAAAAGCTGAGGTTGCTAAGCAGTGTGAAGCCTAAGGTAGGTCCTGATTCGTAGCAGGGCACTGCTGTCCTCAGGGTGGGGTTTGGTAGCTTCTCATGGCATTGGCTCCTTCCACAAGCAAGTGGGAAGCTTAGATGAGACATAAGGTTACATCTTGGAAAGCATCTGGAGTAGTCAGTCCTGTGCACACGCTTGGCATAAACAAAGTCTGCTGCTGGAAGTGAAGTCAGCTTTTGGAAAGCCAGTCAACCTGGTGTGTGAGGTTTGGGAGCAGATTGGGCATCCAGAGCAGAAAATGTTTGCCTGCTTGTTTGTTAACTTTGTCCAAAGTTTGGGACACTTGCAGTGAGCTCAGGAACACAGACAGCTGAGTAAGGTTTGTGTGTTGCTCCTGTGATAGAGCTTTGTCTACAGCCTGAGGAACTCTGCTGTGCTGTAGCCTGCAAAGTGTTGGTTTTGCTTTCTAAATGGGGGAGCTGCTGTTGATATGCTTGAGGAGGGCACTGCTGGAGGAAGAAGGGATCCATCCATCAGCAGGCTCAGCTCACTTCTGTGCTGAGGAAGTGTGGATACTGAAACCATCTGAGCTGTTCTGGATATTTTTCAACATGTGTTCTGTGGTGTTTCAGACAGGTGAAAAAAGCAGGGATGATGCCTTGGAAGCCATCAAAGGGAATCTGGATGGGTTTTCCAGAGATGCTAAGATGCACCCAACGCCAGCAGCACTCCCCAAAAAGCCAGGTTGGTCACTTTCCTCATCTGGAACCGAACTGCTGTGTTTGAAATGCTCAGCAGGGGGAACTCGGTCCACGGAGGACTTTTATGTGGCACCGCAGAAGCGAGTGGGTGAACTGTTTGGAAAATAAAGGGTCACTCTAGCAACTGTTTGCTTGGTCAGGCTGTGAAGGTGAAACATCAGAGAGCAGCTTTCAGCAGCAGACGTGAAATCTTTAAAAGAAAGCTGAGTGTGCTGTGCTCGATGTGCAGCAGGACAGAAATTGACAATGTGTTTGTTCTTTTCCAGTCAAAGCATTAATTAATGTTTTCCAGAGTGCTTTTGAAGCCCAGAGGTGCTGTAGGAGTGCTAAGAATGATCAAAAGCTTTAGGGTGCTGTGCCAGCTCCACTTGTGTACCACAGCCTGGGCACAGCCAAACCAAAGGTGACTGCCTTCTCCTCTCAGTAGTTACTACATTTGTAGCAGTCACTGCTAAGGGTTTGCTGTGGGCTGCACTGTTGTTTGTTCTGTGTCTAGCCTATGAAAAGCTTATCTGGACAAGCTTTTTCTAGGTGAAATCTTTATCTCCACTGTGGATTTGCTTCTTGACAGTTATGCAGTTACAGCTGGGTTTTGGCACTTCTGGTGTCTGGATTTGCCCATCCTGTTCAGCTCTGTGCAGTGGGTGACTGTGGAAGGGATCAAGCAGAACCTAGTCTCAGTGAGTAGGCATTTCTCTGCTGGCTTATGATAGCTCACTGAGTTTGAGGACAACACATTCCTTCAGGGGAGAGTGGCCCCCGTGAAGGCTGCCTGTGGAGCCCAGTTTGAAATATTACCTCTTGGTTTGTTTTGACCCAGTCTGTTTACAGCAAGTGGAATGTTTTCATAGGCAGTGCAAAGAACCCAGCTGCAAAGTGTCTGCCCCATAAAAACCTGGGAGAGAAGATGCATGTTTGGAAGGGGCTGCTCAATTCTGCCTTCTGTGTTTAGGATGGCAACAATCCTTCCTGTCCCTGCCCAGCAGTGCACCCCCTGCTATCTGCCCTCACCTGTTTGCTTTGTGTGCCTCATATTTGCCCCTTTTCCTGCCTTCCCACCCAGGAACCTTTTTCCTCATCACTTTGCATTGTGTGTTCATTCCATTTTACAGATCATCCCACACCATCCCATTCTGCTGTATCTGTTTCCCACTCTGCTTTTCTCGGTGATGAAGAATTTAGTGACTTTATCCAAGGGCCTGTTGAACCCCCCAGAGTGCTGCCTCAAACCACCTCTCAGCCTTTTCAGCCTTTCCATTCTGCCACTGAGGCTGGGCAGCTGCTTGCAGAAAAGGCTGTGGTCCAGCCTCTCCCTCCAGCCCAGGCTTCAGTGATACCCACCCTGCATGGTACAGCTGGGCAGGTTCCTTATTTTCCCACCTCTGCATCTTCATCACCCCATGTCCATAAACCAGGTAACTGTAAAGTATCTTCTTTTTCACCTATCAGCTTCTACCATAGAACTGCACAAAGTTCTTATTCATTTTGTGGGATTTTTTTCAGTCTAGCTGCAAGAATGTATAGGCAATGAAAAGCAAACCTGCTGATCCATGGGAAAAGGGGATTTAAGTCCACTTCTTCCTTCCCTGCAAGTCACACATGGATCCAGAGGTTGCTAAATATGCTTGGGGCTGATTTGAAGTGAATTAAATCTTGTGTAATAAGCATCTCCTGCAGTGTGTGTAGAAAAGGAGGATCCAGCTGAGGTGGTGGTGTGAAAAATAACTGTTGTGCTGCCGTGGGGCACTGGGGTACTTCCTCTCTGGGGGATTAGATGGGTGTTGGTGATGTTAAGATGAAGAATTTTGCAGATATAAGCAGATCTTGGACACTTCTGCTGCTGGCGCCCAGCTGATTATGCAGCAATAATCCTAATACAGCAAACAGTCTGATGTGTTCTGGTGGCTTTGTTGGAGTTGTTGTGTGTGCAAGGTAAGTAGAGGGCAGAAGTGCTGAAGCAAGGTGGTGCTGTGGTGTGAGCTGAGACAGGCATTCATCTGGAGAACTCCTCGGGGGTACCGATAGTGCTTTTCCTTTGGAGGTGTGGAGTTGGGATCTGGGTGGTCAATAACAAAGTATAAATCATTCCCCCTGCTGTTTATTCAGGCTCTTCCTTGGAGGAGAAGGTCTTAAATAATGGCTCAAATGAATCTGAACAAGAGCAAACCAAACTTAAGGCATCTGAAGTTGGGCACAGAGCCTCGGCTGCCAGCCAAGCTCACCCCAGTCTAACCAGCAGTGACTGGGGTGGTGTAGGTGGACATGAGAGTGGTACCACTGCTGCTGAGGTGCACAAGGCTTCAGAACAAAGCATAGCAGTGGAAGAGTGTGGTGAGCAAATGAAACATCTGACAGAATTCCAATCTAATAGGATGCTGCTTGACTGCTAACACTCTGTGCACTAATTCCAAGGGCAATCCTGCATAATTTGGCTCTGAATGCCTGCTTAAATAATGTCTCAGTGCCTCCTGCTCCCTGCTGAAATGTAACAGCTCTGATTTTTGCTCCTGACTTTTTCCATGTGAGTTTACTGCTGAAATCACTTCTAACGTATTTGTTTAATCAGCTCTGCTGGTTGGAAGTGTTCTGTCCTCTTTTTTTTGTGGGGGGAACAAAACCAGATGTGCTCTCTAAAGATTATTTCCCTTTTAACTGAAGGGAACTTACCACTGAAGGTGGTCAATATCCTGGTGGGCTTTCATCCTTGAACTTGGAGGGGATAAAATCTTGTTAGGTTAAAACTCTTAGCTAGTTGATACTTGCTTCCCAGACAATTTGCTGCTCATTGTGTCTAAAACCATCTATGCTTTAGGGCTCAACTTTCCAGAGGTGGACTAGGGGAAAACTTGAAGCAAGCTTTAGTTCCAGTTTGAGTTTTGTTAAGGCTGACTATTGACCATTTGGGTTTGTCTTATTGCAGTCAGAACAGATGCAAAGTCTCTGGTGCACCTTGATGAGTGCTCTGATGTTGTACTAGAAGGACATACGAAATGTGAGCTCCACTGCAGGCAGGGATCAGAAAAGTACCTGCAGACCTTTGTGTAATCACTTGGCTGGGGCAAGAGAGGAGGTAGAGAAGGGAGAGGAGGCTCCTGATCTGTGGTAACTGAACTGGACACTTTCTCAAGACGTTTTTATCATGGAATCAGTCAGGGTTGGAAGGGACCACAAAGATCATCTAGTTCCAACCCCCCTACCATGAGCAGGGACACCCTACCCTAGATCAGGCTGCCCACAGCCTCATCCAGCCTGGCCTTAAACACCTCCAGCCATGGGGCCTCAACCACCTCCCTGGGCAACCCATTCCAGGCTCTCACCATTCTCATGCTGAACAACTTCCTCCTCACGGCCAGTCTGAATCTCCCCACCTCCAGCTTTGCTCCATTCCCCCTAGTCCTGACACTCCCTGAGAGCCTAAATAGTCCCTCCCCAGCTTTTTTGTAGGCCCCCTTCAGATACTGGAAGGCCACAAGAAGGCCACCTTGGAGCCTTCTCTTCTCCAGACTGAACAGCCCCAACTCTCTCAGTCTGTCCTCATAGGAGAGGTGCTGCAGCCCTCTGAGCATCCCAGTGGCCCTTCTCTGGACAAGCTCCAGCATTTCCACATTCTTCTTGTAATGGGGGCTCCAGAACTGGATGCAGTTTTTCTTTGCTAGAAGTGCCAGAACTTTTGATTAATGAACTCATCTGTGGCTCTCCTCAGTCACTGTGTGTGTTGCTGCCAAGTGTTTTCTTATCTAATATATTTAAAAACCATTATTGGATGAAACTAAGTGGGCTGGTTGGGTACTGTTACTGAGTTTGTAATACACAGAATTGCTGAAAGGGACTTAGCTCTAGAGAAGATGCAGCATAACACAGTAGCTGATCAGTTCTTTATAGTTCAGGGAGTTGCAGTCTTGGATTTTACAAAATGAACAGAGTCTGATGTCTCCAGGCACCCAAAAAGGGTGAGGAGGACTGAGAGGGGCAGGAAACTGTCCTGGTGTAGGAGTGTGAGACAGAGCAGGTCTCAATCCATCCAGAAGGTGAAGGTGGTATTGGAAGTGATGATGTGGAGCAACAGGAGTTAAGAATAGTTCCCAGTGTTGCTAAGAGTGCTTTGAGGGATGAACTGAGGCACTTTGGTAGTTAAGTGATAATGCTGAGGACCCTTAGTTGCCTGCATATTAGCAGAGATTTGAGTCAGAGTCTCCTGTCTGTCAACTAAATCTGCCTGAGAACTCCTTTCCCTTCTCATTGTTTGATTTTTAAGGGGATGAATTTTATCAAGAGAGTTCGAAGGGTGAGAAGCAAGAATTGGTAGGGTGCAGAAATGTATGGAAGGGTTGTTGAGGCTGAAGGATGATGAGACTGGAGAAAGTAGCAAGTTTGTTTTACTTGGCTGATGAGATGGAAGGAATTGCTTGTATTAAAGTGTGCTTGGAATTGTGGGATGATTAGAAATTAGACTGCAGTCAGGAGGGAATCCATGTGGAAGAAGAGGAGATGCAAGGGCACTGGGAAAGACAATGGGATCCAAAATGATTCTGATTTTTGTTAGTGCTCCATCCAAGTTGAGGATAAAATCTGCTTGGAGGGAGCTAGGTGGGAAGTAACCCCCCGAGGCTGAAGGGAAGAGTGCATGCAGTGGAGAAGGAAATAAGCAGTTCAGAGCCTAGGAGCAGTGGGGCAGGGGATATGCTGTGGGGAACGTAGGCAAGATCTTGCTGCTGGGTTTCCCTGCTGAAGGTGCTCTGGTGGCACACTGTGGAAGGTATGAATTCAGTTACTCCCCAAGCAGCCCTGGCAGCATACACTGAGGGGAAGACTAAATAGGATATGGCACAGAAATGCTGCTTTGAAGTTTTAGGAGACAGTGAGGCTTGGGCTTCTGTACAGCTGGAAGTGCAGATGGGTGCAGACAAGGAGCTCCTGTTTTCATTGTGTGTCTAACTAACTGGTCCTGTTGGAGCACACCTGCCTGCAGTGGCTGCTGCTCCTCTGAGCACAGTGGTTCCTGTCTGAAATCTGCCTGAAACGCTGAATGACACTGACCAGCTACAGTCTAGTCTCTAAGGTCTTGATAGTCAGAATCTCTGTGTTCTAACACCACTGTCTGTCCTTTCTTCCTGAATGGAAAACCTGCAGGAGTTGGAGTCTTCCCTTCACAGGACCCTATCCAGCAAATGATGCCTGCATGGATTTACAACGACAGCTTGGTGCCAGGTGAGTAAGGAAGTGGCAGGGTGAGGTGTGAGTGCAGGTGTGCTGCCAGCCCCAGCACAGGAACCCTGCCTGGGCTGTTACACAGCTGTGGTGGGTTTATCTTCACGGGAAGCAGGGGATTGTTCAGGCATGTTAAATGTGTGATCTGGAGTTGGCAATCGCAGCAGATGGTGCTATGAGAGGTGGCACTGCTGATAATGCTGCTGTCCTGGGTGCTGGGTTTGGGCCTGTGTTGTAGTTGAGCAGCCTCTTTTCTTAAGGCTGTTTGTCTTATATGTGCAAATAGAAAATGAAATGTAGCAGTAAATATTGATTACTCTGAGGTTTAAGTACATTAAGCTGCTGTAACTACCTGTTACAGAGGGGCATGTTTGGAAGTGGGGCACTGGGTCTTTGATACCAGCTTGTCTGTGAAAATCATCCAATAGTGCAGTTAACTGGCTCCCTCTTGACAGAGTTGTATAAGAAGATTTTAGAAACCACCTTGACACCTGCTGGAATAGACACAGCTAAACTTTATCCCATACTGATGTCTTCTGGATTGCCCAGAGAGACCCTTGGACAGATCTGGGCTTTAGCCAACCGTACCACCCCTGGGAAGCTGACAAAGGAAGAGCTCTACACTGTCCTGGCTATGATAGCAGTCACTCAGGTATGGCCAGCACTCAGGTGAGTGCCAGAATGTGTGCTTCTGGCTGCTGAACACACTACTACAGGAAAATGCTGCTCTTGAAATTCACAGGAGAGACTCCCCTTGGAACTTCAGTGGAGGTGTAATTTCATCCTCTACACTGACGCTTCAGTTACTCCTTTCCTTAGTGTCAGTTGAGGATAGTCCTTGGACATGGCCACCAAACACACCTCTGTGTGTGTTTGTAGCAGGAAATGCTGTTTGCTTTCCCTCTGATTTTATACACATCTGATTTCCTCCACCTCAACAGTCCCTGAGCCCCTTAGTCTGTGAACACCTAGACTGACTGCTTTTCTCCTGTACCAGTGGAGTGTTAATTTTAGGCTTCCATTCCTTGTCAGCACAGTGTCAGCTCCTAGCAGTTATTTCTGAGTTCCAGCCCTGTATGAAAACTAAGGCAGGAGGATGCTGAGCACAGAGGGTGGGAGCTGAGGCACCCTGTGGGGTGGTTGTGTAGGAAGGATGATGCAGAACATGCCACAGCTTTGCTCTCTAGTGCTTGCTGAATTAGTTTGCTAAAAGCCAGCCATGAATGCTGTCAAGTGCCTCTGCCCACCTTGGCAGGTGCCATCACTGCTCCAGCAGTCAGGAGGTTGAGTTGGATTCACTTGGGCAGGCTCTCACCAGCCTGTTTGGCTTTGGAAGGCTTTGCTTGGAGTGTGGCCAGGGTGCTGCTCTGTCGTGATCCGAGTGCTGGGGTGAGTGCACTGTGCCTTTCAGTGAGCTCTCTGCTGTTCTGCCTTGCAGAGAGGAATACCTGCTGTGAGTCCTGATGTGCTGAACCAGTTTCCAGCTGCTCCCGTTCCCACCCTGACTGGGTTCCCAATGCCGCTGCCGGCCCCGGTGAGCCAGCAGCCACTGCTGCCCTCCGCACCGCCTGTCTCCATGCCTCTGATGGGAATGAACATCACGGCCCCGGCCGGCACAGCTGCAGGACAGCCTGCAGGAGGCTTCCTGCCGCCTTACTCACCTGGCCAGGTCAGCTGGTGCTTCTTGCCTGCCAAACCTCCCTTGTGCTGGGAAGGGAATGAGCCTTTTTGTATCACTGACGTAAACAGCAACAATTGGAGCTGGAATCTGGCACAAACATCTGCAAGTGTGAAGCTGTGCCACTAAGGATGGTCTTTTTAATGGCACCTTTTTATTTTTGGAGGCATTAGAAGAGGAACAAAAGTGTTCCTCATTGCAAACCAGTTGCACTGAAAGGGGTTTTAGTTGTAGGCAGCATTTGGTAGTGCAACACCAAGTGGAGTCTGGAGTTAAAGTGCACGATGGGCTCCGTTAGCTGGGAAAACAAGGCAGAGGTTTCAGAAGAAGCTGAGAACTATGAAAACCTTTGGCTTACAGCACTGTAAATCATCTGGGGGATAAATTTTTCTGTTTACAAATATGGGACATCTCTTTTCAGAATATTTCTTCTGGTGCTTTCTCTCTGTGTTGATTTTAAATGAAGTTGTTATTGATATTTGCTCTGTGTTAAAAGATTTCATGGCTCTGATCAATATTCTGTTAAGGAGTTGAGTTCCTTATCCACCTGTTCTTCCTGCATACTGCTTGTTCCCCTCTGCACCCTGTGTGTGTTCTGAGCTGGGTGAGGTGGAGGAAAAGTGGTAGTAGTGACCCTGCTTACCTGGCATGCTGGTGTTGGGAGCTTCTTTTGTTTCCCTTCTCTTGCCTTTAACTCTTCAGTGGATCGTGCTGCTCCCACCTGCTCCATGCTGGGTGACAGTTAGAAATGAGCGGTGGAGCGATTTACAAAGGTTTGTTAGCAGCACACAACACTTACAAATGTTGTTTGCAATTCAGGTAGTCAAAGCAGAAGATGATGACTTCCAGGAGTTTCAAGATGCTTCCAAGTCTGGCTCCCTCGATGACTCTTTCCCTGACTTCCAAGGGGATGTGGCTGGCTCCTCCAAAGCAGCCAGCGCACAGCAGCGGAGCAGGTAGCAGATCTTCGATTGCCACCTCTGCAGCAGATCTTTGATTTGTACCCTCTCAGTATTTTAGAACTCTCTGAAGAACTGAAATGTTTTCCTCTTTTGTGGGTAGCTTTCTAGCCTGTCATGTCCAGGGGTCAGCTGACTTCTACTCTGGCAGTAGCTTTTGAAGGTTGTTACACTACAACCAGGCCTCCTGAATCACAGCTGGCACCGGTGTGCCATAGGTGGCTGGCCAGGCTTTAGCATTCCAGTCAGCACGCTGAGGTAAATCTGGTTTACAAGGTATGGAGCAAGCTTTGAAGTGTTGAGATGCTGCAGAGGCATTGAAGCTCCTTCACACTGTGCATTCAGGCAAAACTCTTACCTAGAGCTGCTCAGACAAGCACACTGGGGCTGGTGCCATGTGCTTCCATTAAAGGGTGACCCAGAGCTACTGGGAGTTGAAACAAACCATTTGCTGACATTTCTTTCTTTATGCCTTGAATATGGACTCCAGAATTCATGCAAACAGTGTGACCTCACAGGCTGGAATGGCTGAGAAGTGCAGGGCACAGGGTGGTTGTTATTTCTGTCCTTTCTCTGGCCAGTGCTTTGACTTCTGCTATAAATCTCAGCTGGAAACTTGTCCAGCCAACAGCAGTCCTGCCTTTTGTCTGGGACACTGCCAGCATCTCGGTCTGGGTTATAACAAAGGAAGTAAACATGGGCCTGAAACTGTCAGAGCAGGTCTGAAGCAGGGCTGTGAAGATGACCTCGGGGCTGGGCCCACTCCAGCAGTTCCATGTGTAGGGGGAGGAGGGCACCAGAACTCCAGGTGGGGTCGTAGCAGGGCAGAGGGGCATAATCCCTTCCTTATCTTGCTTCTCTCCCTGTTCTGGATACAGCCCAGCACACAGTTGCCTGCTAGGCTGCCAGAGCACATGCCTAGCTCGTGTTGACTTCACCCACTGACACCCTCAAGACTGCTCTCTAGCTTCTATTTGTGTGTGGGATTGCCTCAATCTAGGTGCAGGACCTTGCACTTGGCCTTGTTAAACTTCATAAAGTTGGCTTGGGCCCACCTCTGCAGCCTGAGTCCCTCTGTCAACCCTTGGTGTCTCCTTTGCTCAGTTGCCTTACCTGCTGGGGAGGGCTCCCTGGGTGATGGAGCAAGTGCTGCAGTTTGCCCCAGCCACGGGCTGAAAGCAGACACATCTTGCAACAGCTTTTTATGCACTTGAGAGCAGACTGTCACAGGGAGCTGTAATCTAATTGCTTCTGGAGCTGCACTTATCCCCCCCAGTCTGTACAGCACAGCTGTTAGCCGTTACAGAGACCAGCACTGCATGTCTGAGCCTGGTTTGCACCGATGGGAAACGGGATTCTGTTCCTGGCAGCTCTGTGTTTGGGAGGCGATGCTGCCTGGCTGCAAGCTCCCAACCCATCATTAGCACTGTGCCAGCCCTAGGTTGGTGTGGCGCTTGTAGGCTGCTGATAAGGAGATTTAAATGGCTCTGGAAAGATTCTTGCTTCAGGCTGAAGAACACCATAGAAATTCATTCAGGTTTTCAGCCTGCCTGGTACTGAATGACAAACGGGAGGTAAAATGCAGCATTCATATGTAAAGGCTGTTGTGGTGTGCTGTGGAGCTGCCAAGGGCTGATAAGGGGGCTTGTGTGGAGGGGAGCAAAGCTCTGTCTCCTGAATCTTGCAGCAGCTGCTGACACGGTGTCGGGTGGTTAGGGCAGGGCTGCTGTAGAAAGCTCTGTGTTTATATGCTAAAGGATTTGCTTCTGTAACCGGGGGACTAATCCTTGTTTTGCTGATTAGATAGCTGCCTAAACCTGCTGATTTCCACTGACAGAAAGTCAAAGCTGTCCTTTCCTTCCTTTCAAACAGGAGTTCCACTTCATTCTCTTAATTTTGCAGTGTATAAAGCAATATGGCATCACAGAACCACAGATTGGCTTGGGCTGGAAAGGAGCTTGAAGCTCATCTAGTCTGCCCCCCTGCAGCCAGCAGGGACGTCTTCTGCAGGTTGCTCCGAGCCTCAAACAACCTGACCTGGAGAGTTTCCAGGGATGGGACAATTCCCACCTGTCTGGATGACCTGGATCAGGGCTTACCACCCTCAGTGTAAAAAAAAATTCTTCCTTGGATCTAACCTAAATCTCCCTCTTCCAGTTCAAACCATCACCTCCTGTTCTGTCACACCAGACCCTGCTAGAAGTCTGTCTCCAGCTTTCTTACAAGCTCTTATAAGCACTGCAAGGCCACAGTGAGGTCCCCCCACTCTGATGCTCAAAATATACTGAAAAGGAGATGAGCTGAAAGTGTGGAGCTGGTAAAATCTGCAATTCTAACTCTTCTCAGGATCTAGTTCTGCCAGGGAGAATTGTCCTCCTGCAGCTCTGGACAAAGCGTCACTGATCAGTAGGGAGTCCTGGGGGTGTCTGTGTGCTCAGTGCTTCCTGGGCTAAGAAGTCTGGTGCAAAGCTCTGGAATGTTTTGTTCATGTTTTGGTACAAATTAAAGTCAAGAAGAGTGAAAATTGAAATAAAGAAATAGGATAAGGTGAAACAAAATCCAGCTTCAGCCATCAGTTACCCAGCTCCTGGGTACATGGAATCCTGGAATGGCTCAGGTTGAAAGGGACCTCAGACATTGCCTTCTCCAACTCGCTGCCATGGGCAGGGACACCTCTAAGGCTGAGCACCCCCAGCTCCCTCAGCCTGTCCTCACAGCGGAGATGCTCCAGCCCTTGGATCATCTTTGTGTCCTCCTCTGGACTCACTCCAACAGCTCTGTGTCCTCCTTACTCTGGGGACACCAGACCTGGATGCAGTGTTTGAGGTGGGGCCTCACAAGGCTAATTTAATCAGGTTCTTGGTTTGAAACTCTTCAGGACAGAAGGTTGGGTTTGGTGATTGAAGTTGTGGGGTGACAATAAGAGTTCCTTTAAATTCAGCCTGGAAATTTGAATTTCTTGGGGATCAATTCTAGAACTTTGCCTTTCTCTCTTGTTTCCAGTGTCCCTCCTTTACTAGTGCCACTCCCAGGTAATAAGGCACTCCCCTCGAGTGATAAGTATGCTGCCTTCAAAGGGATTGCAGCCGAGAAGGCCGCCGACAGCACAGCTCCTTTTGGAGGTAAAGGGAAAGCAATCAGCCCTGGGGGGCAGTTCGGTGCAAGATTTCCTGCAGCTCGGCTTTGCTGCTGCTGTGAATGTTTTAAAACCAGAGTAGCGCTGCCAATACAACCTTTGTGATGTGAACTCATCATACCGGTGTGTAACTGCATTTATTCTCTCCTGCTCACTAGATTCTGGAGACAAGTACAGTGCTTTCCGTGAGCTGGAGCAGCCCTCAGACAGCAGATGCTTGGGTAAGCAGCAGCAGCAGCTTGGGAGCTGCTTTAGCATCTTTTCATTCTGCTTTTTGTAGCAGTTCTGTGAGCTGCAGTTTCCACCCCTGCAGTTCTAGAACAATGGTTCCTCTGCTTCCCTCAACAGCTTAGCAGGAAGTCTCCTGAACAAAATGGTGCAATGTAGGATTTGAACTGTCTAGGAACTGTGTTTCTGGGTGCATGCCATCTTTCCTGGGTGCTCCTGAGCTGTATTGGAAATAATATTCATGGAGTGGGTTGGATTGGAAGATCATCTAAATTCCAACCCCTTGCCATGGGCAGGGACATCTCCACTAGCCCAGGCTGCTGAGGGCCTCATCCAGCCTGGCTTTGAACACCTCCAAGGAGGGGACATCCACAGACTCCCCTTGTTAGAACTGAAGTGAGAAGTCATATTCTTAGAAGACAGAATAAGACAAACCAGCAACTTTTTAGTATTCTACTGTCAGGGCAGAATTTAACCTTCTCATGGCCTTGGGTGCTCTAAAATGAATCTGATCACTTGTTTGGAAATTTGCTTAACTGGTTTTGATTGGAAAGAGCAAAACCTAGATGAGATCTGAGGTACAACATCTGTGCACTTCCAAAAGCAGAGCCTCCCTGAGCCTTCTGCAAGACCATCTGTGTCCAACTGCTGCAGTGCCAGTGCTAACCTCATCTTTCTAATCAGATGAGGAAAACATCTCAAACTCTGCTAACTTCCCTATAGCATCAGTGGCCAGGTAGAGGATAAACCTGCTACTGACTGCAGCTCTGCTCTCTCTGGGATTTTGTTTCATGATGAGAAATCAACCTTAGATTCTAGGGGAAAACCTGCTCCTTATTTTTCCAACATGGGATTCTTTGTCTCAAGCATAGGATTTCTGCCACCCTTGTGATGCTGTGTGAGGGTCTGAAGCTCAGTGCCCCTCCTGGATGAAACGCATGAAGTGCAGTAACATTTTGTCTCTTTCTGTAGGTGTAAATTTAGCAAATCAGTCTGTTTGCCATTACCCAGTTCTGACCACTCTTACTAAACCCTTTCACCAGCTTCCCTTTCTAATGGAGCAGTTTGCAACCCATCAGTAAGTTTAGTTTGCTGTGGTGTTGTAGTTTTGATCAAGAAATAG
Organism: Tricholaema leucomelas; assembly: GCA_013400475.1. Lineage (NCBI taxonomy): Eukaryota > Metazoa > Chordata > Aves > Piciformes > Lybiidae > Tricholaema lacrymosa > Tricholaema leucomelas. The sequence goes on along the minus strand of WAAF01010418.1, from coordinate 118,071 downwards.
CAACTCTGTAGATTCACGGAATGGGTTGGGCTGGAAGGGAACCTTGCAGATCATCCAGCTCCTAGCCCCAGCCATGGGCAGGGACACCTCCACCAGCCCAGGCTGCTCAAGGCCTCATCCAGATTGGCCTTGAGCACCTCCAGGAAGGGGACATCCAGTCTCCCTGGGCAGCCTGTGCCAGTGTCTCCCCACCCTCCCCACAGGGAATCTCTTCCTAAGGAAATCTCCAGTCTAATAACTTCCTAATTATTTGTAGTGTTGCTGGGCCAAGCTGATTTGGAGGGGAAGGGGGCTGGAAATACAGTTGTGGGGCCTTTGCTACTACTTCCTTTAACTCTTGCTTCAACAAATATATAAAGTATGACACATCTTAAGGATTAAATGTTAATTAAGTCTTTAATTCAAATGTCCCATAAACAGATTTGGGTCTGCTCTAGAAACACACCAAAACCAGAGCAGAATCTGTTCATTGCACATTTCAGTTACAAGTAGTGTAGGTCCCTACCTGCTGGTGAATGGGTTAAACTACTTGAGATTTTTCTTTGCATTCAGGAGAAAATGCTTTATGAAAGAAAAACGAGCAGGAAGAAACACAGAAAATTAGCACAGCAAAATATTTAATGTAAATGAAATCCAAACATTGTTACCTAATGTTTAATCAGGTTTAAATTGCAGTCCTCACGCAGCACGGTCTGACGTGCAGTAGGCAGCTGAGCTGGAGATCTGCACCTCTTAGAATTATTCATGCTCACTTTCATCTGAAAATCTGCCTGCAGGCTGCAAAGCAAACCTGGAACCAGCATTAAGAGAGGCTGGAAGGTGCCTGAGCTGCGCTGCACTTGCTGATCACTGAGCAGTGTGGGGTGCTAGGGTGAATCTGGCAGAAGGGAAATACAACAGACTAGCACCTTGGGTTCTTTTCTCTTTGGGTCTCTTCTACCCCTTGGGCTCCTTATTTTCCCAGCTGGACAGGCTTGTTGCCTGTCTGCCTTCTTCTCAAGAGTACCTTCAGCCACCAGGCAAGTTGAGTTGCTGTGTCTTTTGTTCCTCTCCCAGCTCAGCAGCAGGCCCAACCTGCTGCTGGCACCCCAGGGAGGGGGAGAGCTGCTTCTGGAAGCTTGGGTTGGTGTGAGTGACATTCACTGCTTGGGAAAGAGGAGGAGGTGGGAAAAAGAACTTAGGTGGGAGCTGAGTGAGACAGCACTGATCACCTCTGCACAGAATCATGAAATGGTAGGGGATGGAAAGATCACTTGAGTCCAATCCCTGCCCAGGCAGGGTCACCTAGAGAAGGTCACACAGGAACATGTTCAGGCAGGTTTTGACTGTCTCCAGAGATGGAGGCTCCACCACCTCTCTGGGCAGCCTGCTCCAGGGCTCCAGCACCCTCACATTAAATAAGCTCCTCCTCATGTCCAGATGGAATCTCTTTTGTTCCACTCTGTGCCCATTACCCCTTGTCCTGTCACTGGGCACCACTGAACAAAGCCTGGTCCCATCCTGCTGCCCACCCACCCTTGGCATGTTGGTCAGCACTGATGAGATCCCCCTCAGGCTGCTCTTCTCCAGACTAAGCAGCCCCAATTCTCTCAGCCTTTCCTCATCACAGAGAGGTTCCAGTCCTCTCAGCATCTTTGCAGCCCTTTGCTGTGCCCTCTGCAGCAAGTCCCTGTGTTTCTTGAGCTGGGAAGCCCAGAACTGGACACAGGATCCAGCTGTGGCCTCATCAGGGCAGAGCAGAGGGAGAGGAGAACCTCTCTTGATCTACTCTACTACACCCTTCTTGATGCACCTCAGGATGCCATTGGCCATCTTGGCCACAAGGGCTCATTGCTGGCTCATGGGCATCCTGTTGTCCACCAGGAAGCTGTTGGTCACGGCGTAAAGGGAGTTTGATGTGACCTTGAGCAAAGACTGAGGTGCCCTTGAGCAAAGACGGAGGTGTTTGGTGCAGTGACCCTCAGCTGACTTGAGGCCCCTGTGTTTCCTAGCAGTTGGGTTTGCAGTCTGTGTGCATCCTGAGGCCTCCGTTTGAACCCTCCGGCACTGCATGAAGTATTGTGCTTGCCTGCATGGTGTGAGCACGATGCAGTTGTTGGTCACTGGTGCCTCACCCTTGTGTTTCCCCCTGTTTGTTGCAGGAGATAACCTTGCAGAGCCCAAGCCTGCAGGAGCCGACGACGGCTTCACCGATTTCAAAACCGCTGACAGCGTCTCCCCGCTAGAGCCACCTGCGAAAGACAAACCCTTCCCTGCAGCCTTCCCTTCTCTGCCCCTTCAGGCCAAGCAGCAAACACAAGCCAAGACCTCTTTGAATTTAGCGGACTTGGACCTCTTTTCTTCTCCCGCAGAAAACAAGCAGCCCTCCTTTCCCCCTGCCTTTAGTGCACCGAAGTCAGGCTCCTTTCCGCCGCCTCCGCTGCCGCCTGCCGCCGCCCCGCCGCCAGCCAGCAAGAGCTCCAGCTTGGCTGAGGACTTCGGAGAGTTCAACCTGTTTGGGGACTTCTCTAACTGCACCTCGGCCAGCGGGCAGGATGACTTTGCAGATTTTATGGCTTTCAACAGCAGCAGTGGATTTTCTGAACAAAAAGCAGATGACAAGTACAGTGCACTCAAGCTGGAGACTGCTCCTGCTCCTCAGCCTGCCTCATCTGGCAGCACGGCCAAGGGTGGGCAGAGCTCTGCCGCCACTTCCACGCCCACCAAGTATGATATCTTCAAACAGCTTTCTCTGGAGGGCTCTGGAGCAGGCTTCGAGGAGGCCAAAGACAACACCACACTTTCCTCAGTAAAGAGCGACGATGACTTTGCTGACTTTCACTCTAACAAGTTCTCTTCCACCTGCAACAGCGTGGACAAGTCCTTGGTGGATAAAGTGGCAGCTTTCAAGCAGGCCAAAGAAGACTCTGGCTCAGTGAAGTCCCTGGATCTGCCTTCCATCGGCGGCAGCAGCGTCGGCAAGGAGGACTCTGAAGACGCCCTGTCTGTTCAGTTTGACATGAAACTGGCTGATGTGGGAGGAGATCTTAAGCATGTCATGTCTGATAGCTCTTTGGATTTGCCAACTGTTAGTGGCCAGCATCCACCAGCAGCAGGTGAGGAACTGGTTAGATTGCTCTGGTAACACAGGCGGTGGAGGTGTCAGTGTTCTCCTGCGTGCCATGTTACAGTATTATGCACTAGTGTTCGGGGGGGGACAGGCTGCCAGCCCCGTGCCCCCGCTGGCCAACAGCCCCTGGCAGGGCAGCATTTACTCTTTGTCTTAGCAGACTATAAATAGATTGAAGAGTCTGACCTGCAGACCAGTTTCCCTCTGAGAGCTGACAGCATGGTACAGCTGGTACCTGGAAGGGGTGAGTGGCAAACATTGCAATGCAAACATTGGCATTGTCCTGCAGTTGCTGTTAGCAAGAGGAATGGCAGAGTCCCACTGCAGTCTCCTGGGCTCAACACAAGCTTTGGCTCTAGGATTTAACCCACTCTGTGCTTCTGAAAGGGGAGGCAGAACACTGACTAGTGCTGTTAATGAGGAGCTGTCTCATCACCAACACCAGTGTACTCCTGCAGGGCTGCAGACAGTGATGTGCAGGCTGCTTAGAGTCCCTGTGCAGAGGGCCCTTGGCTGCTGACTCTAGGCCCTCGCTTTAAAACCGTGGGACTTTGAGTTGACCCTCACCAGATTTTCCCCTCCTTTCATTTCCCTTTATGAAAGGCCCCCTGAGAGCCAGCTTTGCCATCTCCCACCCCATCTCATCAAACCAATTTCCCAAGTGTCCTGCTCTTTCTTGCCATGTGGACATCAGGAGCTAAGGTGGAGTTGGATGTTCTGTGGCCGTCAGTAGCACAGGAACAACCATGCCTGTGCTGTAGGACAAAGGTGAGGTAGTCAGAGGCAGGGGGGAAAACGCAGACTGTGTCCCAGCTGGTACTGCGAGGACTGGTTCTTGCCATGTGCAGTGTTTCTTCCTTTCTCTGCAGATGTGGGTAGAGGAAATCCCCAGTGCTGTCCTTGTGCATTCTGTGGTGTGTTTAAGTAGGGGAGAGGCTTCAGCTGGCAGTGTTGCTGTGGAAGATGCTCTGTAACAGGGTACAAAATATCAGGAATAATTTATTAGCAAAGACATTTAATTTTCATATTACTGCTTGGTGAGACTCCAAGTGGAGTGAGCTGTCAAAACCGTAGCACCTACAGTGTCCTCTGGAATGTTTACTTCGCTTTTCAAGGCACTTCTTTCCTAGTATTTTTCTAGCCTCTTTTGGTGGTAGTTTGACTTCTGTAGCCTTTCTGCAGGACCTGAGCTTCTGCCACAGAAATCACTTATTACTAATTGCCCTCTGTGGCAGGAAAGACTTTTCTGGTTCCTTTAGAGGGGTCAGCCCATCGTGTGCTCGTTGCTAGACTTTTGAACTCTGCAGTATTAATTAGGAGCTGTTTTTACTGACCTGCCATTAGCCTGCACTCTCCTCTGGTGCCAGGCTGGGTGCTCTCTGCAGGGAGTCTGGTCCCGGAGCAGAGCCTGCTCTTACCAACATCGCTGTGCTCATCTGCTCCTCGCCCTGTCCTTGGTGCATTTCGAGCTCTGCGCTGCTGAGGTTCAAGTCCTTTTGGGTTCCTTTGCGTTGTTTTCCAGTTTCCATGCCAAGCAGATGACTTTTTTTTCCCTTTCCACTTTCTTTGAGCTGTCAACCTATTGTCAGAAAGGGACAGTATCCCTTTGCCACCCTCACTGCTGAGAAATGGGAGACGAGTCATTGGGAACCTTCTGTTGGCCAGCTCTGGCACTCCTCTGGTGAGGCAGCAGCAGCAGAGGTGCTGAGGAGTGGTTTGATTTCTCTGGCAGTGGTGCAGAGCTCTTTATCCTTTGGCTGCATTTCGCCTTGTGTAGCTTCCAGGTACGGGCCAGGTAGGTTGCTGACCCTGGGAATTAGGAGAAACCATTGCTCTGCTTCCCATAGAACAGCCTTTGGTCTCTGAGGGAAGGAAGGTTTTCAGTTCTGCTCTCTGCAAAGGGGATACTGTCTCTTTAAACTTGGCTCCAACTCTCTGTGTGGAAGGACAATTACACTAACGTTGCCTGATTTCTCTTGCCTTTACTTTGTATAACCCTTTGAGCACTGCCTGCATGCTGTTAGTTTCAACCAGGCTGCTTCTTTTCAACCAAATTTCTGTTTCACTCCACGAGGAAGGCATTTTAATTAGCACCTCATCACGGTAAATGAACCTAATTTGCCCCACTTCCTGCTGAAGGCTGCAGCAGAGCGTACCCAGCCTGGGTATCCTCAAAGGGTTATCCATCTGCTGCCCTGGCACAGCTGTAAAGAACCTTTTTCCTTTGGCATTATTTGAGATCTCTGTATATTTTAATCAACTTCCAAGTTTTTTGCTGCCTTTTCTAATGTCTGATTTCAACTAAACATTTCCTGTGTGAATGTGCCTTCTCAGATCTGCTTTGGTATCTCTCTTCTGCGAGTGCTGACCTGCATGCTTGGTTCTGGTAACGCCCTTCGAGCTCCTGTGTATCACTATCTTTTGTGATCTGTAAGTCCTGCTGTGTTAATAAATATTATCTTGGCACATTTGGAAGGCCTGGGGATGTGTGTGATTTGTTGCAAACCAGCCAGTGTTTCCTGAAAACCACAAAGTTTTAAAGCCATAGTATCCCCTTCAGCCGGCGGGTGCCTGGCTCCTGCAGAGCAGCAGCTGGCTGAGCTTCTTTCTCCTCTTCCAAGGCTCTGACCTCTCTCCCTGACTGCTTCCCAAACTTTACATACCAGGCTAAATGATGGTTGGTTGGTTGGTTTGTTTCAAAGCAGCAGTTTTGGTGAGGGGTCGAATAGAGGCAATGTGTGGATGGCAGGGTTGTGTCTGTGAGCTGGGTTTGAGGGTGCAGTGTTCATTCAGGCTCCAGATAGAAACAACATTTCTGTGTCCTGTCGTCTCCTCATCTGCATTTCCCTGCTGCCAGCCAAGGCTGTGATGCTCCTTTGTGAAGGGAACCAGCTGGGAAATGAGCTCTGTCCAGGCTGTAATGAGTAGCTGCCCATTAAACAATATTCTGATGTTTATTTAGCTAATCCAGAGTGAATTAATCCGGTAAGGGGCTCTGCTTCCTTTCTCTCTTTGGGACCTCCAGCCTTACTCTATTGAAGCTTTCAAGCATGAATGACAGCTGCAGGTCTGTGTCTTGTAATTCTGTCACTTGGACTTCCTCCAAATCTTGGGCCACTGTCATTATGGGGTTAACAGCAACTTAGACCAAGTGAAAAGCTAAAATGAATTGATGTGAAGTGGAAGTGTTTCACAGCACAAGCTGGGGCTTGGTAGTTCCTTGGCGCAGGAGTGAAAACCAGATCAGAAACTGTAATATTTTTCTTCTTTATGCCAATCTTGAGGGACTTTGAAAGGAAAACAACCAAACCAACATCCTTCTGTCATGCTGGAGAGTCAGGAAGTCATGCCTAGCCCTAAAGCTTTTTAAACTGAGGGTCACCTGAGAGCCTTCATTGTGCAGGGCTTTGCTGTTAGCATTTGTGCAGCTCATCAGAGCTGGAGGAGGGAGAGCAGTGTGCAGGAGGCTCCTTACTGCTTTTGTGTCCAGACTCTACAGCACATTCACAACTTGCCCTCTTGTAGGATCATTCTGGCAGCAGAATTGCTCACCAACACTTGTTTATCCAGTGAATACCTCTAAGAGCAGAGGAGGGTGTGCAGGTGTTTTCTAAATGCTGTCCAAGCTGAGCCAGAGAGCACACAACTGCCCTGGTCAGGATGGAGCAGAGTAGTCTCTCTGCTTCCAGTGCAAGCTCCCAGGGCATTTTTCCTGCTGTGAAGTGTTGTTTATCATGATAATTAAAAAATCATTAGCGAAATCTTTAATTCCTCAAGGTTTGAAGGCCTTTCTCTGCTTTTTCTCTTCGTGTTAATTTATCTCCCAGTCAGCATTGTTGGTGGTTTTCACTTTAGCAGTGCCTGTTGCTGCCATTCTTCAGCTAAAGTCAATTGGAGTCCCTCCCATACCATTAACAGCAGCTGAGGAGTGGGCTGTGGCTGTTTCTGATTGCTGATAGGCATGACACAGGCAGCAGCAGTGTCTACAAGCCTCTGTCTTCTTCTGGTTTCATCTCTGCCTTTATTGTGCCCCACTGGAAGCGGGGAGGAAGTGGTGCCAGACCTCCTCCAGCCTCTAGGCTTCTTGCTCAGGCTGCTGGTGATGTTCCAGCTCTGGGTTTAGTGTGTTGATGTTCCTCTGTGAGGAAGAGAAGTAGCTACCACCAGCATCACTTGAGAGCCAAGGAAGCACACGAGAGTTGTTTTCAGCTCAGTTTACTGTAAACTGAAATCTAAACTTGTGGAAGTGCTGTGCTGGTTGGAATCGCCAAAGCCCTGCTCCTCCCCTCCATTGGCTCTTTCAGTTGCCTTCAGAGTCTCACTGGTGCTGTCAGGAGTTTCCCTTCAATGATTAAACTGTTGACATTGAAGGCTCCAGCTTGTAAATTGCCTCCAGCCATAACTTAATTCTTGTGAGCTCAAATAAATTGTTATAGTTGGCTGAGATGAAGGATGTGAAGTTCTTCTGGAGATGAGATAACACAGGGAAGCAGTTTGAGCTGCATTTCATCCTCTGACAGCGTTCTTCTCTCCTTGGCAGCTCTCGCTTGAGCAGGACTTGATCTGTTGGAGGGAAGGAGAGCCCTGCAGAAGGANGAGAGATGTTGAGGTGCTGGAAGGTGTCCAGAGAAGGGCAGCAAGGCTGGGGAGGGGCCTGGAGCACAGCCCTGTGAGGAGAGGCTGAGGGAGCTGGGGGTGTGCAGCCTGCAGAAGAGGAGGCTCAGGGCAGAGTTCATTGCTGTCTACAGCTACCTGAAGGGAGGCTGTAGCCAGGTGGGGTTGGCCTCTTCTCCCAGGCAACCAGCAACAGGACAAGGGGACACAGTCTCAAGTTGTGCCAGGGCAGGTCTAGGCTGGATGTTAGAAGGAAGTTGTTGGCAGAGAGAGTGATTGGCATTGGAATGGGCTGCCCAGGGAGGTGGTGGAGTCACCGTCCTTGGAGGTGTTGAAGCCAAGCTTGGATGGGGCAGTTAGTGCCATGGTCTGGTTGACTGGACAGGGCTGGGTGCTAGGTTGGATTGGATGACCTTGGAGGTCTTTTCCAACCTGGTTGATTCTGATTCTCTCCAGCAGCTGTCTGGCTGTCCCCAGGTGGCCATCAGGCAGATTGGACTTTGGGAGTTCAGAGCAGATGGGAACTAAAGAGTAAATATCTCAAACCTTTATGTTTTGAAGAAAGACAAACTGGGTCTGGTTTGCAAAGCTGTTGAAGTCTTACTGAGCTCCAGTGTGGCACTGGGAAGGTCACTTTGGCTGTTCTTGGTCCATTAGAAAATATTTTTAAGGGGGGAAAAAAAGCATGGCTGTGTGATGCTTGAATGGGTCTGACCTTGGTTGTCACACTGACACCCCCTCGCCCCCCCTGCCCCATCTCTCAGTGCCTTGAGGCTCTCTCCAGCGTTTAACTTGGGCTGTGCGGTGGCTCCAGCACTGCATCCACTCCAGGTGATGTGGCTTCTGCTCTGGCAGGAGGAAGAGCTTTGGGATTTCCATAACAAAACTAAACACAGAGAGAGTGATTTCCCATTGGAATGGGCTGCCTGAGGAGGTGGTGGAGTTGCTTTCCCTGGAGATGTTCAGTAAAAGCCTGGATGAGGCACTTAGTGCCATGGTCTAGTTGACTGGATAGGGCTGGGTGCTAGGTTGAACTGGATGAGCTTGGAGGTCTCTTCCAACCTGGTTGATTCTATGATAAACCCCAGTCTCTTGTGTCAGCTCTGCAAGACACTCCAGCATGGCTGCAGAGATGCCTGAGGAGCTTTGCTTTGTGCTGGGCTGTTTCCCCACAGCCTGTGGACACATCTTCTGTGGGAGGGCTGTGAGCTTCCTAAGCATGCTCTGCTCAGGATGTGTGTGCTCTGTGCTCTCCATAAAAGCTAACAGCACTCACTTCTGCCCTTGCACAAAGACTGTCCCCAGCCCAAAGCATCTGGACAGAATTGTGGTGGATTTAGTCTTGTCTCCTTTTTGAGTAAAAAGTGATGCTTTGATCAGATCTGTTTGCACCAGAAGTGTGCTGCAGCAGGCAGTGGAGGGAGCTCCGTGGCATCTGTCCTCACCAAGTGTCATGCTTAGTTAGAAGTGATGAATGTTCTTCCCCCCTCACTTAATCATCTCTTGCCTTGGAAAAAAGAAAACCCAAATGCATTCTTGATACACAAGCACCTGGTAAATTTTGAACTGGGGAAACTGAGCCTGGAGATGAGGAAGAAATTCTTGACAGTGAGGGTGGGGAGACACTGGCACGGGTTGCCCAGGGAGGCTGTGGATGCCCCCTCCCTGGAGGTGTTCAGCACTAGGCTGGATGAGGCCTTGAGCAGCCTGGGCTGGTGGGAGGTCTCCCTACTCGTGGCAAGGGGTTGGAACGTTAGGGTTCCTTTACGTCATCAGAGCCCAGAGCTGCAGTATGGGGACTGAAGCTTTTTATCCATTACATCCATGTGTGGAGTAAGGAAAAGGCTGCTGGAGAAGCAGTTCCTAGCACTGCTTAACAAAACAACCTTTTTGCCACTAACCCAGATACCCACATCAGGAAGGGCTCTCCAGGGTCAGCCAAGGCAGTGCTGCTCACATGTGAACTGCTGCTTCACTCATTAGTCTGCTGGCACAGCTGCTCTGCTGCCCACCGGGGGGGCGCAGCTCCTCTCTTTCTGCAGCAAATCTGCTGAGAGCTCACAGCAGCCTTCAGCTGTGTGCAGCAGGGCAGGGGTTAGGATTTTTGCCTTCTCTAGTCAAAACCAGCTCACTTCTGGCACATATTCCTGTGCAGCACAGGGCATGGGACAGCAAGACCTTGGGCTTCTGAAATGCTGCCAGGGAAGGGCTAGGTTGGAGATTAGGGAAAATGTCTTTGCTGCCAGAGTGGTCAGGGAGTGGAACAGGCTGCCCGAGGAGGTGGTGGAGTCCCCATCCCTAGAGGGGTTCAAGAAAGGTGTGGCCATGGCACCTGGGGACAGGGTTTAGTGGCCATGGTGGTGCTGGGTTGAGGGTTGGAATGGATGATCCTGGAGGCCTTTTCCAACCCAAACAGTTCCATGATTATATGACAAGAGCCCTTGAGCAGCTTGGGCTAATGGAGGTGTCCCTGCCCATGGCAGGGGGCTGGGACTTGATGGTCTTCAAGGTCCCTTCCAACCCATTCAGTGATTCTAAGACTCCTAGGAAAGTTTACTCACCAGAGTAACCCTTTTGTAACTATCCAAATAAGTGAACCATTCCCTTTCAGCTCAGCTCTTACACCAGTGCAGGGGGGCTTGGAGTCTGCATGGCTCCATAGAGGGAATCTTCACTCTTAGCTTGTGAATAATTCAGATATTGTTCTGCCTTCCCTGCCATGACCTATTGATTGCAAGCCAAGCACTGTGAGCTCCAGCTTCCCACCACAGCCTGCTCCTGATTCTGCCTGCCCCTGAGCCAAGGGAAGAGTAGGAGGGCCCTGCCCTGCTCCTTTGGGAAATGTCCTCAGCCAGCTCCCAGTCGTAGCCATTCTAAAAGAACTCATCCAGAGTGGATGGTGCAGATCTGCACAGCAGGCTGGTAGCTCTGTCTCTGCATTTCCTGCTGCACACTGAGACAATGGCAGTGCTGAAACCTTTGCTGGCCTCTGGAGTCAACACAGATGAAAAGGAAAAGAGGTTGCTTAGTGCCCCGTGGTCTCCTCAAGCTCCCAGGATTAATTACAGCTGGCTGACATTTTGGAGGTGGTTCTGGCACTCTCTTCAGTGCTCCTGAAGCTTTCATTTACTTCTTTAAACAAAACTGTACGTTTGAGAGCACAAGGTGCAGTGTCTTGTGATAAATCACTGCTCCTTGCAAGTCAGCTCCTTTTCACCTTCTTCCCTTCAGTTTGCCCACCAGTAGGTGATTTCATCTCTGCTCTGTTTACCCTCCTGTGAACTGCTTGCTCTACAGATTCCGTACTGGAGTGGTGCTTTGAAAGCTTGCCTGGGGTGTGCAGGATGCCAGGGCTTGTTGTGGAGAGGCTGTCGTCTGCAGCTGCAGCAGCTGCAGGAAGCCAGTCCCACAGGCCGACCCGTGCCTCTCCCACCCATCGCAAGGGGCTCACTGGAGTGGCATTAAAGGGCACGGCGGTGTCTGTCTGTCTGTCTGTCAGTCGGGCTTTTCATTAGCTGGGCTGCGGGTCGCGCTTGGAAAGCAGCCTGAGGCACTGCATGCTCTGCCCTTCCTGTAAAGGAGCAGGTGAAGGCAGAGACGTTTGGCCAGAGTGGCTTCATCCTTAAGCTGGGGTGCTCAGACAGTAAAGAGGGCAGCTGGGATGCCAGCTTGCTCTGCTAGAGCCCTGCTGCTGCGAGCCAGCCAGCTCAGCCCATCGTATTTACCAGAGCCTCAGCTAAGAGAATCTCTTCCCTGCTTTGGATTTTGCTTACCTCAAGCCTCTTCCACCCCAGGCACCAAGCAGCAGCTGAATGTCTAATCCAAAGTGACACTTGTTAATGCTGGAAAACAAATGCCAAGCGTAGAGGAGCAGGGCTGGGGCTCGGTGAGCTGTAATGCAACCCAGGCAGCCCCTGGCGCTTTCTGCCTTCACTCTGGATCAGGCTCAGGCTGAACGTGAAAGATCAGTTGAGTGAGTGGCAGACAAAGCCCAGCAGCCCCTGGTCACTGCAGGCTCTGGGGCTGGCTGTCATGCAGGGGAACAGGCTAGGTGCCATGCCTGCTGGTGGCACTGAGGAGAAGCCACTGGCACAGAGGATTGGGTGAGTAGCGATGTTTGGAGCTTTCTGCAGACTGGTTGGATTTTTCTCTAGCGAGCACTGAGGCTGTAAATGCTGAGCTAAGGCCTCCAGATTATTCGTGGCATTCCTGAAAGCTGGAAGTTTGGAGAGCCAGCTGTGTGGCACTGTGAACAGCTTGACCAGGGTGGCTGTTCTCTGAAGCTTCTTGCAGCACGTTTTCACAAGTGCCCCTGCCAAAGCATGGGCAGGAACCTGAAGTGTTTAATGCTGTTCTCAGAGGGGATGCAGCAGTCAGCCCTGTGCTGTGTGGCTGTTTGCTGAGGGGGGATGATGTGACCAGGCAGTGGAGTTGCTAATGTTTACCTGTTGAGTGTGGGTTCTGCAGCCAGCGTCAGAGCACTCAGCTGCCGATGGATGCAGGCTGCACTGCCTGGAAACATTTCCTGTTGCTTCAGTGTTTCTTCACTCCTGTAGTGGGATGGTGACTTCCCGCTTCAAATACAAGAGAATATTCAGAAGTGATTGTTTTGCTGTTAAATGCAGATTCTTCTTGTGCAAGCTCTGGTTTAAGCCTCGCTGAGCCAACTCGGGGTGTTTGTTCTTGCCGTTCCTTCGGGCTCTTAGCGAGTTGCTCTTGCCCCTACGCAGGCTGGAGAGGTGAATGTTGGCATTTCGTCTTCTAATTGTAAGGGTTTGTTTCTCTCAGATATAGATGACTTAAAATGTGCCCCATTTGGAAGCTATAACAGTGGGTCTGCAGTCAGCAGCCTGGCAAGCTATGACTGGTCCGACAAAGAAGACATTCAGCAGGGCAAGAAGCTCTCTTCCTTTGTCCAGTCCTCGGGAAGTGGATCCTCTACGGCTACTTCTGTCCTTCAGAAGAAGGAGACCTTGTTTGGCAGCTCAGAAAACATTACCATGACAACAGTTTCCAAAGTGACAACCTTTGCTAGTGAGGATGCTTTGCAGGATGTTTCCTTTGCAGCATTTGCAAACTTTAAAGACTCTGGCCCAGCAGGTCCCAGCGAGGATGACTCCAGAGGCTTTGGGGACTTCGCAAGTCCTTCGGCAGGCGCGCAGGATGCAGCGAGGCAGGAGGCAGATTTCCTGGCCAGTGGGCTCCCTTCTGACCTGCAAAGAGAGTCCACAGATGACTTTGGAGAGTTCCAAAGCGAAAAGCCGAAAATCAGCAAGTTTGACTTCTTGGTGGCAACTTCCCAAGGCAAGGTGAAGTCCAGTGAAGAAATGATCAGGAGCGAGCTGGCCACCTTTGACCTGTCTGTGCAAGGTAAGGCTGCCCAGGGCGGAGGGAGCCTGCACTGCTTGTGCCTGGCACAGGCTGAGTTTGCTCATCAGATTATAAAGTAGCCAGTGGGGATTACTCTAAAAGCTCCTTGAAACAAGCTGAGTCTTCTCACTGATTTCTGTTGCATTTGGAGGACAAGAGAAAAATAAAACAAAGCCTGTACCAAAAAGTAGTGAGAATTGAGGAGCTGGGGAGAGCTGCACCAGTCCAGAGAAGGCTTCTTCTCTGCTGGAGTGGGAGTGCATCCCTTGCTGCTACTCTATTCATTTCGATGCCTTGAGGACTGCAAGACTAACTCGGTTATGTCCTCGCTTCTCAGGGTCTCACAAAAGGAGCTTAAGCCTGGGTGACCGAGAAATCAGCCGCTCCTCGCCTCTGCCTGCGCTGGAGCAGCCCTTCAGGGATCGCTCCAACACCTTCAGTGAGAAGCCTGCTCTGCCTGTCATCAGAGACAAGTACAAAGACCTGACTGGAGAAGTTGAGGTGAGAGCTACCTGCAACACAAGCAGAGGGCAAAGACTCATCACGCTGCTGTTGGTGTTCTGTAGCCCAGCCCCTGGGACCTTAGCTGTTTGAGTTCAGGGGATGAGTCCAAACTGGATAAGGTCAGGAGTTGTGATCATAAACTGCTCCTAAATGAGGTTTCTTCTCTCCTGTGTTAAGTATTGTGAAGTGTAGGGGTGGGGAGGGGATGCCCTGCTGTGGTTAGTCTTGGGGGCAATGCTGTGGTCTGTGAAGCAGTCAGAGTCACTTGACTTTGTGGTCTGAGCTTGTAACTGGAAATTAGTTGCAACTTCAATCTAATCCCAGATTTGGCTCTGAGACCGTTGGCTTTGGGAAATGGCTTAGCAATTTTGGCTGTGGTAGTTGTTGCCCTTAGTCATCCTGAGAATAGATGGGAAAAGGACTCGGATGAAATTCTGCTAATCCCCATGCCTAGAGCAGCAGACCTGTAACAGCTGTGTCAGGAGTGGGTAGGTGCAGTGCCAATTTGTACCCATTTAGTACATTCTTCCTTTTGAAACTGGTTCTAAGAAATCAGATTTTAGAATTCAGGTGCACATTTCTCAGCAGCTGAATATTAGAGCTCAGGTGCAAAGAGACTGTTGAAAGAATAGTGGGGGGGTGGGAAATGAGGAGCAGATCTGTTAAAGGTAGCTGACCTGCAAACAGGCTCTCAGAACTCCTGTCTGCTCTGCTCCTGTTGTGGTGGGAGAAGTGGAAGCATGTGAAGGAGCAGGTTGGCAGGCTGCTGGACCAGCTCATCCCAACTCTGTCACCTAGAAATGCTGGAGCAGGTGATCCTTGGGGTCCTTTCCAGCCTGGCACTCTGGGATTCTATGGTTCTGTGATTCAGACTGTGCCTTTCTTTCCAACAGGAAAGTGAGAGGTACGCCTACGAATGGCAAAGATGCTTGGAGAGTGCCCTGCAGGTAGGTGTGTAGCCTCCTCCAGAGCCTCCCTCTCCTGCTGAAGGCTCCACGGCACAGCCTCAGGGGATTACAGTTCCTGCCCCAAAAGCTGCCAGGCAGCAGAAGCGGTGCCTGCTCAGTTAAAGATCCTGCACTAATCTCCCTGTCAGCTGTGATTAGTTTGCCTTTTGCCTACATTTCCAAGTTAATGTGGAGTTCCTGTGTTCTGGGCACCGAGTTAGGCATGTTCTGGGTGCTGGTATCAGCACCTGACTCTTTACCCCTTCCTCAGAACCAGGGCTGGTTACTGTGCTTGGCAGAGGGCGCAAAATGCTTGGCTGTGGCTCTCAGTTGTTTCACAGCCAGATTCGTTTTCCTTCACATTTCTGCTTTGCATCTGAGTTTTAGCCAAACCCCTGAACGCTGTTATTATCCTCAGACAGCAGTGCCTGCTGCCTCACGTTTGGATTTTGGTAATGGAAATACTTGGGGGATGCCTGAAGGTTTCAAATGTTCACCTGTTCCCCTTGGTCTGCTCATAGTTATAGCAGGAGTAGCAAAACCCATGCTGGAGCATGGCAATTGTTTCTTAATCTACCTCCTGGTGTGTGTGACAGTTTCTGCTGGGGACAGCTTGGTTGTGGTGGCTGTTCTAAGGGAGGTAACACCACCATTTGGTGCTATCCATTCCCCCAGGTCATAAGGAAAGCAAACGACACCTTGAACGGGATCAGCAGCTCCTCCGTCTGCACGGAAGTGATCCAGTCTGCACAGGGCATGGAGTACCTGCTGGGTAGGTTGGACTTCACCAGCTGAAAGCTCTCCTCTGACAGAGCAGTGACATGGACTCACTCTTTCCAAAATGGAATTGTGTTTTAGCTGCATCTTTCCCCTGCAATGAGCAGCTCTTGTGCTAGGGGGGATGTAACTGCTGCTGTGGAATGACTGCCCCTGGCACCTTCCCTCTGCCCTGCCTGCTCTGGGCTATTTCTGAGTTCAGGCTGCAGGAAGCTGGAAATGCTCTGCAATCCTCTACTGTGTCTTGTGTCCCCAGGGGTTGTGGAAGTCTACAGGGTGACAAAGAGAGTTGAGCTGGGCATCAAAGCAACAGCTGTCTGCAGTGAAAAGCTCCAGCAGCTGCTGAAGGACATCGACAAGGTCTGGAACAACCTCATCAGCTTCATGTCGCTTGCAGCTTTGACGGTAAGGCCTGGGCTGTGTTCACAGCTGGGTGTGCAGGGACCCCACAGCTGGGTGTGCAGGGACCCCATGACTCAGCGTGCAGGGACCCCACTCATTGCCTAGCCTCTCAGTTTGCATTTTCCTCTTGCACCACAGAAAAGCTCTCATTGCTGACACCCAGGGTAGAGCTCCCTGTAACAGAACTGTTACCTGTGCCCAAACCTGCTGCTGTCTTAAGGAGTTTGAGGGTGTCTGAACTGTGCACCGCTCCCAACAGGGGAACTGCAGTAACACCTTAAGAAGCCACTGGATGAAGAGGAGTGTGGCCAGCAGGGCAGGAGAGGGGATTCTGCCCTTTTGCTCTGCTCTGCTGAGACCCCACCTCAGATACTGCATCCAGGTGTGGTGTCTCCAGCAAAAGAGGGACACAGAGCTGTTGGAGGCCACAAAGATGAGCCAAGGGCTGGAGCACCTCTGCTATGAGGACAGGCTGAGGGAGCTGGGGGTGTTCAGTCTGGAGAAGAGAAGACTGCAGGGGGACTTTAGAGCTGTCTAGCTTAAGTAAGGCCCAGGGTATTTGCTGTCTGCTTGGAATGGCTAACTGCAGCTCATTGGCTCTGCAGGGCACACAGTGGTGGCAGCAAGTCCTGGTGCTGGCCCATCCTGCAGAGAGCCTGGCAGAATAGGAAACTGATCCTTCCAGTATTTCACTGCTTGGCAGATGGAGCTGATAGATTGGGAGTCATCTCTTTGAACTCTGCCATTGTTGATAGGAACAATTTAAAAAGCTATCAGGATTCTCTTCTTTAAGCAAGTGGATTAAAATTTAGTTCTTAAAGTGCTTTTCCTTGGAAGATTACAGGGATTACCTTGAAGTCCAAAGCTTGGCCACGTGTTCCCCGAGCTGCAGTGGTCCAGAGCGATTTCAAACAGATGAGGAGCTGTGGATAGTGACTTCTCATGCACAGACTCTGGAGTTATCTGAGACACAGGGGTTCCTGCCCCTGTCTAAAGCTTCCCTCTCTGTTTCTTTTCTCCACCCGGGTCTCTGGGAGGTGTGAAACCCATCCCTGTTTGGATGAACACCTCTAGGGATGAGGACTGCAGGAAAAAGACCCTGTTATTGCAGTGCTGGATCCCAAACGATGCAGAAGTGCCAATTAAGTGGTGTAGCTCTGAGGCTGTGCTGGGAAAAGGTTAATTTTATCTCTGAAAGGGTTTTGTCACGAGGGAATTTTGTGCACAGCCTTGTGGCTTTTTGCTGCGGATTCCAGGCTGACCTTCTCCTGTGCTTCACTCCTGCGTTTGGTAAACAAATATTAGAGTGCTTTTATTAATTTGATTGATCTACTTAAAGATTAAAGGGTGGTGGTTTTGTCTCTTAGGATTCCAATTATTCTGCAGCCACTCTGTGGGGGGAGTGTGACCAGCATAGCTGCAGTGTGGAGCCAGAGTGCACATGGCCTGGGCTCACACCTCGGGGGAAGTCTCTTGTGCTGCCAGGCACTGGTTTCATTTGCACTGCTCTCTCTAGACACAGAGATCACTTGAGCAAAGTCTGGAGTTGTTGTCGATCTGGGGGCTGAAACTTACAGACTGTGTCCTGGGAAAGGGGCTGCATCCAGGCAGTCTTCATTGGCAGGTTTATTCATAGCCACAGAATAGGTTGGGTTGGAAGGGACTTTGAAAGACCATCCAGTTCCACCCCTCTGCTATGGGCAGGGACACCTCCACTAGCCCAGGCTGCTCAGGCCTCATCCAGCCTGGCCTCAAACACCTCCAGAGTGGGGACAGCCACGACCTCCCTGGGCAACCTGCTCCAGTGTCTCCCCACCCTCACTGTTAAGAACTTAGTTCAGCTGTGTGGTGCTGAGGGCTGTGGTTTATCCCCAGCCTTGACAGAGCTAGGTAATGGTTTAGTTAATTAGAATGGTTAGGTGATAGGTTGGACTCCATGGTCTCAGAGATTTTTTCCAGCCTGGCTAATTCTGTGAGTCTGTTGGACTCAAGGATCTGAAAGGGCCTTTCCAACCAAAATGATTCTGTGCTTACCCCAACGTTTGCCTGTCTCTAACCTGGTTAGTGTGTAGCTGTTGCCCTTCATTTCTCCATGAGTTGGTTAACCTTCATATCCCACTTTGCTCTGCTGTGCCCCCATGCCAGCTTCTCCTGGCTCCCTGGTTGGACTCGATGCTCTTGGAGACCTTTTCCAACTCAAACAATTCTGTGGTTCTGGAAAAGCTTCTGAAGGAATCACCTCCATCTTTTCTGATCAGGGAGGAACAGGGGATTCACGGTGGTGAACAGTGATGCAGACACCACTTGTGGTGCTTAGGGCTGACAGCAGAGCTGGCCCAGGCCCCTCTGCCTGCAGCTGCACACCCACTGCCTGCCCACCACCGCTTATCTCCCTGCAGCTCGGAGCGCGCCGCGCTGGCACCCGGCAGCTGCCGCCAGGGCTCCTGCTCGCCAATGTCTCCTCCTTTTGATGTGGGAAGGTGGAACTGAAGAATTCTTCCCTTTGTAGTCGAAGCCTTCTTTCCAGAGCTGGAGTGTTATAAATGAGTGCTGATGGGGATTGCAGAGCAGGATTGCAAGTACATGCTAATGGCTTTGATTAAATCGCAGCACCGGTGGGAAGCGCACAAAGGTCCTCCCTGCCAGGTGGCTGCTGCCAGGGCTCTGGGCAGCTACCACAGCCAGAGCGTGGCCATGCTCAGGCACTGGCAGTGCCTGCACTGACTGCCTTGTTTCTTTAGCCAGATGAAAACTCCCTGGATTTCTCCTCTTGTATGCTGCGTCCGGGGATTAAAAATGCCCAAGATCTTGCCTGTGGAGTGTGCCTGCTGAACGTGGACTCCAGAAGCAAAGTAAGGATGATGAGCCCCTGATGTTCAACTCTGCTTTCATTTACAGCTTGGACTTTCCTTTAGGCCTTGGGTGTATTTCAGTAAGAGCTCATGGCTGTAATTTGGATCTGGAAGTGGCCAAGGCAAAATCTGACCCTAGAGGTGGGACTGAAGAAGTCAGGCAAAGGATCTGGAGAGCACATCCTGTTGAGAAGCAGCTGAGGGAGCTGGGGGTGTTCAGTCTGGAGAAGAGACTAAGGGGAGACCTCACTGCTCTCTACAGCTCCTTGAAAGGAAGTTGCAGTAAGGTGGGGTTGGTCTCTTCTCCCTTAGGTGATAGGAGGAGAGGAAATGGCCTGAAATTGTGCCAGGGGAGGCTTAGGTTAGAAAGGAGGAAAAATTTCTTTGCTGAAAGAGTGGTCAGGGATTGGATCAGACTGCCCAGGGAGGTGGTGGAGTCCCCATCCTTGGAGGTGTTCAGGAATGTGTGGCCATGGCACTTCAGAGACCCATCCCAGTAGCCCATGTTGCTCAAGGCCTCATCCAGCCTGGCCTTGAACACCTCCAGGAGGGAGCAAATCTACGATTCTCTGATTCGTTGGGCTTGGGCTGTGCCACAGGTGTGCACTAAGAGGTAAATTGTTCATGGTGGGGAATAAACTGGGCCCCTAGGAGCCACCAGGTACACATTTGTTAAAATAAACATCTTGGAGTGACTTTTCCTTGTGAGATGCATTCCGGAGGATCACCAGGAAGGGGCTGTTGCAGTTAGTGGCGCTGGGAGGGAATCCCAGGCTAGGAGCAGAGGACAGGCAAGCCCTTGCCGTGTGTCGGCAGCCTGCTGACTTTGTGGTTTCAACATTATTGCAGAGTGAAGAGAAACCTGTGGAAGAGCTTCCTAGAAAAGTAGGACTCTGTCAACCCCCTGTGCTCTGTAGATCATTCTTGGTTGAGTGTGGAAGGCTGAAGTGCTGAGGTGCTTTCAGCTGTCTCTCTCAACTGTACCAATCATGAATCCTTCTCTTCTAAGTCATTTCTCGTGACTGTAACAGTCGATCTGATCAACTAACATGCTCCAGAGCCTCCCCTTTGTCTTGTCTGCATGCTTGTACCTGTGAATAGCTTCTGGGTTTGTGTTGCTCCTGTCGTGTGGTGGAAACTCCCTGCCCTGAGTTTCTGACTTCATAGCCGTGTGTCTGTTGCAGGAGGTGTTGAGGGGGGAGCTGTAGGGTTGGGTTGGGTTTTTTTTTGCTACAAGTATTGACTTTTGGCTGTTTGTAGAAGGCAGTGGCATTTTTAGAAGTCTCTGCAGGAAATCCAGGGGGTGGGGAATAGGGTTAGAATATTTGTTTTAAATAGGTAGCTGTGAAGCTTTGGAAAGTATCTCCTAGCAACAGAGAGGCAGACGTGCGGAGCTGGTCCTGGCTTCAGCAGCTCCTCTCGTAGAGCAGATTCAATTAACAGCAGCAAGTCCATCAAATTCAGCTGGAAATCAACACCTGCCCGGAGCACAGCACTGTGGAACAAATGCAGTGGCTGTTTCCTGGCTGGCAAAACAGCTTTTAATCCTGTATGGGTATTGAGCAGAGCTGGAAGGGGCATGTCCCGAGGTGAGTTAGTGAGTCAGATCAGGTAGGATGCTGAGCCCATGGTCCCTCAGTGTGGGGCATGACAGGCCAAGCAGAGGGTCAGGTGTGATGGGTGAGCTTTTGTCCACCTGCAAACACTCTGCAGGCTCAAAGCAAGATTCGTTTTTTAATGGAGTGGTTTGTTCAGAGTGGAAGGGAACTGCTGTGCCATTCTGGGCTGATACCTGTGCTGTATCCATGATCTGCTCCAGTTCCTAGATTCTGGAGTGGGTGAGGCTGACACATTTATTTCAGGGGAGACTGACACATTTATTTCTTGTTGTTTCAGGCCTTTAATTCAGAAACAGATAACTTCAAGCTGGCATACGGAGGGCACCAGTACCATGCAAGCTGTGCGAATTTCTGGATCAACTGCGTGGAGCCAAAACCTCCAGGTCTCATTTTGCCAGACCTGCTCTGAGAGCTGTTGCACTGAAGATGGAGAATTGGGTCTGGTAGTGCAGGACACTTGGGGTAAATGTGTGGCGTGGGGCCAGTGGCCAGGCTCAGGCTGTGGTGAGTATGTGAAAGGCTGTGTCTGGGTTTCTGCAGCAGAATGGTTACAGCCAGGGGCATAGGCACCTGCCCATGAAGAATTTCACTTGCAAAGGGCCAAAGTGTCAAAAATAACCAGAGAAAAACATACTGTGGCAAAAAAATTGCAGCATTTCAGCCTTTCCCAAGATGAAAGAGGGGCCCAGTCTGTAACAAGGCAGCCTGCTCACCAAGGGCACACATCGTCGAAGGAGGACAGAGCTTCCAGGGAAAGGCCAGGTGCTGGGCTGATTTGCATGGAAGTGACCACTGGAATGTTGAAGTCCATTTGCAAACAAATCCTTTCTGTCATCTTTTCAGCCTGTGGACCTCTCCTTATTTGCTGCTATAGCATTGCAGTGCACAAGGCACAGCAGCTTGCCAGGCAAACTGAATTATTGACTCTGAAGGAATGTGGCTGCAGAGCTGCTCTCTGTTTATACTTGCACGCCTCTGCTGGAGTTCATCCTGAGTTCCTGGGCAGTGCTGGGGGATAGGACTGGGGAAAACTGTTGACTGTTTTTCCCCACCCTGTCTGAATTCTTCAGCACAGGCAGGTGTGGTCATTCTGTAAATATGGACAAACTCCTTCCTCAGCCTGGTCCTGAGCTGCCAGAATGATTTGCTGTCTCTCACCTGACCTTGGGCTCCCTTGCTACAGCAGCTCTGCTCCTGCCTGCATCCATCCAGATATTTCCTTTCTGGACACAAATGTGCTCTTCTAGAGGGGCATTTCCTTTTCTGGACACAAGTGTGCTTTTCTAGGGGGGTGCCTGTGTGCAATTTGTGCAGCCTGCTGCTACCTGCATTCAGCTGTTGCTCTGACTCAGAGCTGGCAGCACAAGGTGGCCCCCCAGCTCCTGCTGCAGGGGATGTGGATCAGCAGTGAAAGTTGGTGGCTGCTTTTTGAAGCAGGGTGTCTTGCATCTGATGTGTTGTGGCTTATGGCAGCTCCCACGATCTGTTGTGCCATCACCAATGCCCCTCACACACCTGCAGTCCCTGATTCTCTCCTCAGATCTGGCAGCAGGCATCTGGAGTGCTGGGGACAGAGCTGTAACCTGGTAGGAGACTCAGAATGTCATTAGGAGACTCCTCTCCAGAGTGAGTGGAGTGGTGTGTGTGTGTCAGGTACAGCCTGCTGCTTCCTTCTTGGACTTCTTTGCTACAGGAAATCTCCCTTCTCTCCACAGATACCAACAGCTTCCCCAGCTTACTCTCACCTCCATTGTGAGCAGCTGATGCTGACTGGTGGTGATTTGCTGGAGTAAAAATTACAATGAGGAAAAATGATGCTGTCTGTTTAAAAAAAGAGAGGAAAAGAGGTTTAGTTAGACTAAACTGTTAATTACAGCCAGTGAAAGAATCTTGGCTAACAGGAGTGCTGGGTGTCTGGCCCCTTATTTACACAAATTAAAGCAAATCTTCCTGCTGCCTGAAATTAGCTCATTCATAAAACAAGCAACTGGTGCCTGCAGTGGCAGGCTGGAGCTGACCACGTCACAGGTTTATGTCGTTAGACAGTGACTGGCTGCCTTCTGTGGCCCAGTAATTAGCAAAGTAAGAGCAGTCACTGGTTGCCTGCTCTCTGCTTCCTTTGCTAGGTGTGAAATAGTTCCTGCAGTAAGCATCACAGCCCGCGGCCACAAACTGCTTGCTGTCGTCATTTGGGGCTGCTGTGCCCATTGCCAGCTCAGGTTTTCCCACGGGGCTTTGGGGTCTGCTGGGCACAGCCACCATTGCTGGCTTTTGCCTCCCGAGTTACAGCAGCAGTGAAGTGTTGGCTGCCTCATCCTGCTGCTAGCGAGGGGCCCCCTCGAGTGCTTTGGAGTACCAGGCTGACGCAAACGCTGCTGCTTCTCAAATGCTATCTTGGGAAGAGGGAGTTTATTGTTAGCCTGGGCTCCCACCACAGCTCCTGAACACTCAGCTCGAGAGGGGTTTATTTTTATCTAATTAAAAGCAAATGCCACAAATCAGAGGCCACAATGTGAAACTTAAAGCACCCAGCATTTCAGATGCACTCCCAGCTTGACTGCCACCAGAACCTTCTGCAGTGCTGTGTTCCTTGTGTGTGGAGCAGCTGAGCTCTCTCGGAGGAATCCTCTCTCCAAGGAATCCAGCGTGGCTCTTGGCCCATAAAAGGCAGGAATTGGCAGTGATGGCTGCAGCAGAGCTCCCTGAGCTGTGACACTCCTGCTCCCTACAGAAGGAAGGGCAACAGCCTGCGTGTGTGGGGAGCAGGCAGCGCTCGTGGGTGCTGGACACCTTTGCCTCGTGGGAGCACAGCAGACGGTCTGCATGAGGACACCCTGGCAGAAGGCAGTGCACAGGGAGGATCAGTTCACTTCCATCTCCTCCTCACTCCAGTGACTCACTGTGGCATTCAGCAGCATCTCAGCTGTGTGGCCCGGGGTTGGGCACTCAGTATCCAAGGTTACAGTTCCTGCCTGCAGTGCTCTGTGCCAGGGCCACCCTCCCCTGCTGCCCCTGCACACAGCCTGGTGCACAGTGCAGCTTTGGTCTTGCTGCTGCTGGGATCCAGGGCTTCTGCTGCTTGTGGCTTTTGCTGGAAAAGGGAAGTGAGGCTTGGCTGGATTTTTTTGATGTGTTCTCTGAGCTGCCTTGGGGCTGCCCATGGCAGGTGGTGGTTTGTTTGTTTTTTTTTCCTATTTCTGTGCATTTGGAATTCTGAAAGATTCTCTGCCTGGTCATTTAATGTAGAGATGGCTTTTCCCAGATGTATTCCTGGTGCTGCTCTGCTGTCTTTGTGTCTTGTGGTTTTTTTCCTTGGGAAGGTAGGAGCTCTGGGGAGCTCCAGCCCCTTCCCCTGCCCATCTTTCACCATGTGTTTGCTCTAGTTTCTCCCCAAGCTTGCTGCCCCAAACTGGAGGTTATTTGTGGTGTGGGAATTATGCTCTGCACTTGACCATTCCTCTGGCTTTTCCTCCCTAGCAGCAGCTTCTCTCCCCCTGAGTTTGTTTGGAGCAGCTCCTTCCTTGAAGTTCCTGCAGTGCATATGGAGTGATAGTGAAAGTCAACCTGAGGTTGAGAAGCTGCTCAGGAATGTTCCAACTTCTAGTTAGCTACGCATCAAATTATTTAAACCTGAAACAAAAGCTGCTTTTGCAATAGATGCTGCTATTGTACAAACTACTCCTTTGGGTTTGCTCTCTGGACCTGTATTTAATTCCAGTCCTCAAGGTTCAAATAGAAATGGCATCATTTTATGGAGAAAAGTGGTGGGAAACCTTCCCCTTCTATTGTGATTCTTTATTTGCCCTCTGGGCACATGGTATTTCTCTTCTGGAAGTGGTTTTGCTGTTAGTAGTTGGTGCTGGTTTGGTCTGTGCAATGCTGGAGTCACTGCTGCTACCCCAATGCAGAGAGCAGTGTTGCTAATTGACTTCAGTGCATCATTTACCCCCTAATTCTTGCAATGATTTATAAATCCTGTGCTGAGATTCAAACCTTGTGTTCAATAAATAGCTCAGTTCCTATCTGACCAGCCTGTGGAGTGTCTTGTGCCAGGGTGCAGGTAGAAGAAAATGCTTTTGCTACTTGGCTCATCTGGGGCTTCAGAAGCTAAGGATTCTTGAAACAGCCCCATTGAGTGCCTGCCTGTTGTGGTGGGGCTCAGGAGCTGCAGGGCACTGGATGGGCTGTGAACAGGGTGAGACACTGGCACAGGCTGCCCAAGGAGGCTGTTGATGCCCCCTGCCTGGAGCTGTCCAAGGCCAGGTTGGATGAGGCCTTGAGCAGCCTGGACTAGTGGAAGTGTCCCTGCCCATGGCAGGGGGGTGGAGCTGGATGATCTTCAAGGTCCCTTCCAACCACTTCCACGATGAGCCCAGTGATGGGAACAGGTCATGGTGGTTTTGCCCGGCCCTTGGCCATCTTTAGTCAAAGCCATGCTCAGTCTCACACCACGTTCTTGCCATCAGGGGAGCCACAGCAGCACATCTCTGGAGAGGAACCCAGCAGAAGTTTTTGTTTAATCTTTATTGATTTTATTTTTTTCCACAAGTATAGAATCTGATTTCAGTCAGATGCTACCGCAGCAGCCAGCAGCCTGCGTGCTCCTCCTTCAGAGATGCAACAGAGGACACGAAGGTCTCCTTGAGGAACAGACTTGCCTTGCTCTCCTGGGGGGGCATCAGTTAGGCTTCAACCAAGCCAGTCCTTGCCCCTCTGCAGAGAGGGGAAGGACCTCCAGGAGGCAGCAGTGAAGGGCTTCTCCCACGCCTGGGGCTGGAGCAGTTCTGATCACACAGCACAAGGCAGAGCTGTCCCGGAGCAGGAGGTTGAACAGATGGCAGGTTTGTGGGCACAGCTCTGGAATGCAGCAGCACCTTGGGGACATCATGGAGTGATCCAGAAATAAGCTAAGGCAGATCATGACCGTACCTAGAGCTAAGGGACCAAGCAGATTTCACCTGCACCCAGTGCCCTGCCTGAGTAGCAGCAGGCACAGCCCCAGAGCCTCAGCAGGAAGCATGCACACAGTTCCCCACCCTGTTCCTTGGCTGTCTTGCTTCGGGAGGCTTCACCTCCTGCTTCTGTCTCAAGATACCTTTTTGGACAAGACCTCTGGATACTTTGCACCCACAGCCACCACCGGTGGTGCTAAACGGACAGTCAGTCTGCGGTGTCTGTTTGTCAGACAGCAGGACAGTGACACCAGGTGTCAGTGTGCACTGGGACTACTGCCCTGGCATGGAATGAGGGAAATAAAAGATCTTATGTTTATTGGAGCTGAATCACTCAGCCTGGGCTGGTGGCCGTCAGGCACTGCCTGGCTTCTCTTGGCTTTGTTTGGTTTACTTTTGGGTTTTTTTTTGTCTGTTTTTTTTCTTCA
Organism: Tricholaema leucomelas; assembly: GCA_013400475.1. NCBI lineage: Eukaryota > Metazoa > Chordata > Aves > Piciformes > Lybiidae > Tricholaema lacrymosa > Tricholaema leucomelas. Next base: position 92,497 of record WAAF01010418.1, on the reverse strand, counting down.
CTTTGAATACAGGTTAGGAGCTGACTAAGGACCTCACACACTATATACTGAGAGTCACTACAGCTGTTAAAGAAAACACCAGCACTAGCACCACGCCCCTGCACTCCTGCCCTGCCTGGCCCGTGGGCAAACCCAGTGCCAGGAGGCTGGAGCTTGCTCCGTGCTGGCACCGCTCCCTAAGCCACTACAGATCTGTGCACGGAAGCAAAGCAGCGAGGAGCAGGCAGACACCCAGGGCAGGCCACACCGTGCGGTGCTCAGCGGCGCTGCCAGCGCCTCCCAGGCCTTGTGCCTGGGACACTAAGACTGACTGAGAAGGAAAGGGAGGCTCTAGGAAAGGAATCGACTCATGAGAAGACTTCATTTAGCTAAATCAGAGAAAGGCAGATGGGGGAATCCCTGCGGAGAGAAATGCTTGGAAGGGGACCGTTGGCCTTGCAGGTCGGTGAGGTGAGAAGTAGTTGAGGTTCTGCTGTATGGCACAGAACCAAGGTTGGCTGTAGGAGGAGAAGGGGCGGCTCCAGCCTGGTGGGCTCAGACCAGCGCATCCCTTCCGTTGTGCTTCCTGCCTGCAGTCCCATTAAATTCCCCAGTAAGGCATCAGGGGTCTCCGTTCCCTCTCGTAGAGGTCTGGGATGATGCCGTACGGTGTCTGCACCATTTTAACCGTGGTCTTCCCAAAGAGCTTCCTCTCGTAGTCTATCAGTTGCCTCCAGAAGCCCACGTTGGGGCGTATCACGGGGCGCCGCGATTTCACCCAGTTGTAAGCCTCGAAGAGGGTCACCTTGTGGTACTTCATCAGGTAGGCGATGCAGAGAGTGGCCGACCTGCTGACGCCGGCGGCGCAGTGCACCAAGGTGGCACCATGCTTCCGTGCCACGCTGTTGATCTTGTCGGCCACGCTGTCGAAGTACAGGGAGATGGGGGCGTTGGGCATGTCAGCCAAAGGCACTTTCACGTACTCAAACTGGGGCCAGTTGAAGTTGGGGATCTCGATGGTGGCGTTGATGATGCAGGTGATGCCCCGGGACAGGAGCAGGTGCCGGTTGGAGGCGACGCTGCCCCGGCTCAGGTACAGCGAGGGGGTGATCTGGGCGATGCCCCCGAGGGCACCTTCGGAAAGCATTCGTGGAGCCATCAGAGTTCTCGGGAGGGAGTTGTGGCTTCTGGAGGTCATGGAGGATCTTGTCACTCACGCTTCCATTATGGGAAGGGATCCAATGGGATCTTCAGCCAAGGGAAGGATTGTCTGGCCTGGTGATGCTGGGACAGGAAGAGCTTCCTCTGCCTGGTCACTGCAAAACACAAGCAATGCCATGTGAGTGAGGCAGCTGCCTGGTGCCACCAGCCCTGTGCCAGGGAACAGGGAAACCCAATTTGCCCTGCTATAGCCTGGACAGCCTCTAACTGGCAAAGTTCTGTGGGGCAAGGTGGTGCTGGCTTTGCACATTGCTTATTAGCATAGGCCCCCCAGGCAGTGCCTGGACAGATCCTAACCAAAAAGTCTCCCAGCCTAATTAGCTCCAATTACACGTCGAGGGCTTAGGCAGCCTGCCCATGGGCCCTGACAGCAGCTTACCTGGATCAACACGTGGAGGATTAGCTACACCACCTCCATGCTCAAAAGCAGCAACTTCACAGCTGGCCAGAGTCCAAAGGGATGGGAAGGGAAACAGCTTACCGGGGCTGGGTGTAGATGGCAGGCATGAAGCTTGCCCAGCCTGCTGCCCAGAGCCACCCTTCTTTCTTAGGTAGGTGCAGGGCCCCGCCAAAGCGCAGGCAGTGAGCTGCCCATTAGGCGAGGCAGTGAATCATGTCCACCCAGCTCCGCCATCAGTCCCCAGCCAGGCTGGGCAAGTGTGGAAAGAGTGACCTGGTTATGTCAGAGCTGCCAGTGAGACCAAAGAGGCCGTGACAAGGGAGGCTCTTTCCCTGCTGCCTGAATCACTGCCTCACGCTGTGGGCAAAGGCCTCACCTGCCTGATCCACACATCCAGGCTGGATCCCCTCTTCTCCCTTCAGGACTCCTACAAAACAGAAGCTGCGAGCAAGGGGCTGAGTCCCACAGCATTAACAATTTGCCAGTCCCTTTTAGCTGTGGATCCTTCAGCTAGAGATGGGCCATGGAAGAGGCTTTGGTCAGCACTGGCAGGAGAGTTCCTGCTCTACCCAAGTAGGTCTGAACCCACCAAAGCATCACGAGTGGAGGAGATCTGGAGGATGCTCAGCTCCTTGGGTATGGGGGTGTCTGTTCCTCCAGCAGTTAACTCCAGATCAAAGAGTACTCAAAGGGCTGAGAGATCCCAGCTGGAGCTTCCTCAGCCCTGACACCAGAATGCAGTCATCTGTATCCTGTGCCCCAGGACACACTGGCAGGCCCCAGCAGCAGCTGATAAAGCTACCAGCGGATTTTTGGCATGGCCTCGTGGTCTGGTAACCTAATGAGCACATCATGGTCTCCTCTGTGGCTTGTTCCCTGCTGGCAGCTACTTGAGCAGCTCCTGAACCCATGGGCCCAAAGTGCTGGTGCTGCAGCTTGAGTTCATGCCCCGACAAGAAGAGTTTTGCTGCAGCTGTGAGCACTCAGCTTCCCCTGCAGACATCCCCCCACCGCAGACACCCAGCTGGAGCAGCAAGGGAAGGCACAGAGGCAGAGGGAAAAAGTTCTTGGAGCAGGGGCAAGTCCTGCTCTCAAAGACCTATTCCTGACAACACAGAGGACTCAGGCACTTACACTTGGTAGCAAACTCCTGTCCAGATCACCACAGGGCGCAGAGCTGCTGTGGGCTGCTGAAGCTGGGGTGTTTCATAGAGCGTGTCCGATACTGAGCTGGGGAGAGAAGAGAACATGGGGCTTGTGAGACCCAAAAGGGACACCAGGCAGCCCCTTCTGCATCAGCTATGGTAAAGTCACACAGTCGAGGTGGCTGAGAGCTGGCAGGGAGGTCACCAGCTTCCCTGCCAGCTCCTCAGGGAAAGACAGAGGGGAAGGCACTGGCTGCTGACATCATAATGCCACTAGTCCTTGCCAGCACAGCAGGGCCAGAGGAATCTGAGGCTGGCATTGAAGTCATGGCTCAAAGAAAAAAAACAACCACCAAAAAGTTAAAATAGTTGAAGGAATTCATTTGCTCCAACTTCTCCTTTAGCATCCACCAAGCCACTCACTCAGTCCCAGGCAGCTGGTGCAGGTCTGCGTTTCTTCTGCCTGTGCCCAAAGCAAGCTCCTGGGAGCCCTTCTGCAAGGGCACTGCTGGAACTCCAGGGACAAACGGGAAGGGTGGAGAGGGGCTGAGGGAAAACAGAGCTGCTGTGCCTGGCAGGCCACGGTGCTCAGACAGGCTGCATGGCACAGTGGCCGGCCAAGGGGTCTGGCACAGTTATGGTGCTGGGCTCCTAGGAAGCAGGGCAGGCTGGGAGGCTCCAGCAGGAGCTGGGGAGCTGAGACAAGCTGGCTGGAGGCCAAAGGACAAACCCAAACGTGATTTTTAATGCCACACCTCCAGTGAGGGCTGGGAAAGCTTTGAGGAGGGCGACCTGCAAATGCGCAGCAGGAGAAGCTTGCAGCACCTTGCTCTGCTCACCGCAGAGAGCCGGCTGACACCTCTGGGAGCAGGGTAGCAGCATGCCAGCCTTACCACACAGACCAGGGCACCCAAAGCTCCAGTCCAGCGAGGCCCTGCCCTGCTGCTGGGGGCTCAGCATGCATCCATGCTGTTGCACCTGGGCTCCGGATACTCCCCACGGGGCCTCTGAGCTTTTCTCGGAGCAGTTTGGGAAAGGCTTTGCTGCTTTCCATAAAGTGATTCCTGTTTGCAGGCAGCGACTTATCCCGGCATTTGCATGTGACAGGCCGGGCTGGCTCTGCGAACTCTGCCGCCGCCGGGCTGGCAGCAAACCGCCCGCGCAGCGCAGCCACCCGGGAGGGCAGCGCAGGGCAGCCTGGACCCAGGGGCAGGCGGAGCCGCGGGGTCCTGCTCCTGGGAAGAGAGGGGCAGCACAAGGGAGGCACCAAGCTGTGCCACCTCTGCTCGCTGTGGGCAGCAGCGGGGGCGCGGGGTGGATTGTGAGCCCGCGTGGGCAGGCAGTCGGGTGCCCGCAGTGCTGTGTCCCAGCTGCCCTCCCGGGGCTCCACACGGCTGACAGCGGGCAGCGCTGCCTCGGCTGGCAGCAGCACAGCTCCTGTCCGGGAGGGGTTAACGCTTTGGGAAGGAGCTCATTACATAAGCGAGGGCTGAGGCTGCGGTGCCGCCAGCCCCAAGCCCTGCAGCCCAGGCTGCTGGCCCCGGCGGCAGCAGAGGCTGGGGGCAAGGCTACGGGAGAGAGGCAGGTGCCAGCGTCCCTCCCGCGGTCACGGCTCTCGCAGCAGGAGCTGGCTGGGATGCCACCGACTGCGACACGTCTCAGGCATGTGACAAAGCCACACTCCTCCTGCCCACACATAGCAGCCTGAGCAGCTGCTGGCTTGCAGGGAGCCTGGAAATGAAAAGGGCCTCGTCTGCCGCGGAAGGCAGAGGCTGCCTGCTGGGTGCGGTGCCTTGGATGACGATGAGGAAGCATCCAGCCCTGCAGGTGCAAGCCCTCGTCTGTCTGCACCTTCTCCTAACCCTCCTGCCTGGCCACAGGCAGCTTCATAGCCTTACAGAATGGGTTGGGTTGGAAGGGACCTTAAAGATCATCCAGCTCCAACGCCCTGTCATGGGCAGGAACACTTCCACCAGCCCAGGATGCTCAAGGCCTCATCCAGCCTGGCCTTGAACACCTCCAGGGAAGAGACATCCACAGCCTCCCTGGGCTACCTGTGCCAGTGTCTCCCCACCCTCACTCTAAAGAATTTCTTCCTAATCTCCAGTCTAAATCTGCCCTCTTCAGATCAGATCCAGTGCCCCTCATCCTGTCACTACGAGCCCTTCTGAGCAGTCCCTCCCCAGGTTTCTTGTAGCCCGTCAGATAGTGGAAGGCTGCTCTTAGGTCTCTCTAGAGCCTTCTTTCCTCCAGGCTGAACAGCCCCAATGACAGAGGCTAACCTAAAGCCTGCTCTTTCACTCCTGTCAAACTCCCTTTGCCTTTCTCAACATCTTCCCTTTCCCCTGCCCTGTCCCTGCTGCCTGTCACACAGGAGCTTCCCTCATTGTACTGGGGCAGAGAGAGAGGCAAAGGGTGAAAAGGCTCTGCTTGGTCCTTGCTGTGTGCAGAGAAATGAGAGAATAATAGCTGAAGGGGGAGTGAAGCACACACAAAGCCCAGCCCTGTTGCACCTGCACAGGACAGTGGCAAAATGGGCATGGGGAGAGCTGCTGGCAGTGGGTCCAGCTCTGCCTTATGGAGTGACAGCTCAGACAGGAATGGCTGCACCCCTGCAGCCAGTGGACATTTCACATGACAATGACCCTCACTCCTCCTCCCATTTCTTCCTGGCTTGAGTTTCTGAGCAGGTGCATGGGCTGAGGTGGTCACACAAGCCTGAAGTCAGGGCTCTTGGGGGACACTTGTCCCCACGTGTCACCCTGAAAAGGAGCTGTGGGTGCTCCCACTGCATCCAGGCTGCAAGATGATGATAGGAAAAGAAATGTCACAGGCTGAGGGGACAGGGCTGGCTCTAAAGAAGCAACCAAAAGCCACCTTCCAAAGGAGATGAGAAGTGTTTGTGGCTTCCTGCAAAGGGCTAAAATTCCCAGTGGGTGCAGTGTGGCCCTTTGGGCAGAGACTGGTGCTGGGCTGGCAGCAACCAGGGATTCCTGCCACTGCATCCTTGTTTGCAGAGCTGCCCCCAGCTAACACGTAACTGATCGTGTAACAGCCCTGAGCCACAGCAAACCCCTTTCCAGGCTCTGCCTTGGGCTCCCCTATGCACAGAGACCAGTTGCAGCCACCTGCTCACTCTGCTAGAAAGGGCTGGGACCTCTTAGGGTGACAGGGGGTCCCTGGCCCTAATGACACAGAGGTGGGATTGGTGCAGCCTCCTCAGCAGACTGGTGGGCTCTGCATAATTAGGAGTGAGGAAAATGAGAGGGTAATTACAGCCCGGAGATGACTCTGGTCTTTAAAGTCTCCAGCTCCTTTCCACACAGCTCTTGGCCAGCAGGGTCCCGAGTGCAGGTCTGTAGCGAGGTGACACTTCTCCAGCTCCTGCCATGGTCAGAACCTCATCCTGCACCCACAAGAGAGCACTCCCCTGCTCTGCCACGCTTCTCATTTGGGCACCACATGAGGTTCTGCTGTGCCTTGAGGCTAAGCTATGTGGTTCACCTGCAGCTGGGTCAGCTTGGAGAAGGGCAGATGCCTTCTGGTAGCTGCTGCCATGGAAGGCTGGTGGTTGGGGCCCGCACAGGGCTGACCAGTTTGATACTGGTTGATACCCAGTGTGCAGGTTTCCTGGCACCAGAGCACCTCCTCTCCAGACAAGAGGGTTTCAGAAGCAACACAACACCTCAGATCTCCTGGTTTGTGTAGCAGGTACTCCAGTCCCTGGGGTTGCTGCTGGCAATGCTCATGGCTCTGTTCTTCCAAATCCTGTCATAGCTGGAGTTTGTTTCCTGCTTTCATCCCTGGGAATGTGGTCCTGCTAACAAGGGCTGAAATTCCCACAGGAAAGCATTCCTGGTTGCTCCCAAGGAAGGCTTGAGAGCACCTCTGAAAGCTAAGAAGGCAAACAGGCAGATGTTAGCTCAGCAGGCTGTGACCTCCAGGGCAGGAGGGAGAGCCTTGCGTCTTGGTCTGTACACAACGAATTGCCAGGTTTGAGCTTCTGCTTCCTTATCCTGCTGCTGGGTGGCTTTCTGATCCTTGGGTTGTATTCTTCTAAGGGCTCCTCTGGCTTGAGAGCAGAGTCTGTGGCTCCTTCCTGAGGGACTCAAGTAGGACTTCTGGTTGGTGCTGGATTCGATGTCAGTGATGTGGCAACATGGCTGGTACCCGGCAGTGGCAAAGGCATCTCCCAGGCCCTTCTGTCCCTGGGCCATGTGAAGCTCTGCAGCCAGCTCAGGGGTGGGGAGGGATGGCAGGTCCTGCCCTGGCTCTGATGCTGCTGGCTGGGTGCCCCTGGCTCTCTGGCAGCCATTCTGCTCCTCCTGCCCTAATGCTGCCCAAAGGACCATGGCTGAGCAGGGCATCCTTGGAGCAGTGCAGAGGGCAAGGCTTGGGAGGTGCTCAGCAAGTTTAGTGCATGAGGAGGATGAGGGAAGCTGATAGAGCACAGACCCTAGCACCCCTGGTTTCACTCCCAAAGCATCATCTGTAATTGGAAACAGCTTTGTGTGCTGGGTGTGTGGAACAAACGGGTACTGAAGCCTTCTCCCCCTTCCCAGGAGAGGGAAAGTTATTCATTCATTTTGGAGATGACAAATGCTCCCTAATGCTGCAGTGAAGAGCAGAGTCAATATTGCAGGCGCTGAAGGAAGGAGCCTGCTCAGGGCTCTTCCTAGCCAAGCTGAACAGCAAATTGCTTCAGAAATGGTCTTGGAGGACAGCATCTGAGATAAATGTCAGCGGAGAGCACAAACGCAGCTGTGCTCAGGGTCAGGCCTTGCTCGTGCACAGCCCATGGCAGTCTGAAGTGAGCTCAAGGCCAGGGGTGCTGCAGCAGCAACCACAGCTCTGTGCCTGCTCCACTGGGGTCTTTGCCTTCCTGCCTTTGGCTGTGGCGGATGAGCTCCTGAGGCTGCCACGGGCTGCTCTCTGTGTGTGGTGCACGGCCACCAGCACATCATCGTGATGAAAGGGACGAGTAGTTTGGGTTTGAAGCAGAACAGAAGGAAGGGGAAGCAGGAGGGGATGGTTCGGGCTGTGACTGAGCCCTGATTGATTCCTGCTTGCAGCCTGCATTACCCTCTCAGGCGAGCACAGGATGGAAGCTGTCAGACGTTAAACTAAGACAATCATCTGTCTGCTCCAGCTCTGGCAGGCCTGGCTGCTCCCCAGCACACAGCACTGCTGGGGTTCCCACCCTGGCAGGAACACACTGGGGTCACTTCCCAGAGGTTTCATGGTGCATTCCAGCCTTGACTCCCTTTCACGAGAGAAGTTGACAGGGAATAGCTGCGAAGGCTGCCAGGCTCCACGACCCCAGATCTACCAGGTTCAGCCCATAGCACAGTGTCTGGTTTCTCCCAGTGCAGCCCTGCCGCCTCCATACACCTGGACTGGGACTGCTCCCACGACCTGAGCCAGCTCTGCAGGCTGCAGGGCTGATGAGCCCTCACCAGCCTGTCCCAGCCTGCTGTGACGCTGCCTTTGGAGAGGTGACAGCAGACACTCCTGCGTCACAGCTCATCTCCTTCCACGGGCACCGCTGGCATGCCAGGTGCTCTGGGCAGGCCTGGGGAAGGCCAGGACTTGGCAAGCCTCACCCAGCTGCCTTCTGCACATCCTCACTCCTACAGACAGTCCCTGCTCATGCTGCAGGCACAGACAGCCGTCTGTGACCAGGCTGCTGAGGTTAATACACTGAACAGACTCAAGAGGGGTTAACGAGCGACTGCAGAAGGCATGGGTAGCATTGCAAGCATTTCCAGAACATCAGGGCATGCCTTATGGTTGGCAACTTCTAAATCAGCCCAGCTGACAAGCTCCTGAGTGTCTAGCAGCACTCTGCCAGTCTCTCAGCCCCTCCTCACACTGTGAGCCAAAGCCTGGCTCCCTGAGCTGCTGCTCTCCCAGCACCAAAGGAGCAGGAGAAAAAACAGGAGTACTGAGGGTTCTGTCAGGATGCTGTTTGGCACATGGGCCAGGCTGCCTGCATGCCTCTGCCAGGCAGGGGAGGGCAGCTCCAACGACTCCTCATGCATGCCATGCTGCCACAATCTCCTCCTTCGTGAGGCAGCAGAGCCTGCCCACAGGCACCTTACCCACTCCCTGCCACGCAGCCACCCCCATCTCACTGCTCTGGAGTGGGAAGAGGCAGAGCTGCTTCCTCTCTGCTTGACAGCTGGATCCTGCCAGCTGTGAGCCAAAGCTCTTGCCACGGGGAGAGCTGCTGGCAGGGACAGAGCCAGCCGGGGAGCTGGTGTTTATCAGTTCCTCCATGATAGGGTATCAGATGCTCTGCTCTGGGCGCAGCTTCCCACAGCAGGGTTTTAGGCAAGGGAAACAACCCTCCTGTCCCTGGGAGGCAGTGGCTGTGCTTGCAGAGCTGCTGGCTCCAGCCACCAGCTAGCAGCAGGGGCACGGCACTCACCTGCAGGGCCCCACTTGTGTTGTGGTCCACAGCTTACCCAGCCTGATGGGGTGCACGAAACACTCCTTGAAATCCACAACTAAGCCTTCAGGAGGCATGAAGAGGATCCTACAGTTATATGCAGCCTCATTCTGTAGTCTGCTGAACACCAAGGGTTGTTTTTGAACCCCAAGTGGAGATATCATCTGTTCTGGAGCACTACAGCTCATTTCGGTGCCAGCTGATGGCATCTGGATTGCAAGTAGAGTTTAGTAAAGCTGCCCTGCTCCATCCCCTGCTCCCTGTGTCTGAGGTGACCCTGGGGGGACACAGACAGGCACAGAGACCCGGTGTGCTCGCTTGTTTGTGACCCTGCTGGGAGCAGGGCTGCACAGCTGCCACCACGGGGCTCATCCGGGTCTGTGCTGGGGGGCGGCTGTGCCTCCTGCTTACATGGCAGCAGTTCTGGGCTCTGGCCTGTCCCTGCCAGCCCACCTCAAAACCCATAAAATCGAAGGCAGCTGCAAATTAACTGCAACACGCCCTGGAAGCCGTCTGGTGCTTCCATGCTGACACTCACCCAGACCTTTCCAGAGGCACTGCCAACTGATGCAGACCTGCTTATCCGGGAGCTCTCAAAGCCTGATACCCCCAGTAAACCAGTGACATACACACACACCCCCGCCACTGGAGGAATCCAGGCTGGCAGGAGCTGCTCACGCCTTCCAAAACCAGGCAGTGGTTCACCACCGGAGAGTAAAAGCAGGAAGCAAGCGCTGAAGGGAGAGCAGCAAGAAAGCAGGATGAGAACGGGCTGGTCGGCTCAGCAGCAGCTGTAAGGAATGAGGTCACCTTCCGAGGACATCGATGGGGTTGCTTAGGGTAACAGGGAGGGAGGCCAATTTTAATCAATTAGTTGGAAACCAAATTTCCAGGCAGGAGCAAAACGCCTCCCGTGCAGGCAGCAAGGGGCCGGCACCCTGCACCCTCATGGGCAGCTCCAGCTGCTCATTGGGGAATGAGATTCTCCTCAGCAGAACAACACAGGGGACATCCAAATGCCCTTTGTGAACCGGGACTCCTGCCCCGCGAGCTCTACTGGGCCTCTCACCAAGGGGAAGGGACCCACAGCCACTCTCTGTGTTGGGGCTGGCTGGAAGAGGGCAGGTTGACATTAGAGATCATGAAGGAATTCTTTAGAGTGGGGAGACACTGGCACAGGCTGCCCAGGGAGGCTGTGGATGCCCCCTCCCTGGAGGTGTTCAAAGCCAGGTTGGATGAGGTCTTGAGCAGGGGGGTGGAACTGGATGATCCTTTCCAACCTAAACCATTCTGTGGTTCCATGTAGACAGAGGCAGAAATTAGATCTCAGCAGCCCAGGTACCCCAACCTGCCCAGCTGTGGGGCACCAGTGAGTATGGCAGCACCTGTTGAGCCTTGCTGCTTGAAAACTAAAACCTGCCTGAGTGTTGTTATTTCTTTTTCAAGTGGGGAGTAGCCCTGTGAGACTGCCCCATGAGCTGGTGCTAGGGAGTGCTCTGCAGGCACCACAGCTGGGGCAGCCCCCCCCCTCCCCAAGCCCTGCTCAAGGCAGGCTGGGCACTGTGTTTGCCTTCCACTTTGAGGCTTCATTTCCATTCAGCTGGGGCTGCTGTTCAGAGACTTCTCAGTTATTTCCAAATGCCAGAGCCCAATCTGCCAGACGTCGGCATTTGATTGCATTGTGGTGGCTCAAGATGTCATTCTCTGAAGTAATAAATTAGTGCTGGTTGTGTACCCGGAAAGGGAAGAAGGAGCTGGGGGAAGCTCCTGTCCCTGCTTTGAGAAACTGCAGAAAACCATCCTGGAAGTTAGGGCCTGCTGTGGTGGCACAAAGCATGGAAGGTTTCTCTGCTGCACTGATGTGTGGGGAGAGAGAGCAGAGCTGCTCCCAGTACCCACTGCTGCACTGGTGTGTGGGGAGAGAGAGCAAAGCTGCTTGCCTTGCCCAGATACTTTTCACCCATTCCTCATCCCTGACTTCTGCCTGGATGTGCAGCTGTGCCACGTGGATGGCTCCCTGAAACAAAGTTGGTACCAGGCTCTCAACAGAGAGGTCGGTTTGAGGCTTTCTTGTGTAGGCTTCTGCATCTCTTCCCTCCCCGCGGCCCAGGGTAGACAGACACACCCCTTGTACATTTCTCTCACTAGAGCAGCAGGAGCTCCCTGTCTTCTCAGCTCTCTGTCTTCCAGCTGGGATCAGGTATTAAGCCCTGCAAATGTCAGTATAGCCTTGACCAACAAGGAAGCAGTGCCAGACCCTGGAGCAGACCCCACAGAGCAGCGGGGGCTTGGATGAAGTCCCTGGGATTTCACCTTTCCCTCTGGAGGAAGGCTGGGATGTGCATGTCCCCATCCAGGAGCCCTCAGGGGCAGGAAGGGCAGGCAGAGCTGCACCTTCACTCCTTCTAGGCATAGACCACTTCAAACCTGCGGCATTACTGCTCCCTCCTGCCGCTCACCAGGGTCACGCTAGCCACGCCACGGCAGCAGATCGCTGCCGGTGGGAACGGCACATTCTCCCCAAACTGGGAGGCTCTGGTTTCCATTGCTCGGGATCTGGAGCGCTACAGAGTCTGTCCCAGCCACGGGGAGGGCAGCACACACCAAGGTGGATGCAGAGGCCTGGAGGAGGAACCCACTCCCTGGCAGGGCAGGGCTGGCAGAGCTGGTGTATCCTAAGGGAAAACAGTGTTTTGTCGGTGCTAATCCTTCCAGCATTCCTGTGGCCGCGGCGTTAAGGATAAACTGAACTTGCAACTCGGTATTAGGACATCTGTCAATACTCGGCGCTTCAGAATAAAAGACTCATTTGCCGCCCAGTCGAACAGGTTATAACCCTGCCCAGTCTCCCTGCAGCCAGTCGCCGCTCATCGATCTCTGCCCTTGCCCAGCGCAGCTGCCCCGCAGCTGAGTCAAGGGCCAGGCACGCTCGGAGGCCAGGCGGCCGCGGGCATGCGACGGCCCCGGGCTGCCCCAGGGCCGGGGGAGCTAAGGGCGGCCGGCAGCCGGTGGGCAGCAGCCAGGGAACGCCGCCCCGCTCCGGCACCGCCACGGCCGCGGCGTGGGCTGAGCCTTGTTTCCACATCGAGGAAACACCCGAACCCTGCGCGGGGCTCTCTTCTGGTGTGGATCCGAAGCGAATCCCTCTCTCTCCAGACAGAGGTTCAACCTCCCGTGAGGGGGTTTTGGCCCAGTCCTGGTCTTCTGGGCACCTCCTAGTGGAAATGCCCGGGTGGGCTGCACCGTCCCACCACAGCCAGCACTATTAGGGTTGGGCTCGATGATCTGTAAAGGTCTTTTCCAACCTAAACCAGCCCACGTTCCCTAGCTCCAGATGCACAGGACCGCCCCGACCCTAACAGTGACCACGGTGAGCGCCTCCGGGACTGCATCCAGCCCCTCTGCACCGGGGGGAGCTGGCCGGTTCCCCGCTCGGTGTGGCGAGGGGCACACCCCCGTGAGGATGAAGACGCTGAAAGGTTGGATCAGACAATCCATTAAGTCCCTTCCAACCTGGCACTGACTCTGTGCTGAGGGGAGGCAGCGCTGCCAAGTCCGGACGGGCAGACCCGAGGCCGCGCTGAGAGGCTGGCCAAGGGTCTCCCAGGCAGAGACCCCCGGAGAAGAGCACTTTAGGGCATAATTTAGAGCGGCGAGATGTAAATACGGCGGAAGCGGCGCTACAGCGGCGGCGAAACGCGGCCGCTCGGGCCCCCCTCCCCGGCTCCCCCTCCGCGCCCGCCCCGGCTCAGGCCCCTGCGGGCTCCGCTCTCCCCGACCCAGCTCTTACCATGGCTCCGCGGCGACAACTCCACACTCCCTCACGGGGCGGCGGCGAGGCAGGACTTTTATCGGGGCTCCGTCTCTCCGGGGCTGCCACCTGACCGCGGCGCTGCCGGGGCCGCCCTCCGCCCGCCGAGCCGCGGTTACCAGGCTACGGCGGGGCCCGGCCCGCCCGGCTCTGCCCCGGGGCGGAGGCAGCTGGCGGCCGGCCCAGCCTTAAAGGGGCCGCTGCCCGACGGGGAGCGGGCCGAGGGTCCCCTTTGGGGACGTAACGTTGTGTGGAGACAAGTGGGGGCCCCTGTGGGGATCAAGCCAAGTGAGGGCCCCTGTTGGGACACGACGGAGTATGAGGACAAGTGGGGGTCCCTATAGGGACATGATGTCATGTGTGTATGTGTGTGTGGGGTCCCTGTGTGTATAGGGACCGGTGGGGATCCCAGTGGGGACATGGTGATGTGTGGGAACAAGTGGAGGGCCCTGTAGGGATGGGAACAAGTAGGGGTCCCTCTTGGGACATGGCAGCCGCAGGACAAGTGGGGGTCCCTACGGGGATCAAGTCAAGTGAGGGTGCCAGTGGGGACATGATGGTGTGTGAGGACAGGTGAAGGTCCCTACAAGGCCATGGCAGTGCATGGGGACAAACGGAGGTCCCTGTGGAGAAGTGACAGGGGCCTAATGGAGATGTGGCCATTTCCATGATGGGGTGGGGTCCCTGTTAGGGATGGGACATGTTATGTTCCCACGGGGACTCTCACAGTGTGTGGGGACAAGTGGAGGTCACTCTGGGGATGAGGATGTGCCAAAGTCCCTGTGGGGACTGAGTGCCCAGTGGAGAGGGAGACAGCCCTTGGAGAGAGAGCCGAGTCTGTGTTTTGTTGATTCAGGACATGGCCAAACCACAGCCTCTGCTTTGTCCTTTCCCCTCCCTGCTCTGAGAACCGCGGTAAAGGAAGGAGGCTGGCCTGGGCACTCCCTTGTTCTCATGGCTGGTCCCTTGTCAGGGACAGGGTCCCCACGGAGGGACAGCATGAGCAGGGGGATCCGAGTTTGACTGGAAACTGTCGGGCTAAGGTGGAAGGAAGGGTCTGATCCCACCACAACACTGGCTGGTAGTGGGGAGAGGGAGGAGGAAGGCAGCCCCCAGGTTAACCCCCCGGCTGCTGGAGCGAAGCGCTGGAGCCTTGTCCTGCCCTTTTTCGGTTCCTGGCTTTGTTGTCGCACGTTCAGACCGAAATAGCTAAAAAAACCCTAGTGGGAAGCTTCCACTGCCCAGAGCCCTCCGGTCTGTGTCTCCCTTCAGCAGGTTTCATGACTCAGCAGCCCAGATGGAACCATCCCTCACAGCCCTCAGCACCAAATCTGTTTATTGCTCCAGAGGCTGTTTTTCCAAGAGCCTCTCAGCTCTCTAACAGCCAGGCTCTTCCCCACAGCCCTGCCTCTCCCGCCAAGGCTCTCGTCACACTGCGCACGGAGGTGGGCGAGGAGCAAAAATAGACAAATTAAGAAAACCTCAAAAGGCCAAAAAAAAAGAAAATGTAAGCTCGGCTCTGCAAGCTCAAGGTTTGCTTTGCCTCCGCGTTGCATCAGCTCTCCTCCTCTCTGCTGCCTTCCTTGGAGCTGCACCCTCTCAGGGGCAGAAGCAAACCCCAGGGTGATCTCAGCTCTGCCGACAAGCTGAGAGCCAGCTGAACCTCCTGAGATGCTTCCTCAGGAGCTGGGATGGAAGGATCATGCCCTTGGCTTGGGGCTCAGAGCCCTTGCGGTACAAGCCTGGGGTGGTGTTGGCCATGGACAGCGTAGGGAAGGATGAGGATGGGTTCTGGGGAGGCAACTTCAGCAAACTTTCTTCCCCAAGCATCTAAACTCCCCATTTCCCATTTTTTGACAATGAATAAGTGAGAAACAGGCTCTTGCCAAGCCCTAGGCCACTCGTCCCCTGTGATTCTTTACTCACACAGCAGCGGATGAGTGTTTTAAATGCTGCTCTAAGTTCTGCTTTTGACTTTCGCCCTGCCGGGAGCTCTGTGTATTTCTAGCGTGTGTTGGAGGATGCAAAGAGGGAACCTGGGAGGCCTTTGACCCAAGGACGCAGCAAATGCTGTGGGTACAGGAGCTGAAAGGAGCTCCTGCCCAAGCTCAGTCCCTGGCTTTGAGCAAGAGGGGAGAAGGGAGGGCCCGGAGGGTGCTGCTGAAAGGCTGAGGTGCTGCAGCCCTCTGCACAGAGCCATTTCAGCCAGGATGGCTGCGCAGAGGCGGGCAGGAGGGGCCGGGAGGGTTTGATCTGGAGGCAGAGGGCGTGTCGGGCAAAAAGTGCTTTCTCAGACACCTGTCGCCCTCTGCCCTGGCATGGGGCGACAGCGATGCCTCCGTGAGACCCCCTGCGGCAGAGAGAGGCAGCCTATGCTCCCGTCAAGCTCTGCCCAGGTTGTGTGGAGTGGTAGCAGCTCTCCTGTAAGGCAGACTTCGTGCTGTGGGCAGGTTTCCCCTCACACTTCCCATAGGATACATCTCATGGAAGAGATACAAAGACTGTGCTGGGGCAAAGATGCTTGAAGCAGGACCAGACTCTCTCAGTGACGCCCCGCGGTGCCTTTAGGAGTGATGGAACTGGAGGGGCTCACACGCATCCTACCCCAGCCCAGCCTTGAAAATCCCATGCCTGGTGTGTTCGGGTGAGCTGGGCAAGGTGCAATCCTGGGCACATTCCTGAAGGGTGAGTCCAGCCCGCAGTCCATTAGCTGGTCATTAGGGCTATTAGCTTAATCACCGGGTGTTTTCCTGCCACCTCTGTGATCAGCTGTGAGGGTCAGGCTGCTCAGTTTGGAGCAGGTGGCTGCATTCCACACAGGCGTGGCACTCCTGTGCAAGGATCTGCCACCATCCATCCATCCATCCATCTATCCGTCCTCTCCAGTTTCCATGGCTACATCAGAGTTTACTCTTCCCCGCCCTCGGCCGCCTGCATGGGCGTGATGCAAAAAAAGGTTCCTGCGTGATGCAGAAAGCCCAGGGCCGTGGGACCTCCTGGGTTGTACATCCCAGAGGATCAAACCGCGGAGCAACAGGCACTGACACAGCCCAGCAGCACCCGCAGCCCAGCCCAGCGGCACCTTTGAGGGGCTCAGGAGAGCTGTGACAGTTCAGGGGTGCTGCCTTCTCCTGCTGATGGCAGCAGGGACCCGGGGGAGGCAGCGAGTGACCTTCTGGGGGTAAACGCGGGCGCGGAGCCATCGGCCGCCTCTCGGTCGATGCGAGGTGACAGCGCGGAGCAGAGATCCCCGAGCAGGCGCTCAGGCTGTGCCTCGCTAATGGGGGAAAACAAAACCCGAGCTCTAGGTCACTGCCTGCCATTCAAGTGGCCGAATGTGGGTCGCTGGAGGCCTCTCTGGGGAGGGAGGGGGCAGGGGAATGTCAAGACACAGCCGATTTCGGGTTGCTTTTCATCCACATGAGGAGCAGAGGGGGTCTCACATCCCAGCCCACTGCCAAGCTCCCCAGGCTGGAGGAGATTCTGGCTGAGGGGCTCCCAGGACACAGCTGGGTGAAGGGTGTGTGACTCCAAACCCACGGGAGCTCTGATTCACAGCCCGGTGCGGGAAGCGTTTCCACAGCCCAGGTGTGTTTTGGCTGTGAGGAGCCACCCGTGCCAGAGGCTTAGTCACTGCTGGGGCAATCCTTATAGCTCACCCAGCAGCCCAGGTGTCGCCCCTGTGCCTGGCTGGTCTGTGTAGAGGGGAGCATTGTCCCCCCAGGGCCAGTGGTGCCTCTGCTGTCCCATCTGATGGGCCCTGTGAGCTCTGCAGGGTTGTGAGCAGCAGCTCCACTTTGTACTGGTTGCACTGCGGGGAGCTGCCCTGTTACCTCAAGTCCCTTGTCAGCAGGGGAGCAGAGATGGTGAGGTGCAGGGATCCCATGGTGTGGGTTGTGTTTCACCAGCTCCTTTGGCGAGACACAGGGCACAGAGGGATGCTGGGGTGCTGCTGGGGCTCAGGAGGGTGAGGTGAGCTTCCCCCATGCCCTGGCATGCTGAGTCACGGGGCTGTCAGCTGTGTGCCACGGCGTGTGTGCCACAGCATGTGTGCCATGACGTGTGTGCCTCCAGCCCGGGCAGCCACTGCCGTTTCGCATCCTTCCCTGACCCTCTCCCTGTGCCCCAGGGACAGGCTTTGCGGCCAGGCAAGGGAGGCAAAGGCTGATGGCCTGGCTTGACCTGGTAGTTTGGCCTCCCGAAAGGTGCCCACTGCTCCTTACACCTCCCTCATGGTAGCTTCTTTCTCCCCATCACAGCCACGTATCACCAGCTGCCTCCTGGGCAGCCAAGCTGAGGTCAAAGAATCATGGAGGTATTTGGGTGAAAGGGACCATTAGGGGCCATTCAGTCCAACGCCCTGCAGTCAGCAGGACCATCTGCAGCTAAACCAGGGTGCTCAAACCCCCAAACAACCTGACCAGGAATGTTCCAGGTCCCTGCCCCATCGCAAGGCCCTCAGATATCTCCGTGAGCCCAGCCTGTGTGTGCCCCTGCAGAGCCTGCCCCAGCAGCGCCGCTCCGAGCTCCCCATCGCCTTCAGTGGGCAGGGCTGGGGAGTGCTGGTGCCTGCAGAAGCTGGTTCACGGAACACTGACTGCAGTCAGGCTTTGCAAAAGAAACGAGATGTCAGTGATTGCATGGAAAGGTCAGGGGATGCCAGGCTGCTTTCTCAGGTGTAAAAGGTGATCGTTGTGATGGAGCAGCTGCCGCCTAACAGCTCTGGCGCCACGGGGACTCAAGACACAGGGCACCCTGTGTGCTCTGAGCTCATGCTTGACCCCACATCTGGGTTTCTCATGCTTTCTCCTGCTCTGTTGTTGCACGTTGTGTTCTCACACGGTCTTGACCCACGGCTGCCACGGTGTGCCAACACCAGGCTGGCATGTGTGGTCTGGGCTGTGATTCCTCTGTGGAAGGATGTTGAGCTCTATGGGGAGCAGCCAGGCAGGATGGAGGCATAGCAGGACAGGGGCATGGCAGGATGAGACCTCACAGCATGAGGATCTGGTGGTGTCACTCCCTATCGCACTCCATCAGCTCCATCTGCTTCCCCTGTGCCACTCTCTCCTCAGTGATACCTGCTGCTGAACCACTTTGTTGGAGGAGCAGAGGGATGGCTGTGGGGCATCGCCAGGTGGCTTGGACTTTTCCCTTTTTTGGTGCCCCTCTGGCCAGGAGGGCAGCTCGGGCGTTCCTCTAAGCACAGCTGAGTGGCTGCTGCTCCAGCGCCGGTGCTGTTTGTCTCCAGCAGCAGAAGGTTTAGGTTTCACCAGTCCCACCTGATGGGAATTCGAGCAGGCACTAAAACTAGGGCTGCTTGTGCCAGCCTTATCGGCCTTATCTGCTCTGCCCTGCTCCGCTGTGGGGAGCGGGGGAGCCCACGGGGTGTGCTCCTGGTAGCCGCCACCCCCCGGAGCTGAGTGCCCGGCGTCCCGGGTCCGTGAGCTGCTGGTGTGACGGCAGCGGCGAGACCCGGACCCGCCCCAGCTCACTGCGATGCTCTCCGTGGCAGGCGAGGAGCAGAGCCCCGAAGAGGACTCAGCCCTCGCACAGCTCCTGCCGCTGGTGACTAAGCCTGCGCTGGGGTGGAGCAGCAGCAGCCTCCCCTACCCAATGAACTCTGCGGGTCCTCTACCGGCTCACGCACCCGAACTGCCCCCTCCTGCCTGGCACAGCCTCGCTCCGTGTTTAAGCTCCCACGGTCACCCGAGTCTCTAACGAAGCCACCAGCAGCCCTCAGCTAGAAGCCTGCTGATTGCTAACGAGGCCTGGAGCTCCGGAGCTATGTGTGCCAGGCCATGTAGCAGCCCCCCAGAACCAACCCCCCGGGGGGCACGGGTTTGCCTTTTTCTCTGTTTCTAACATTTTGTTTTGTTCTCCCCTCCCTGAGCTGGCACTGGTGCCAAAACAGGGTCTGCTCGGAGCTGGATGAGCCTTAAGGTCCCTCCCAACCCAAACCTCTCTGTCAGCCTATGAATAAGTGTGGGCCCCTTAGCAGCAAAGTTCTTTAGCAAGGTGTGTGGGCACTGGCTTGTGTTGCCTCCTTTTGTACAGCACAGTCACGATGGGTTAGTTTGAGGTGTCTGAAGAGCACTGTTCTGGCGTTTCTCTTCACTGGCAGCAGCAGGCTGGGTGATGCAGGGCAGCAGGAACCCCCCTGTGTGTGGCTTCCCAAGCCACTGCCCAAGCACAGAACCACAGAACCACAGAATCTGAACCAAGGAATGGGGGAAGTTGAAAGTGATCTCTGAAGATCGTCGAGTCCACTTCTCCTGCCAGAGCAGGCTCACCTATAGCCGATCACATCGGAGCCGGCAGCCAGCAGAGGATCTGTCCCAGGCAGGGGAGGGAGCAGCCACCATCCTGCCCCTGCCATCCTGCTTGGCTGCCTTCCTATTCTGGCATCCCGGTTAAAAATAACCCCTCACAGTGAATGGGGTTCTGATTCCCCTCTGCTGCTGCACAGGAGAGCTGTGTTGTAAATAGAAAGGCATATCCATGGCAACCCCAACTTTTCATTATTGTTAATTACTTCCAGAGTGCCAGAGCCGCGCATGGCGCTTCCCGGCGCGGATAAAGATAGCAGCCCCTGCTCAGAGCCTCTCACACCACAGCGAGGAGGCAGCGAGCTCCTGGGAGGCTGCAGCTGGCTCCGGCAGGCAGCCACGGAGACATTTTGTGCGGAGTCAGAAAGGAGCTGGGATTTAAAGGAGGAGGGACTGGCAAGGCAGCCAGGAGCCCAGGGACAGCTTTTCTCCCCGAAACACCTTCCCCAGTGTTGGGAAATGGCACAGAGCAGGGAGGAAGGGGACAAAAGTCGTGGGGAAAGAGACTGTCCTGTGCCCAAGCACTGGCTTTTCTCTCTGATTAATGGTGATGGATAGAGTGTGCAGGGAAGGAAAGGGCAGTGGTACTTGTCACAAAAGGGGCAGGGGTCTGTTGGTGCTGGCTGCAGCCCTCCTGCCCTGCAGGGCCCTCCTGCTCTGTTTTAAAACCAGTGCAGCTGAGCTCACTTCTGAGTGGACGAGCTTGACCTCAGCTGGCACCACTCGAGTGGCTTTTGCTTCTCTGTTCGTTGGGGTTTATCTTATTGGAAGAGGTTTGAAAGCTCTTGAGTGAAGAGGTCCCTATCCTGCCTCCCCACATCGCCCAGTCTGGCCCCAGCCAGTTCCAAATGGTTACATTTCTACCCCAAATCCTACCCCTGGTGTGTCTCTGGCTGCTGACCACTTGTCCCTTCTCAAGCCCTGGTGTGAGCAGCTGTGGGATGGTTGTGCCTTGGTGGTTTCTGCGTGGCCATGGCCAGTCTCCAAGTGCCCACACAGCCCCAGGTCCCCATCTCATCTCCAAGCCTGGCACAGGGAGAGATGAAGCTTTTCAACCAAACAGCCTTCTCCTGAGGTGACTTTCCTGGCCTTACCTCTGCAGTAGGTGGTGTTAGAGCCTGGCAATCAATCAGCAACAGGAGCAGCAGAGAGGTGCTGGCCCTGGCACAGGCATTCCCTGCTTGGGATATGCCCTGTGAAAGGGGAAAAACCTTTTTTTATACTCGAAGCATCCCATCCCTGCCTCTCCACTACCTCCTGCTCTTGCTGTGTAAAAACGTCTTTGCTGGTTCCCCTCCTGGGCAGCTGAAGGCTCACAGTTGTTGCCCTTCCAGAGATCATTTCCTCCTAATATTTTCCAGATGGCCAAATTGTTTAGCACTGCCCAAAGCACAGGGCTTGGCCACAGCTCAAGTCTGGGTAGTTGTGTCTGGTCAAAACAGGTCACCCTCAGTCCTGTGTCCCTGTGGGGCAAAGGAACACCACTGGGGTTTGCTGGGTGGGGATGGTGCTGACCTCAGGATGGTCACAGCAGCCCCTGGTCTATTTGTGTCACCTTCTGCTTTTCTGTACGAGCCACGGTGCAGGAGACTGGGCCAGAGGAAGGTGGTTTGGCTGTTTGATGATAAAAGACAACTGGGAAAAACATTCCCAAGGATTTGCCGCTTACTTTGCCCCTTCCCTGGGCATTCCCAGTCCCTCCAGTCTCAGTTTCTACACTTTAACTCCAAGGTGTGGTTTATTGCTGCTGCTTTTCTCTGTGTAGTAATGTATCCCAGGTAATCTGGTGGTGGTCACATCCATGCAGCTGCTGCTCTTGTGGCTAGGAGCTGGTGGATGCAGATGCAGGCAACAGTGTGACCTTCCCAGTCTCTCTGGGAGCCCAAGAAGGTGGACAGATTGGCTTGAGTAGTTTTGATTTTAATTACAAACCAAAATACTTCACATCCAACGGCACTCCAGGTACACAGGAGAAAACCACCCCCAAACCTAAACACCTGAAGCAGGCATTGGTATGGCTGCAGCTCACTTAGGCTTGACCAGATGGTGTCCCACACTCCAGAGCACTCCACATTCCACTGCCCTGGCTGCTGGGTCACAGGGGACATTATTTCAGCTCCACACCCCAGCAGTGGAAGCTGTTGGATGAAGAATTTACTGTGCAGTGAAGCAGGCCAAGCTGCCTCTGGGAAGAGCCATCCTCACTTGCTCCAGCACCCCAAGGCTCTGCTCGGAAACTCCTCCACTGCCTGGCCGGGCTGGCAGGGAGCTGTGTGCAGGAACTTATTGCACCTTTCCTTGCTTTGTTGGTCAGCTGGCAGGGTCCATAGCTGCCACCAGCTGAGAGAACAAGTCCCCAGGAAGAGGGCAGGAAGGGCTGATTCACGGAATGGTTTTGAGCTGGAAGAGTCCTTGAGGATCCTCTTCCAACCCTGCTGGCACTGGCAGGGATGCCCTGCACTACACCAGATTGCTCCTGGCCTGCTGTGTGTGCTGTGGGCAGTTTGTGGTGCTCTTGGGTTGTTATCTTTTGGGTGATGACAGAGGGGTTCTGAACACCTCTCTGTGTTCTGAAGGGCTGTAAGCTCCAGCAGCCTCTCCAGTGAGCTGCAGCAAGAAAACCTTAACCTGGGGGATTTTATATAACTTGACAATCACAACTCAAGTAGGGAGCAGCTGAAGCTGATTGGTCTGTACAGTGCTCTCATGCTGTGATATGTGCTAATATCACATAAAAGGAACAACTGTTGAGGAGCTTCCCTGCAATGTCCTTTCCCATCCTTTATCACGATTAAGTTAAAAGGACTGGACCACTGCAAGCTCTATTTTTACACCCTGGGGCATGTGCTATCTCCTCTGAAAGCTGCCAGGGGCTCAGGAAGGGAGCACAAGAAGGGAGGGGCCTGCATTTTCTAGCCCCGTGCTCGCACAAAGCCAACCTGCGACTCGGGCCCCATGCTGCTCCCCTGCGCTGCCCCCTGTCAGGATCCAAGCGCTGTGGCTCTCCTCCGGCTCACGGAGGAGTGGGAGCTGAGAGCCCATTCACATCACACACCAGCTCACACCACAGCTGCTGCTTCCCAGCGCCACGTGGCCGTGGAATTCTGCCCAGGGCAGCGTCAAGCAGCACTCAGCAGGGACCCAGACAAGAGGATGTCACCGCTCAGACGACTGAACCAAGCTCCCTACTTGTTTTTACCAAACCCCACAACCCTAAAAGCTTTTAAAGGGAAGGACTTGTCCTTCCTTCAACACTGAGAACCCTGCAGCGCCGGCAGAGCTTCCTGGCCCTGCTGCCTGTGCCTGTGCTCAGGCCTTGGTGATGTAGCCCTCCCTGATCAGGAAGTCGTAGATCTTCCTGGTCTTGTTCACATCGATCTTGATGAGCGCTCGAGCCTGCGCCAGTCTCAGGCCTCCCTGTTTGTTGCACTCGTTCACCAAAGCAGCTTTGTACTCTAAATAGGCTCCAGGGACCAGCCTCACCATCTGACAGAGCTGCAAGGCAAGAGGGGAAGTTAATCAACAGCAGCACTCCTCACACTCCTGCACTCCACAGCCGCTGCTGGGGGCTGACACTGTGAATATTCTGCTGCAAACACTCAGATGTGTTGTGAGGTTTTCACAGAGTCACAGAACTGTTTGGGTTGGAAAAGGCCTCCAAGATCAGCAAGCATAGCCACACATTTCTGAACACTTCTGAGGATGGGGACTCCACCACCTCCTCGGGCAGCCTGTTCCAATCCCTGACCACTCTTGCAGCAATGATTTTTTTTCCAGATCTCCAACCTAACCCTCCCCCGGCACAATTTTAGGCTATTTCCTCTCCTTCTATCACTTGAGACTAAGGAGAAAAGCCCAACCCCAGCTCACTGCGACTCCCTTTCAAGGAGCTGTAGAGAGCAATGAGGGGATGGGAGAGGTAGGCAACAATTGCTGGAGGAGCTGTTCCAATCCACAGGTAGGGAAGGGGAGGAGCTTGTTGGCTGCTGCCCTTAAAAAAAACCACATTCCTGACTGAAAAATAAACTAGGAGGATGAAAGCAAGCTCTGGGCTCACAGGAGTGTAACCATGAGTGTGCTGTGTGGGCGTTGTTCTTTACAAACCAAGGGAAGCAGACATGCCAGAGAGACTTGCAAGCTGCAATTGGGCATGCTGGCCAGCAGCCAAGCAGGGCAGCTGGCTGCTAATCCCCTGCAGGCTGAGCCTCTAATGCTTTGCTACAAAAGCAGCTCTGCACAGGCCTGGCCCCTGCAGAAGCTGTGCAGGAGGGCAGCAGTCTCAGGAAGTTGGGCAGGGGTCGCTGTCAGAAGCCCTCCGAGCTCTGCTGTTCGGCTTCCAAAACCCATCTGCCTTCCAGACAGGAGCTGTGCTGCTCTCCATGGAGCTGGCTCCCTCCTCCTTGTAATAAGGAAATGCTTTAACGATTGTTCCTCATTGATAGGAAATTGCAGAATTCAGAGGAGCTCAGACTTTGTGTCTCAGCTGAGGAGCAAATCAGATTCCCTGTGCAGGCTGCTGTCTTGTCACAGTTATTTATGTGCTGAACGCAGCCACAAACGCCATGGTCCACGATGGGGCTGTGAGCTGATTGCCAATGATGCCATGGCCAGTCAAGGGGAAACAGCTTCCATGCAGAGGGAGAGGGCTGGAAGCCATCTGCATTTCAGAGGCAGTGAGATCTACCTTGTGGAAAATGGAAGGGCAAATGCTGGTTTCCATTTCAAAGGTGTAAAATCTGGCGTTTCAGTGGTTTCCCCCACTTAGAACCCAACTCATCTGCCTGCAGAACGAACAGCCATGACTGCACAGCAGCTCCTCACTGCACTGCTCACCTCTCCTGTCTGCTCTGCTGACCTTCCCTGCTCCAGACTGCTGTAGGTGGCTCTGCAAGAGCACAAACTGCAGTGCCAGGCTGAGCTAACGACACAGGGCTTGAAGCCAGAGTCCATTCTCTGCCCATACATTTGTACAAAAAGCTTGGGCTGTGCACTGCAAAAAGCAGGAATATGGGAAAGTCCTGCCAAGAACAATAGCCTGGCATCACCTGCATGGCTCACAGCAGTGCCATGCTGGAAGCCACCCATGACTGGCTGAGGCTTGGCCTAGAGCTGTAACACAGAAGAGCTCCAATACTCAGTGCTGTGTCCAGTGAAGCCCTTGATGGAATCCTCTGGCTCTTACAACCCCCCAGCAGCCCTGCTCCTCTGCCTGCACTCACAGAATACACACTGAGAAACAAACCACCCCTCTGCTCACCTCACAGCGAGCAAGAGAGGAGGCCCTGCACTGGAGGCTGCAACAGCTCCTTGTGAGGCTCACAGCACCAGAGCTGGATGGTGTGAGCACCCCTGTGCTGCTGAGACCAAGCTTTATCTCACCTATCTTCCCCTTCCCTTCCTCACCTCCTTCTCCTTCTCGTTGAGCTTCTCGGTGCCAGGCAGCCCGGTGAGGTTCAGGGGAGGAGCACTGCGCCTGCCTGCGGGGACGAGAAAGCAGAACTGAAGAGCTTTGAGCTGCTGGGGGCTGCTCCTTGGCTCTTAGCACAGGGGCAGCAAAATCCCAGTGGTGCCAGCCCAGTACCACCCCAGTGCTTATCCCAATGCAGGCTTCCCACATCTGGTAAAGGGATGAGAGCTTGGGAAATCTGCAGCTCCACCTCCCCCAAGGACTGTGCTGGCTGCTGCTCCAGAGCCTGCCCTGCCAGGGGCCTACTTCTGGGACTGGGGAGCCAGGAAACAGATGGGAGTCTGGCTGGGTAAGGGGAGCCTGGGCAGAGGGAACTGCGAGGCTGGAAAGATGCTGGAGCTATGTCTGTGGCAGGTGCAAGGAAGTGATTTCCCAACACTGCTCTCTGCTCCTCTGGTCTGGAAGGAGCCTGCCATGGTGGGACAGGACAAAACTGGGTTTGACTCTTTTACAAAGCTAGGAAACAAGAGACACACAAACTAGACTAAAGAAAACACACTGAGGCTGCAAAGTCCAGGTCTCAAAGTCTAAGGTCAAGTTAAGCAAGGTTAATTTGCCCCCTTGCATATTCAGCATGAGGCAGCCTTTAATTACAGCCACGTGGCAGCCTGGGCAGCTCCCCTGCCCTGCTCGGCGTGCAGGCTGCTTGGTAATTAGCAGCTCCATGGGGTTTTGTTTGGGTTTTGTTAATATGTGATGCTGGAGGTAAACACTGCCTGCTACCAGAGCTCAGGGCAAAACAATTCCTGCTCCACTGGGCTCTTCTCCATGGGCCACTGAGAGTCTGACAGAAAACGAGTCTGATGCTTCAGCTGGGGCTACTGTCCCCATTCCATGGCTCTGGATACTGTCTCCATTCCATGGTTCTGGATGACCAGCATCAGACACACATCTTACCCTTCAGCAGGTATGCTTAGAGCAGAGTGCAGTGACTAACTGCTGGGGGCTCTGACCCACATTTCTCCTGGCAGAAACACAGAAGGACACCTAGACTCAGTGCTCACCTCAAGGAGCTTGGTGCCAGTGGTTTATTAGCATCCACATCAAAACTGGGTGTAGAGACAGAGCTGGGAGCCAGTTTTCCTTGGCAACACTTAACAGCTCTGTAGTAAAACTCTATCCTAGTCTCACTGATTGCATGCCACCCTGTGACCTCACCCCTCCAGGTGGCATTTATACAAGTCTTGTTCATAAGGGCCTCAACTGACCCCTGAGTCTGCTCTTAGTGGGCACTGAAAAGAGGAGTCCTTTTGAGGGAAAACTCATAAATGGTGATTAGAAAATTAAAGAATATAAAAGTATATCAACTGAAAAGGAAAACTGTCCAATCCCAGATAGCCTGCACCATCTCTGCACCATCTCTGCCACTCTGGAATGCTGCAGTCACTGCCTGCTTCTCAGGCAACTGGATTTTGGTGTTCTGCCCTCCCAGATCCTATGTCAGGCTGATGTTGCCGTGGTAAGTGCTACACAGCCTCGTTAAACACTTAGATTAGCCTTAGCTTTTAAAGGTAGAGTTTTGTTCTCATGAGGAATTCTGTTCTTTCCTGCCTTGCTAACGAGCTTTAGGATGGGTTCTTCTACCTGCAGTCAGAGAAATCCAGAAACTGAGCAAAACTCCTACAGCATGAGGGTGGAAGGAGCTGCAGAGTGAGGCAAGGCTGAGTTAAGCAGTGCTTAGCCACGAGGCTTGAGGCTTTAGCACTCAGGCTGAAGAACCTCTGTGCCCTGTCTGCCAGGGTGGTGGCAGTGATGCACTGCAGCCCATCAGCTAACACTCACCTGAATTGGAAGGCACTGGCACCGTGGGACTCAGGCCGGAATCACTGAAAAGAAAAGACATTTTGAGATTGCCTCTGTGCCCTGTCAAAGAACCACTGCAAACACTGGCCCTGGAACAACCTCTGCCCAACTTCTCCTAACTACACACAACCTGCAGAACCCAGGCACTGAGCTGAACTCAGCAGCATTCCTGAATATTTAGCAGTCCCAGACTGAAGGCCATGTTTGAAATCTGCTTCAGATCAGAGGCAAGGGACACAAGAAGCAGCTCTGAGTGGACTGCCCGGGGAAATGCAAACACCTCAGCCCCTGTGGCACACAGGAAGCGCTTCCCGAGTGGAAGCTTCGCTTCAATCTAAGTGCTTGTGCAGGCTGACTCCACAGTAATGATGCTGCTACATTCCAAGTGTCATCTGTGCCCTCATTAAGAGCCATCAAGACCTCATTTCCCTCCATGGCTTTATTAACAGCAGTTAAATCCCTGAAATATGAACTGGAGAAAACAGATTGTGAGACCTTACTGATCACCAGTCTGCACTTCTCCAGCACTGCTGCTGTCATCTCTGCTCTCCTGACCCTCTGGGTTATGCTGACTCTTCCTGCAGCACAAACAGGGAATGCTTTTGCTGTTGTCATAGCATGGTTTGGGTTGGAGAGGGACCTTCCTTGGATACTAGGAAAAATTTCTTTGCTGCAAGCATGGTTAGGGATCAGAACAGGCTGCCCAGGGAAGTGGTAGAGTCCCTATCCTTGGAGGTACTCAAGAAGTGTGCAGATGTGGTGCTTCAGGATCTAGTTTGCTGGTCGTGGTAGCTGGGTTAAGGTTGGACTCCATAAGCTTAAAGGTCTTTTCCAACCTTAATGATTCTATGGTTCTGAGACCTCAAAGCTCAACCATGGGCAGGAACACTTCCACCAGCCCAGGCTACTCAAGGCCTCATCCAGCCTGGCCTTGAACACCTCCAGGGAGGGGGCATCCACAGCCTCCGTGGGCAACCTGTGCCAGTGTCTCACCACTGTCCTGGAAAGAATTTCTTCCTAGTAGTCTGAGTAGTCTAAATCTGCCCTCTTCCAGTTACCACACAGAAAGGAGTTTGCTGCAGCTGCCTGCAGCACAGGTGTGTGCCCAATACTCTTGCTGTCACCCTACATGTCAGCCTGTCTGCTGAGCCACTGCTGGCAGGCGCTGCTGTCCTGGATGTACTGCAGCACTTCGGAGAGCATCGTCCGCTTCAGCCGCTCCTCCTCACGCGTCTTCTTCAGCTGGTCGTAGGTCCTGGCACCTGCAGGGAACACAGAGTCAGAGAATGGCTTGGGTTGGAAGAGGCCTCTGAAGGTCACCTGGTCCAACCCCCTCCCCTGCAGTAAGCAGGGACATCCTCGACTAAATCAGGTTGTGCAGAGCCCTGCTGAGCCTCACCACCTCCCTGGGCAGCACAAGGACAGAGGCTGCGTCCCCACCCACTGCCCTGCTCAGCGACTCCAGACTGCTGTTGTTCTCCTTCAGGAAATGGGAAACTGTTCCCTAGCTCTGGAGCAGGCTCTGCTATTCTTCCTCCTGACAACTATTTGGCATCAGAGGGGTTAGCTAACAGCCTACACCCCTCCCCACCACTTCAGGACCAAACCAAACACAAAAGGCTTCCAGATCCCATTCCAGGCTAAAGCAGGCTGGTTCTTTTACACAGACGTCTGAGCCTTTCTCCAGGTACCACACTTGTTAATAGGTAGCAAAAGTGGCCACAGATGAAGCCCTGCAGACCACTATGCCATGCCACAGTTCTATTACCCTGAACCCTGTGCAGAGTTCTGCTTGGCAGTGCAGGCTCCAGGGGCACAGCTGGACCCAAGCACTGCTGCCAAAGACTTGCTCGTGTGAAGAGCCAGGCAAGGTGCTTGAGGAATCCAGAGCCTTTTTGATTCAGCATATCCTGCACACTGGGAAACCATCCTTCCACAACTTGATGAATGGGAAGGAGCTGAATAATGCATCAGGTACTTACTGCAGAAGTTGGTGATGCCTGCTGCTCTGTACTCCTGCAGCCGCTTTATCTCTCTGCGCAGCTCAAACTCCACTGTGTGACCCCAGAAGGGAAATCCAGAAAACAAGGGAGGGTCAGGGGGGTGGCAGTGAACTGTCCTGCACCAAGAACATTGCTGCTGCTCATTTGCCAACAGTTTGCTGTGAATACACAGAGCCAGTGACAGGGTTAAGCTCCCTGCCCACGTCTCTATCTGATCTTGGACTGGCTGTGCCTAGCACTCCTCGAGCACAGATTTCAGCTGGCTGCTGGCACTTGTGTGCTCAGAGGTTATTTCAGCCTCAGGCTTTGGCAGTCCTTCTGCCATACCCTGGACAAGGCAAATAACACCAGTGCAGGATGTTGGGAAGGCATTCCAGTAGCTCTGAAACTCTCCCCCATCCTGGTTCCTTACAGCACCTCTGAACTCTGATTTTCCTGAATGGACTTTCCTGAATTTTTCCTTGCAGACAACCCTTTTCCAGCAATCAGAGAGATGAAATCCCCACCTGTCTTTTGCCCAGAGATGTTTAAGTGCTTGCAGCATTTCTCAGCTGGCTCCCAGGCCCTGCTCAGCTCTGCAGTGAGCAGGGTTGCTGGGCTCAGGTTTGTTTACTCATCCTTCTCAGGAGACCTGGGCACTGCATGGCTGCCAGGCTAACTGGAGGGCTTGGCTGCAACAACAAAATCAAGTTCCAGGGCTAGGCACTCACGTGTGGGACTGGAGATCTGCAAGATCATACTTTTGGTATTTCAGGCAGGCTGCTCTGAAAATACAGTGGCAGCTCAGTGAGTGCTCTGCTGCCTCTAATGAGCAGCAGTTCCCCAGTGTAGTCACAGCTGAAGCAGCAGGCAGTGACTCCACTGCTGCTGTGGTCATGCATAAAGACCTGAGATGATCTGGTGATGGAACAGAGCCTCTCCCTCTGAGGTAAGGACACGATGACAGTGCCACTCTGTAATTACCTGCACACACAACAGCCTCACGTGGACCTTTCAAAGAATCCACAGCTTGCTGCCAGATCCTGGGCTCTGAATGCAGACACTTTAGGACCTTTGTTCATTCAGTGACACAGAGTCCCCAGAATGGAGAGTGGCCTTTGGTCACAGAATCACAGATGGCTTGGGTTGGAAGGGACCTTAAAGATGATCCAGCTCCGATCCCCTGCTATGGGCAGGGACACCTCCACCAGCCCAGGTTGCTCAAGGCCTCATCCAACCTGACCTTGAACACCTCCAGGCAGGAGGCATCCACGACCTCCCTGGGCAACCTGTGCCAGTGTCTCCCCACCCTCACTGCAAAGAATTTCCTCCTAATCTCCAATATTGATAAGCTCTGCTGCTAGCACATGACCAGGACGTTCAGTCAGCTGAGACATCAAACAGAGCTCTGGGATGCAATTCAGTGGAAGAAAACATCTGCTGCTCATTTAAATAAACCAAACCACAAATGGGTTTGGGTTTTCTGGGGTAGATGAGGGAGGAGGAGAGAAACAACCTCCTGTCCTTCAACAGTGGCATGTGTTTTGGGAAGACTGTAGGATGCCTGTGAGCCAGCAATGAGCCCTTGTGGCCAAGAAGGCCAATGGCATCCTGGGGTGCATTAAGAAGAGTGTAGCAAGTAGGTCAAGAGAGGTTTTCCTCCCACTCTGCTCTGCCCTGATGAGGCCACAGCTGGATCCTGTGTCCAGTTCTGGGCTCCTCAGCTCAGGAAGCACAGGGACTTGCTGCAGAGGGCACAGCAAAGGGCTGCAAAGATGCTGAGAGGACTGGAACCTCTCTGTGATGAGGAAAGGCTGAGAGAATTGGGGCTGCTTAGTCTGGAGAAGAGCAGCTTGAGGGGATCTCATCAGTGCTGATCAACATTCCAAGGGTGTGTGGGCAGCAGGATGGGACCAGGCTTTGTTCAGTGGTGCCCAGTGACAGGACAATGGGTAATAGGCACAGAGTGGAACAGAAGAGATTCCATCTGGACATGAGGAGGAGCTTCTTTAGTGTGAGGGTGCTGGAGCCCTGGAGCAGGCTGCCCAGAGAGGTGGTGGAATCTCCTTCTCTGGAGGCTTTCAAGACCCACGTGGGTATGTTCCTGTGTGACCTGCCCTGTGTCACCTTGCCTGGGCAGGGGTTGGACTGGATGATCTCCAGAGGTCCCTTCAACCCTAGCATTCTGTGCCTGTGTGCAGCCCTTCCCCAGGCAGAGGGCAGGCCCCAGCTGCCCCCCAGTACTCACAAGCGTGGCTCTCGATGAACTTGTCGTGCTCCACCGGCCCCAGGATGTGTGCGAAGCGCCGCATGGCCTCGTGCAGCTCCTGCAGCTCCCGTGGGTAGCGCCGCTCCAGAACTGCAGGCAGACAGACACAGACCTCAGCAGCCTGCCCTGCCACCTGCAGTGCCCCCCAGCCCCTCACCCGGGCACATTCTGCTGCCACTACTACAAGCTGCTGAGAAAAAGCCACAAGTGTCCAGCACTCAAAGCTCTGCAAGCCCCCAGGGTGACACTTCCATGGCATGTGACCACTTGTCAGAAGGGGGAGATGCTCTTCAAAGGCCAAGACCTTGGAGGTGTTTAAAGCCAGGCTGGATGAGGCCTTGAGCAACCTGCTCTAGTGGGAGGTGTCCCTGCCTATGGCAGGGGGTTGGAGCTAGATGATCCTTGAGGTCCCTTCCAACCTACACCATTCTATGATTCTATGATTCTAAGATGTCACCTGTACCCTTCTCCTGAAATGCTTCTGAAGAGCAAGTCTGAGGCAACAACTGAAACACTGAGCTGGGAGCACTTGGAGCCAGCTGGCTGGGAACAGCTGGGGCAGAGAATGTGCTGGAATTCAGACCCCTGAATTTGCCCCAGCACAGACAAACCACAGTGATGCACAGGGAACAGAGCATGAGCAGTTTCAGGTCCTGAGCAGAGCCACCTCCAAGCTATGCAGCCACACTGGATACTCACTCTGAAATTTCCTGAGGTTGATGAGGCCATGGTCTCTTATAATCCTGCAACCGAGAGCAAACTGCTGTTAATAAGAGGCACTAAGTGCTGTGGCACCTCAGAAATAACAAAAGCTGCAGAAGACTCTTTGATATGGACCATCAGAGGGGTCTAGAGCTAAACACACACAAAATTTTCCATGACCCTGGGGTTGCCCAGCTGAGAGAGAAGCTGGAGTGATGCAGGGTGGCTTTAATCAGGGGGAATTTTGCGTGGTGCTGTGCACTAGGCCAGCTCTGACAGCACCAAGCACAAAGGGAGCCACCTTCAGAGGTTTGAAACTGCTTCTTTAGGCAGAGATTTCACATCTGCAGGGCATTATAACATGCCCTTCTGAAACTGGAGGTCCAGAAACATCTCCTGATGCATGGTTTCCAGCTCTAGAGAGAGACAAGTGTCCTTCTGCCAGAGCAGGGAGGAGAGGTGGATTGCAAATCCCCCCCCACTAGGAGCAGAGGAGGAGATTTTTCTATGGCAGTTCAGATTTCAGAAAGAGGAAAAGGACTTAGGGAGCTCATTCCCTTGAGATGCTCCTGCCAGGCCCAGGGGAATGAGCAGAGTGAAAAGGCAGGTGAGAGATTAACAATGTATGACAAATCCATTTGTCACAGGCCGAGCAAGTGCCACGTGGCCATGGCCTGAGGTGGCTCCATCAACACCCAACCCTTGCTGGCACACAGAGATCCCAGGGGGCTGGGCAAGGGCAGCCTGGAATTTGCTCAGGAAATTCCACCACAGTTTGTTTAGAGTATAGAACCCATTCCTGTCCCAGGCAGAGAAGCCTTTCTGAACATGACATCAGCAATGAATTTGGAAGGAGTGAAGGATGGCAAAGCCATCTAAGGTTACTGAGTCCAATCAGCAACCCAACACCACCACAGACACCAAACCCTGTCCCCAGCTGCCATGGCCACAGGTCTCCTGAGCACCTCCAGGGATGGGGACTTCACTACCTCTCTGGGCAGCCTGTGCCAATCCATGACCACTCTTGCAGCAAAGGAATTTTTCCTCATAGAATCCTAGAATGTCAGGGGCTGGAAGGGACCTCAAAAGATCATCTGGTCCAGGCCCCTACCAGAGCAGGATCACCCAGAGCAGACTGCACTAGAATGCATCCAGACAGTTCTTGAATATCTCCAGAGAGGGAGACTCCACAACCTCCCTGGGTAGCCTGTTCCAGTGCTCTGTTAGCCTCACTAGGAAAAAACTCTCCCTCAGGTTCACATGGAACCTGCTATGCCTCAACTTCCCCCTATTGCCCCTTCTCCTGTCACTGGGCATCACCCAGCAGAGCCTGGCTCCAGCCTCCTGGCACTCACCCCTTACCTATATATAAACATGAATGAGGTCACCCCTTAGTTTCCTCCTCTCCAAGCTCCCAGCCCCAGCTCCCTCAGGCTCTCCTCATAAGAAAGATGTTCAACTTCCTTCATCATTTTTGTGGCTCTGCGCTGGACTCTTTCAAGCAGCTCCTGTCCTTCTTGCGCTGGGGGGACCAGAGCTGGACACAATCCCCTGGCACAACTTGAGGCCATTTCCTCTCCTTCTGTCACTTCAGAGAAAGGAAAAGAGGCCAGCCCCCACCTCACTCGAAGCTCCTTTCAGGCAGAAAGAAGCAGGAGAAACTGAAATGCTGAGGACAGCCAGTCCCAGCTTCAGGGCCAGTGCCCAGGGAAAAGAAACAGTGACACCAGGGCATTTCCCAGGCTTTTGTCCCATCCTGCTGCAGGTTACCAACATGACAGGGTTCAGGAGCTGAGCTGGCAGCAGGTTCTCCTGCTGGGCTGGGCTTTATCATCATGGAGATGACACCACAGAAATGTCTTTATTTAGGAGGTACACAGAGCAGCTCCTACCTGTCCTGCAGCAGAACTGTGCTGCATGAGGAGGAGAAGCACTGGAGGAGTCTCACCCCAGATTGTGAATTCCTCCAGCAGGGAGTAATGCAGCAAGAGATCATTTTAAATATTGAACAAAGTGTTTGAAAGTTCTAATAAAATTGAATTTAATGAAGAGATTGAGTCACTCTAGAGAGCTGTCAACTGAGCTGAATAAATTATTCAAATTCAGCTCAGCAGTGCAGTTACCTCCCTGACACACTGTGCAAAGCTAACTCAGGGACCACTAAGAATTCAAAACAGTGATGCAAACATTTTGGTGGGGAGTGGGGGGTTGAGCCATTAGTCACAGGCTGGCAGCTTTCTATTCCCCTAAAGTAGAAAAAGAACCATGTGAAGTTCAGCAGCAGGGCACTGGGGAAGGAAAGAGCAGAGGGTGGCCTCCTCTCTTTTCTGGGTCTACTGGGGAAGGAAAGAGCAGAGGGTGGCCTCCCCTCTTTTCTGGGTCTACTGGGCTAGGAAAGAGCAGAGGGTGGCCTCCCCTCTTTTCTGGGTCTACTGGGCTAGGAAAGAGCAGAGGGTGGCCTCCCCTCTTTTCTGGGTCTACTGGGCTAGGAAAGAGCAGAGGGTGGCCTCCTCTCTTTTCTGGGTCTACTGGGCTAGGAAAGAGCAGAGGGTGGCCTCCTCTCTTTTCTGTGTCCTGGCCCTGGAGCTGGGACTGGCTGTCCTCACAGTGTTTCAGTTTGTCTTTCTGCTTCCTCCGGAGTGCAGTGGGTGTTGGCCTCCTTTTCCTAGTCTCAGGTAACAGGACAAGAGGAAATGGCCTCAAGTTGCAGCAGGGGAGGGTTAAGTTGGAGATGAGGAAAAATTTCTTTGCTTTGAGAGTGGTCAGGAACTGGCACAGGCTGCCCAGAGAGGTGGTGGAGTCCCCATCCCTGGAGCGGTTCAGAAATGTGTGGCCACGGCACTTGGGGACAGGGTTTAGTGGGCATGGTGGTGCTGGGTCAGTGGTTGGACTCAGTGATCTTAGAAGCCTTTTTCAACCTAAACAATTCTGTGCTTCTCCTTCTATGGCTTCAAGATCTCCTAGGGTGTGCTGGAGCCTTAGTTACTTGTGTCTGGGTGGCTTTAGGGAGCAGATGAAGAGCACTCTGCAGGACCTCCTTGCACTAGTCAGGACTGGGAAAGGCTTTGCACAATTAATGGCTTGTGTTGAGGGCTTGAAGGAGTTCCTTAGTCCAAGGTACAAACAGCTATCAGGGGCTGTTAATCTCTGCTTTCTGAGTTGGTACCACTGCTAAAGCCACAGGCCTGATCATCATCAGTGCTCAGCAGAAGCACCCAGCTGAGGTGGAGCCTATCATGCAAATGTGACAGCAGAAAGTCTCCAGGCATGGGAATGGTCTGGAGGATGCCAGAGGAAATCAGTGATGGTTAGCAGCAGGACAACACTGGGGACCAAAACATGGTAGAGGAGCAAAGGAACAGAATTATTGCTTGAGAACTCACTTTTTCCTTCTCTGTCTTTCCTTTAACCTGGAATGATAGATATCTACCACTGCAATCTTCAGAGCTGCAACAGAACGATACAAAACATGACAGAGCACAACATCATTACTGTAGGAGGCTCATTTGCAAGCCTTTGTGTTCACAGGAGGCTGCAAAGGTCACTGCAAAGATCACTCTACTTTCCTCTTTCAAAAGCCCCGTGGTAGCTTTAGAGGGGCAGAAATTCCCTGGAGGCTGTCTGCAGACTGCACCTGCTGCCTGCAGAGCCTTTCTTTGCCTGCTCCTCCCAAACACATTGCTGCCTGTAAACATGAGCCTGGGTAGGTCCTGACAACTCTTCTCCTCTCCCTTCTTAGGGAGCACTTATTTGTTCCTTCAGTTAGGAAGGATTTCTTCTCCTGAAAAGCAAATGTATCAGGCTGAAGGACCTGATACACCTGGACAAAAGGCTTCCCCCAACCATCAGGTTTACAACCTCAGGCAAATTCTCCAAAGAAAAGTTAAGGAGACACCAATCCCCTCCCTCTGTTAAGTAACACAGGGATTCTGGGTGGTTAGCTAAGCACAGAGCTGCCTCCTTTCTTGGGTGGCTTTTTAGCCTCTGATCATTCCAGTTTGCTCTCAGAGGAAGGGGCTGCAGGGACAGCTAAGTGCCTTGGTGGCCATGAAGGCCAATGGTCTCCTAGGGGACAATCAGAAGAGTGCAGCCAGCAGATCAGGGGAGATTCTCCTCCTCCCTTACTCTGCCCTGGTGAGACCACATCTGGAGTGTTGTGTCCAGTTCTGGGCTCCCCAGTTCAAGAAAGACAGGGAAATAGTGGAGAGGGTCCAGTGGAGGCTACAAGAATGCTGTAGGGCCTGGCACATGTCTGATGAGGAGAGGCTGAAAGCCCTGGGGCTGTTCAGCCCGGAGAGAAGAATGCTGAGAGAGGACCTCATCAATGTTCACATATATCTGCAGGGTGGGGGCAGGAAGGGATGAGGCTCTTCCCACTGGTGTCCTGGGACAGGACAAGGGACAAGGCCTTTGGATCATCTTTGTGGCCCTCCTCTGGCCCCAGCTCTGTGCCCTTCTTGTGAATGAAACGTTAGTGACATCCGAGATGCGACCAAGGGCTGGAGTCTGTGCAAGCTGTGGGCAACAGTTTTGCGTTTTGAAGCCCTCTGCCAGCTCAGCTGACAGCTTCTTTGCTGGGCTTTGTGTGGGCAGAACTTAATAAGTACCTGCAGAAACTGCACCGGAGAACTTCTATAAATATCAGAAGTAATTCTGCACCTAAACCACTGCACTTGGATGTGTTCACCTGAGCACACAATACTCTGAAAGAAATTATCATCAGCTGGGGAGGGGAAGGAACATTTCTGAGCAACAGGAAAGGGAAAAAAAGGGAGCTCCTGCTCAGGCAAAGAGTGGTTGTGTGCTGCCCCCTGCGCTTGGGCAGGGGCTGCTGGCGTCACCCACGAACAGCCCAGTGCCAAGTGGGGAGGGCATGAATAACTCACACTGCTCTGCTGTGCCATGATGCATGGGAATGAGACCAGAGATGCTGGCAGAATGGCAACGATTTGCCTCTGCTCTTCCCCACGGATCATCCTCGGGAGGCAGTGGCTCGCACTGGTAAGCTCAGATAACCCAAGCTGGCAGCTGTGCCACTCCGGGCAGGGATCAGCTTCTCTGAGATGGTCACAGCAGCCTTGGAGGATCCAGTGATGGGCAGAAATTCAAGGCCCCTTTCTGCATTCCAACCCAAAACTCCAAATATTTTTGTTTCTCAAGAGTGTGTCCAAAAGAAGCTTCTTTGCTTTCTGTTCCTCTGCAGCCTCATCTGCTCTGCAACAACTCCTCTGAAGGCTCATGAGTGAGACCTTTGTTTCATGCCAGCTAACCTGCTTGGCATGCAAGGCCCAAGTAAAAGGGAGAATGCAAACCAACCAAAGCCAACGGGCTGCCTGCCCAGGCTGTGCTCTGCCTGCTACAATCCAAATCTATGCTCCTAGGAGAAAGCAGGACCCTAGGCAAACAGAACCTCAGCAACCTCCCCAGAAGAACAGAGCCCAAGTCATACCTAGAGGGACACTGCCTCGTGTCTCACAGTGAATTGTCACCACAGGCACCAGAGCTGCAGGCTCCTGCCACTTGCTTCCAAACCTGCGGTTTCAGCAATTACTTGCTGGTGTTAGAAGTGAAAAATCATTTACATGAGAAGGGGAGAAAAAGCTGGAGAAAAGGATAAATTACCGAGGCTGTGATTCTGGCTGATGAAAACTTGTAATTCATGAAATATTCAAGCCCCCCGGGCTGGAGCAGCTCCGGAGCTGCTTGTTTCTTTTGATCTGCCCATTAAGGCTTTGTTTAACTGCGCTGTAGCTTCGCACGCACTGATTGTGCTGAACGCAGCTGAGCGCTGCTTGCTGCTAATTGAGATCTAAGAGATCTCACAGCAGTTCCAGCACCTCACCCACAGCAAGAAGCGACTGACCAAGGTCTGTGCCCTCCTGAGTGGAGGCAGGAGCTGGTGAGCAAGCAGGTAGAGCTTTCTGCCTTCCTGGGACTTTTCCCACCTTGTATTAAACTGCACTTTTTGTTCTTGTGGGAATACTGAGACAGGGCAGGGAAAATGCATTCAGTTTTGGGCTCTCCAGTTTAAGAAGGACAGGGATCTGCTGGAGAGGGTCCAGCAGAAGGCTATAAGGATGATTAGGGGACTGGAGCACTGCCTGATGAGAAGCTGAGAGACCTGAGGCTGGTTAGTCTGGAGAAGACTAAGAGGGGATTTAATCAATGTTTATAACTACCTGAGGGCTGGGGGTCAGGAGGAGGGGACAGGCTCTGCTCACTTGCTCCCTGGGACAGGACAAGGAGCAATGGATGTAAGCTGTAGCACAGGAGGTTCTACATCAACACAAGGGGAAACTTCTTTCCTGTAAGGGTCCCAGGGCACTCGAACAGGCTGCCCAGAGAGGTTGTGGAGTATCCTTCTGTGGAACCTTTCAAGGCCTGTCTGGATGTGTTTCTGTGTGACCTGAGCTAGATTGGATGGTCCTGCTCTGGCAGGGAGGTTGGACTCGATGAGCTCTTTGGGTCCCTCCCAACCCCTGACATCCTGTGAGATGCAATGACACTGGGGAAAGGAGTCCAGCAGCTCAGATCTACAACTTTACAAAGTCACTTTAATGTAACTTAGACCAGAGCAATGCAGAGGTGAAGGAAGAAAGGGGAACTCTGTTGCAATGGTAGCATTCCTGTCGTGTGCAGTGTACACTGTGCAGCCCTCATCTGGGACTTGGGAAATAAAAGGAAGAAAGAGAGGCCACAGGACTGGTGCTGGTTGGTCTGTTCTCAGGGTCTAGCCTGAGTAAATTTCAGAAAATAGAATACAAAAGTGGCCTTCAGAAATTAATCTTGAACCTAATAAGGTTAATGGGCAGATGAGGAGTTTTATCACAAACCTGAGACTTAATCTATGCTGCAGGACACCCCTGGGCTTTCTCCAGGCTCTGAAACGTGTTAACCCCTGGTTTATAGCTTTACCTTTAGGAGGTTTGCTGTTTGGCCAGCAGAACTGTGTCTCCTGCAGCTGTGGAAGCAGCAGCCACAGTGAGATCAGAGCAGGGAGTCTGCCAGTGGGCAGGGCTGGGGTGCAGAGGCACCGTTGGAGCTGCTGCTGAGACCACTGGGACAGGCACACTTGGGAGAGATTAGGAGAACCTGGGCCTGCAGGGCTGCTTCACAACCTTCCCTGTCTGCTAACCAGACAGTGCAAAGGTTTCTTAAATCATCCTGATGCTCATCCCTGCCTTCAGACCCAAATGTTGAGCCACTTTCTACAAGATGAACTCCTACAATTAGGTTGCAAACCACTGTAAAGCGAAGGCAGTACTCAGACAGGGAGGGAGTGGCTTTGAGAAGGGAAAGATCTAATCCCAAAGGTTTTGAGGAAAGAATTCTTTCTCCCACCAGACACTCGTGGAAGGGCAAAGCAGCTGGCTGCAGCCTGGGACTTCTTTCAGAGCATTTCCTGTCCCTTGGGCAGACGTAGGGCAGCTGTGTGGAGGAAGATGCCAGAGCTCCTGAGCTCAGAGAGCTGCGGCAGCTCAGCCTCACTGTCAGGGCTGGCAGGGCTGGAACAGGATTTGTCTGTCTGCAAGGCTTCAGCTCAGAGCTGCCTGACACAGATGGCACAACTCTGAAGCACAAACAGTACTTTCCTCCACTGTGTACTTGCAAATGTGGGCAAAAGCAGCATCTTTTCTTCTCTGGGGAGCAGAACAGCAAGTTTTAGTAATTGGTGGGGTTTCCTTGGGACCATTAAGGCAGCTGTGTGCACAGCAGCTCAGTAACAGGGACTGGACACACACAACAACCATCCCCTTCTCAATCAACAGTTGTCACTTGCAGCTGATACTGCCACAGCTCTGTTTGAAGCATGAAAAACCACACAGGCTCCTGAGCAGGAGTTTCAGTGTGCTGCACACAGTCCCAAAATACACCTCCTTGCTGCCTGTTAACACCTACCCTGAGAGCAGATCTGCTGAAGAACAGGGATTAGAAGAGACTGATCTGAGAAACTGGACACAGCAGGGGACAGGGGGGCAGCAGCAGAGCTTCTCTGTGGAAATCAGAACCAAAGCTGTACCTTGCCATGATGCTCACAAACTTTATGTTGATGGGAAGAGCAATGTTCAGCTGGGGAGGGGAAGTAATATCAAGATAGAGCTGCTGGAGCATGTCCAGAGAAGGGCAATGGAAGCAATGGAGAACAAGGCTGTCGAGGAGCACCTGAAGGACTTGGGGGTGTTTAATGTGGAGGAGGCTGAGGGCAGACCTCATTGCTCTCTGCAGCTACTTGGAAGGTTGTAGTCAGGTGGAGATTGGCCTCTTCTTCCTAGTATCAGGTGACAGAAACAGGCCTGAAATTGTGCCAGGGAAGGGTTAGGTTGGAGAGGAGTAAAAATATTTTTGCTGGAAGAGTGGTCAGGGATTGGCAGAGGCTGTCCAGGGAGGTGGCGGAGTCCCAATCCCTGGAGGGGTTCAAGAAATCTGTGGCCATGGCACCTGGGGACAGGATTTGGTGGCCATGGGGGTGCTGGATTGGTGGTTGGACTCAATGATCTTGGAGGCCTTTTCCAACCCAAACAATTCTGTGGCTCTGTTCTGGTTTTCAGTAAGCCTGCAGGTCTGGTTCTTCACACACTGCAGTTCTGCTGCCTGCCTTCAGCCAACTCCTGCTCTCAGGGCATCTGCTCTACTTCCCTAACCCTTCTCTAGGCTTTGTACATCATTTCTACCTCTCCTAAAGACATGCCTGCTCCTAGTGGAGATTTCAGCCACGTTCTACTTCACAACTGGTCCATTTCAGTGGTGAGTGAAGTGCACGATCCTCTCAGGACCATTTAGGAGCTTTTAAAAGAGACCTGAAAGTGAGGCCCATGGAAACACAGGTGTTTAAATCCCAGCACACAGAAGTGAGATCATTAACAATCTGTGCCCACTTTGTAAAGAGGGTGTAGGGAAAAGAAAGCCAAGGAAGTGCTGTGTAGGCCACTCTGGTGGTGTACAAAAATCTGGGACTTACCGTGCAAAATGTCAGAATCATCCTCTACAAAATCGATATCTCTCAAATCCCATTCAGCATAGTTGTCAAACTCCTGTGGAGGTGAGTAGTAAATGGTCACTAACTAGCAGGAAAGAGCTGGTGTCCAATTTCAGCACAGGCAGAAGCACTGAAAGCAGAGATAGTGACCCACACACAGCTCTGCAAGGCTCCAGCCCTCAGCAACACACAGAGAGTGTATATCATGGACCCTGAATGGGACTGGGGCAGGATAACAGGAATTCACCAGGCAATCCCCATGACTTCCACCCTGGGGTGGATTCTGCTGCAGCCTACAAAACCCAGCAGGCCCCTATAGGGCCGAATCCATCAGTCCATGGGCAGGAGCTTGTTTTGCAACAGCCACTGGGGCCCTGGTCCCACAGCCGAAAACACTGCACACAACGCAGGGCTTTCAGATGATCTCTGGAGCAGGCTCCTGTGTGCTTCCCTAAGGCAAATGAAGCAGAAGCTTGCTGGAGCTGCCCCCTGTGGCTGAGCATCCGACTCACAGCATCCAGTCACTCTGGCTATTCACCACTGGACATCTGGTGGCAGCAACCTTGCAGCCTCTGCACAAAGAGACAGGGATTCTGCCTGCCCCAACTCCGTAGGCCTGCAGCGTCCCTCTCTAATTAACCCCTGGGTTAATCACTCCTTTCCGTGTCCTTCACATGAGGAGCAAAGGCCCACAAGCAGGGGCAAAGGAGTGTGAGAGTGCTGAGCCTGCACCCAGCAGCAAATTGAAGTGGATAGCAGAGAGAGACTTACCTCAACAAAGTCAGCTCTGGCTGGCATGTACCCAGCCATGTCCCTGGAGAGCAAGGAATCAAAAGTTGGCCGTGGAGGGTCATCAGCAGCTGGAAAAAATCAAAGGGTTTTCAGGTGTATTGCAGGACCTGGGGTCTGGTTTTAGTGCTTTGTAGATAGGTGTTTCTTGGGGGGGGGGCAGGGAAAGTGAGCCTGTAATTAGCTGAAGAAAAAGAGCCTGAGTGGGCTTTTATTCAGCCCTGTACTCAGAGCAAGCCTGAGGTCATCCAGAGAGAAAAGCAGGGATCTGAGCTCCCCATAGTATTCTCCAAAGTCAAACACAGAAATTCAAGGGAATGAATAGGTTATAAAATGTAAACTCCACATTGCCCAGCTCAGCATGCCCCTGGCAACCCTCTGCAGGTCTCCTGGCCCCAGCCTGCAGGTTCCTTTAGTTAACAGCAACAGGGGTGTAAAATCTGCCTGCTTCTGGGTGCCATTCAGAGCGCTGCAATTAGAGCTCCACAGCTCTGGAGTTTTACAGCTTCCCAGATGAGGAGCTCAGTGTTTTACAGACAATCATGGACTGAGGCTCACAACACTTGTAAAGGAGCTGAGCATTACAAGTCCCAGGCTACAGATAAAGCAAGTTGAGGCACAGAAAATTTGTCTTGACCCAGGTCACATTAAACAAATCAATGCCAGCCAGGGACAGAACCACAACTGTCCAGTTCCTCCTGCTTTAGCTCTAAGCACTTCACTCTGAAATCTCTAAGCCTCCTGATACTGCACAACCCTTTTGCCCAGCTGTTTTGGGGAGCTTTGTGCTGGAAGAGCTGCTAGACAGGAGGAATTCTAAAGAGGGGAAACTGGAAGTTTGTTAAACTGCTGGAATTCAACATCCACTTTCCACAAGGTGGTTTTAGAGAGAGAGGAGTAAAATCAACCTGATTCAGAGGGAATGATTCTAGGGCCAATCACAGCAGCAGCTGGCACACAGTGGATCATCAG
Source organism: Tricholaema leucomelas (assembly GCA_013400475.1). Taxonomy (NCBI): domain Eukaryota; kingdom Metazoa; phylum Chordata; class Aves; order Piciformes; family Lybiidae; genus Tricholaema lacrymosa; species Tricholaema leucomelas. The sequence continues at coordinate 50,200 of WAAF01010418.1, read as the reverse complement.
ATGAACTGGTTTAGAGGCAGAAATCCCTTCTCAGTTTACACAGGGTCTGGACAAGAGCCCCAGGCTGAGAGCTCACACCGGTGTCTGCCTTGAGTGATGTGCTGTGCCAGTGTGCCACGTGGGAGGCAGCTCTGAGATGCTGTGTCCTGGAAATGAACCTGCACACCAGGCTTTTCTGGGGGACTTCAGAGTGACTATTCCTACTGGCTCTGCAGAACTGCTGGCTGTGAGACCCTGAGCTCTGTATCAGACTCCTCTGCTCCCTGCCTTCTCCTTCTGAACTCCCAGTCTGGCCTACCTGACACCCCAGTGTCTTAGCACAGCAGGAGAACCCCTGGTAGTAAACAGTGCAGTTGGCCATCAGAGCAAGCCCTCCTTTTGGAAAGGAAAGCAAACTGCTCGTGTGGTGCACATCTTCCACTCCAGGGCTGGAAGGGCAGAGGCCTTGCAGAGGAGGCTCTGGGTGTGCTGTGGGCAGGGCTACTCACGCTGGAAGGGAATGGCTGTTTCGTTGTGCTGTGCCTCCTCTGCCTGCTTCAGGTTCAGTAGGGTGGATGCAAAGAGGGGGTTGTTGATGAAGTGTTTCATGTAATGCTTCTCACACTCCTCCTTGGACTTGGTACACATCTGGTTGGCTACGTCCTGCCTGAAGTGGGGAGAAAGGGAGCCTTGATGAGGAGAAAATGGAAATGCTGAGGGCTTACTGTTCTTGGTGGTGTGCAGACACCCATCTGGGATGGTTCTAGTGTCACAGTGTCACACTGAGCCAACAGTAACAAGTTTGCTGCAGTGCTAGGGAGCACTTTTCGATGGTCAGGAGCACTTCACTGGCTTTACACGAGAGCTTCATCTGACAGAATGCACCAAATGCCTGACAGTTAATACTGCTTCTAGGAGCTTTTTGTTCTCCTAACTCCAGGTAATGGTGAGCTCCAAGCCCAGAGATGCATCCTGCTTCTCAGCTGTCACTGCAGGTTAACTGGAGAGTGCTTTCCCCTTTCATGCAACGATCCTAAGCAGTGTTTCTCAAACACTGAAGTGGTTCTACAAAACACATTCTGGAAATCTTTGCCAAGCTTCCCTGGAGCAGTGGCTGATGGAAGTGTGAGGTATTTTACCCTAACGATTGTGTGAGGTGAGGGCCTTGAAAAGCAAAGCGCCCCCCAGCAGCAATCGTTTTCATTTCTGTTGAACTGAAAAGGATATCCCAGGGAGCAAAGTCAGGTTTCACTTTCTTTGGTGAAGGCTCACAAAATGTTTAAGGAAGGAGTTAAGACTGCTGAGCAGGGCAGAGTGTACCAGGCGGAGCAGAACTGCAACCAGTTTTCAGTCTTAATCCTGACAGCAGTGTAGACACAAGGACTAACACTGCCTGACAGTGCAGCCTGGAGCTCTGCCCTTTCAGCACGGCTGCATTGTCAGGTAGAAGAGGGACAACTCATGGCTACAGAGCTCCCTCATTTACAAAAGCTTAAAAGCCCTCTAGCAACTACAAATGAACTTAATATAAACATATTAAACATTCCTAGAGCTCCAGTCTAAATACGACAGAGAAGCAGGAAACTTCCCAAATCACAGCACCCTCCTGGGCAGCTCTTAGCAACCCAAACCCACACAAGAATCATAGAAGTTCTGTGGTTGGTTTTTACACAGCAGTAAACTGAGGCACAGAAAATCCTGTGCTATAGCTGAGCTCCTCCAAAACCAAGTGGCTTTAATGGGAAGTTTGTGCCTCACTGGAGATGCCTTGAGTCTCACAAGAAGCTTTTAGCAATCTCTTTGTCTGTCTGACAGCAGACCTGAAAGCAGAATCTGCTACCAGTCTTCCACCTTAGCTGCTCACCCACAGTAAGTCCCTGAACACTCAATGATGATTTCAGTGAAATGAAAGGAAGGAAAAGCCACTCCTCAGTCACTGAAGCTGGGTGACCCACTGAATTCTCACCAGTTTCCAAATCCACAGTCCATCACAGCTTCCAGGAGAGCCATTTCCTCTTGAGCTGTCCAGTTAGGATCCAAGACAGGGAAATCAGATGTCTGGAGAAGAAAAAACCCAAAACCAAATCAGGCTGCTGTGATGCTCTGTACTAATCCACCACTTGAAGAGCAAAGGCCTGAACTACAGAGCAATGCAGTACAGAATCCTGGCAGCTTAACCTTTCACTGTGTCCCACGACACTTGATCGAATCACTGCTGACCTCCTTAGGCCACTAAGCCATCAACTACAGTAAAAGCCAGTTTGCTGCTGACCATACTGTTCCGTGCTGCAATTAACAATGTGTTCTATGAAACATACAAAATTACTGAAGACTCTGAAAATGATTAATTTTGAGAAAGAAAAAACAGGACTAGAGAAGCAGAAGCTGCCTCCTGTGGTTAAAGAACTGGACTGTGCTACCCAGGGGCAATACAAACTGCAGCTTTAAATGTCTCCACTATTCATCGAGATCCAAGTAGAAATTTCTCTTTGCTCTCAATGAAGATTTTTCCTTCTTTTAATAGCTCTAAACCCCTGAATCAAATCATTATGGCACTTTACTTTTCAGTGTGATAATAGTAAGCAAGGGCCTAGCTCCTAGGAGCTGGGAAAGCTCAGCACTGGGGAGCGTATCCAAAAGGAGTATTTACCATTATCTCGTAAGTGTGATCACTCTGATGCTTCTTGTACTCAAATCCTCGTGTGAAACACTGCAGAACAAAAGATCAGCATCATGTTAGCCTCTCACTTCTGTCCTGAAAACATTTTAACTGGTTTCTTGTCTCCTTTCCTTCTCTGACCACTGGGTATCCACAGCTGATGTGCTGAAAAAGATACCGAATCTTCCTCTCTCCCTGCACCAACACCCCCATAGTGGAAGGGAAAGCTGCCCCAGGGGTGTTAAACCTGCCTTTGTATCTGGCTTTGCACCAAAGCACGACTCCTGGGAAGCTCCACACCCTCTGTTAGGCAGTTATTGCAAAGCCAGACAGGTGAGAGGAGCCTGCTGGGGTGTTTGGAAGTGAATCCTGGCAGCAGAGCAGGGAGCACTTCTTCAGTGTTGAGACCAGCTCCTCTTTGATCATGCTTTGCTGTTTAAAGAGCACCAGGATGGTTTGCAGCTATGTTCCAACACTTGCCTTGGTGTGTTTTTAAGGACAGGCACAGTGAATAGAAACAGACCAAACATACAAACTGTGGGTCTGTGTATCCTGTGCATGAGCTCAGGCTCAAGGCTAAACTCCTCTGCCAGTTTTAGAGGTTAGTTCTACTTTTTTAATCATAAACAATGTCAACTTTCTTATGTACTAACTAAACCCAGCATCACCTGCTGTGCTCATCACACCACAAACATCATTTTAAAAGAACCAGATCTGGTCACAAACAATTAGTGTCATTATTGCAAACTTTCCCCACGTTTTCTTTTCCATGTGGGAGGAAAAACCCAATGTGTGGTGAGAGGGGAAGGTGTTTCTCTGGGGCTTTTCTTTTCTGTGCCATAAAAGCCGACAGAAGTGACACCTTTGCAGCATGCAGCAGCTTGCTTCCTCACACTCAGGCTGCCTGCATGTCTTTAGGCAGCTTTGGCTCTTTCAGCTGCTCATGCCTCAGTTCATCAGCCCCCAGCATCTCCTTTGTCGCTTTCCTGTGCCTGAGCAAACAAGAGTTGTAGATGCAAGTTTACAGAGAGCAGTTATTAATGTGTTTATGGAAGAGCTGGGCACTAGACAGCCCTTTGATGACTTCCTCAAAGAAATGAATGCCTCTGCTTTCATCCTTGCACTCACCTGCAAACACAGGAGGAAGGGAGGAGGCCCACACTCAGCACACTTAACGTAGGGCTCTGTGAGGTAGGAAGAGCAACCTCGGCATGGAGGCTTATCAAAAGGGTCATCTGTGAAGCCAAAAGTAAATCTCATTCAAGACAAAGAGACTGCTTTCCCCCCCCCACCTAACTTCACTTGTGCCCTGTAATTTGAAGTGAATTGGACTGTACACAACCTCCTTTCTCACGTAGCTTCTCCAAATACCTGTTAGCAGTTTCTTGTTCAGCTGCAGCTGTAGGAGAGAGGCTGGCACTGCAGCTCTGCTGGAGTCAGGGCTAGGCCTGAACTCCTGCCATGGTCAAAGAAAAATCTGCTCTGTAGCAGCCTCCTGGTAGAGCTCAGCAGGGGTGCCAGGAGCTGCACTAGCTGGCTGACTTCAGCCTGTGCCCACGCTCATTTTCTGCATGGAACACCAGACTGGAGGTCATGCTTGTGGAGAACAGTGCAGACAGCTGCAGTCTCCCACCCATCTGCCTCAGCTCACACAACACATTGCTGGGGTTGCAAAGGCACCAACAGAACTGTTCTGTAACCTGTCCAGAACCCAGACTCTGCTCAGCTTGCTGCACAAGGAATGAGACACTACTCTGCAAGTTCTGCTTCTTTTGTTCAAGACAGAGAAGTCAAAATAAATGGACTGCTGAGCTATAAGCCACACTTTTCTCAAGAACATGGATTTGAACTAACTCACCTATAGAAAGTAGACAGGCAAAAGGAGCTGAATCCCTGCTTCATTCATGTACTCATGGCCTTGAGAACATGACAAAGAGCTGACCCTCTGGAGCCAAACACTGCCAGTTTTCTGTCTCACTCCCAAGACACACAGAATCATTAAGCTTGGGAAAGACCTCTAAGATCAAGTCCAAGATGGGTGCTAATATCCTGCCATAACAGCAGGCACTCTCCCAGTGCCACCTGAGGGTACTCACTGCTGAAGGAGGCCAGGCGTTCCATTCCTCTGCCTTGGTGCTGTCCTTGCTCCTTGAGTAAAACCTGTCTTGCCTAAGGGCCAGTGGCACCAGCCTTGCCCCAGCAGCACGTCCAAGGAAAGTATCCTCTGCCTGCAGACCTGACAGGTGAGATCCTCCCAGAGCCTCCTGAGTGGAAAAGCAGAAGTCTTGGTAAGCAGCTGACAGGCTGAGAGTCTTTTTGCTGTGCATGAGAAGACACCAAACGCAGAGAGACAGGACCCAGCGTGGGAAGTGATGGGAAGTGACAGGGACATCAGCCAATCCCAAGGCGAAGCTTTCAGTGGGAATCTATTGCTGAGCAGAGACTTAGGGACAAGTTGTTGTGCCCCAAAGTGTTTTGCAGCTCCAAGAAGCACCAGGAATGGAGCGTAACAGGTTAGAGGTGGCATGGACACAGCAGTGCAGAGCTCTACCAGGCTGAGATCAGCTACACTGATCCACCAGCACTTGTCCACTGCTGTCCATCAGGGAACTGCTTCCCACTCTGGGATCTCTAACACGTCTCAGGCTTCCCACTTAAGTGAAATTTATGTTTCTCTTTCTAGCCTTTCCTCCTCCATGCACCACATCAGGAGGCATAATCTGGCATGCAGGGACACCACTGAAGCTGTGCGGTCCCTCTGTGCAGACAGCAGCTGTGCCAAAGCCCAGCTACACATCCCTGCACTTCTGCTTGGGTCTTCAGACATCCAAGGGCAACTTCCAGGCTGGACTTTGCACCCTGTGGCTGTAACTCACCCCACACAGCTGCCTCTGGACACTCATTTAGCTCTGTGCATTGCAAACCACCCCAGCCCTGGCTACGAGGCTGTGCCTCATGAAGCCACCAGTGTGGGGCCAGCATCCATCACAGCAACCGGGGCTGTTCCTAACACTCTCCCATTTCCCACTCTTCCCCATATCCCACTCCCCAAATCTCATCCCTCCATATCCTATTCTTCAGTCTCCATTCCTACAAATCCCAAGCCCGTCTACCCCACCCTCTGCTCCCCATATTCCACTCCGCACATCCCAGCCCCTGTCCAGCCCTGGCGGACCGTTCTCCCCATCACCGCCAGACGGCGCCCTCCGTGCCGCCCGTCGCCGCCCTTGAGGCGGCTGTGGGAAGCGCACTCCCGGCAGCCCGCTCCCTCCGGCCGTGGAAGGACCTCGCCCTTCCCGCTTTCTCGGCCCTGGGTCGGCTCCTCCCCGTTATGATCCGGTGCCGACCTCCCCCTCACGGGCCAGGCCGGGGCTGGCGCACCGGCAGCATTCTCACCTCACGCCGGGCGCCGGACAGGCCCCACGCGCCACGGCCCTTCGCGGCCGCGCCGTGCGCGTGCGCCGATGCGTGCGTGCGCGCCCCCGCGAGGGCCCGCCCCGCCCCTCCCCTCCCCTCAGCGGCTGTGGGCGTGCGGCTGCCGCTGGGCGGCCTTGGTGCCGGGAGCGGCCGCGGAAGGACCTGGCCGGGCCGGTGCGCCGGGGCCGGCGGGATGAGGTTCAGCAAGGCCCAGTGCTGGGTCTTGCGCTTGGGTCGCAGCAACCCCACGAAGGCTCCAGGCTGGGAGCAGAGTGGCTGGAAACTTCCCAGTGGAAAAGAACCTGGGGGTTTGGTCAACAGCGGCTGGAGATGAGCCGGGGAAAAATTGTGAGGAAAAAACGAAGAAGTTGGGAGCGGCAGAGTTTGGAATGCCGGTGAAATATTTATTGCTTATGCAAACAGGTTTTTCTTGTGCCTAGGAACTAGGATAAGGAGCTGGGTAGTTGAAGGAAAGAGCACATGCGTGGCTCCTCCGCAGCCGCTGTTCGCGGCGTGGAGGGGAAGGTGATGCGTCCTGCGAGGATGCTACTCTGCGGCCAGCAGCTTTCGGTGAGCAGGTTTCATGGATGACAATGGGTTTGGATCTTCTTTTGTAAGGGTCTTGCCTCTGACTGGCAAGGGGAGAAGGCAGGAATCGTGAGGAGTGGCGAATCCCGTCCCTAGGGTCTGCCCCCGAGCTGGCGCCGCTCGGGTCCGGCATTCGGCGCTGCGACATCTCCTGGCGGAAGGAAGCCGCAGTCGCCGCGGGGCTGGTGTCGCCTGCAGGAGCGGTGACATCAAGGCTTTTGCTTTACCTCTGTTCAAATGCTTTTCAGCTTAGTGAAGGCCTAAAGGGGTCACCACCTGATGGCCGTTCAGTGGCATGTGCGAAATGGCTCTCGGGGGTCTCAGGTCAATCGCCAAAGCTCTCACTGGAGCACACTTCAAGCTGCAGTTACACGGCAAGAGATAGAAGTGGGTAATTTGCAATGGGCAATGTGCTCACACACTGCGTGTTGCTGCTCATGAGTCTGAACATATGAGGCAATTTTCATTTGCTATTTGAAATTATGCAGGGATCGTTTCTGCCAATTCAGTGCTCTCGAGCGGGCTGTACTTTATGTGGAGTATCCGGAGAGCTTCTTGGGTGGCTGCAGGGCTGAGCTCTCTGCTCTCAGTGCAAGGGTGGGTGACAGTCAAATAACTGGATAAGATGAAGTGACTTGATCCCAAGACAGAGTGAGAGATGGGAGTAGAGTATGACCCCAGCAGCTCCCTTTGTGGGGTAGGAAGCACAAGATGAAATCATTTCTTCCTGAAAAGGCACCTGAATAACTCAGGTTATTTAGTTTTGGAGGGGGAAGGGACATATCTGTCTTCAAGCACAGTAACTGATGCTCTAGGTACACCCAAAGCTTGTGAAGAATGGCTGAGCCCATACTGGCCCCACACATCCTCCCCATGCCTGTAGGCCCAGTCCCCTTCTTGTGTCACTTTGCTCTCTCCTGTCTTTACTTGTGAGCACAGGGCACGATGGCAGCAGGAGGTACAAAGCTTGTCAGATGGCCACCAGTCAGCATGGGGGCAGCTGATCCCACCCAACACCCCCCAGGCACAGATTTAGCTCTCTCCTTACTGCCTGCTCAGATCTTCACTGTTGTCCCTTGGTCAAATTTGGTTGACACTGACCAGCAGTACCTGGGGAAGGGAGACAGAGTCAGGCAGAAGCTTCCCTTGGCTTCTGTTCTGTGCCCTTTAGTAACTGCTGCTTGGCCATGCATGAGGACACAGGCTGCAGATTGGAGGCTTCTGCTTGATGCAGGGAGGGCATGAGTGTTTGGGAGAGAAGCAAAAGCAGTTAGGGGATGGTGGGGAGCACCAGCTGTTCAGAACTAACATCAGTTGTGTGTTTCTGGAAGGGCCACGATGAGTGCTGCTGGATTTTTACCATCAAAGTAAGGTGGCTTTGCAGAAGGAAGCTGGCACATCACAGTTCCTCGTGTCTTCTGTTTTCAGTATCCTCTTGCACATACACCCTCAACCAGCAGGTCTGAATTCTGCAGCCTACATGACTAAAGAGGATTACCTGTCCTTGGAAAGCCTTGTCTGTTCTCTTCCACCCCTAAACTGTTCTTCCTCTGGCTGGCCAGCAGCTGAACAAGGTTGTTCTGGGCTGCTGCTTTCTGACAGAACTGCCTCCTGCTGACAGCAGTTTATTTGGGGAGCATCTGGTTGCAAAAAAAAATCAGTGATGCCTCCCATAAATTGGTAGCTGGGTCAATAGGGAGCCAGTTACTCTGCTTCCAGGCTCTGCTGAGGGTGAACAAAGGTTCCTGTAGGAGAAGCAGTGTCCTGTCTCAAGAAGTCTGTGAGGTGGTTGCAGTCATCAAAGTACTCTGCAAATCTTAGACCATCTCGTCTGACTTTGTGAAGCACAGAGCCTCTGTCAGTGCCTATAAGGACACTTCTCCCTACCTGAGAACTCGGTGAGCACATTTCAGCTCACCAGCCACGCCTGCAGGCTGTGTTCTGGAGGGATGTGGGACCTTTGGGGGTCTGTTTAACTTTCCCTTGCTTGCTTCTGTCCCAGGAGCCAGAAAAGGGCAAGAGCCATTAGAAATGTTTTCTCTTAAATATCTGCAATTCTCTGTGCTCAGGTCCCAGCCAGCTTTGAGGGACATTCTGCTGTACAGGACCCTCAGAGGCAGCTGTTGGCGGCACACAATTGAAGCAGGTCCTCTGTGAGTGCTCCCTTTGGAGGCTTCTCTGGTCTGACCAGCTTTACTCTTAATGCCCTGGCAGGCAGGAGGGTGTCACGCTCTGGAGGAGAACATTCACATCGAGTAACTGTGTAATAACATAACCACCACGGGCAGCAGCTTGAGGAGTGGGCAGACTGTTTAGGGTCCTTGTTGCCCTCAGGAACTGTAAAGGTGGGAGCCAGGACCCTTAATCAAAGTGCTCAGATGCTGGGCTCTGGCAGCTCCAGATCTGATGCTGCCAGCCCATCAGGTCTTGCTGTCTCTTTGTTTTCCAGCAAAACAGAGCTACCGTTTTGCATGATCTGCAGGTGGCTGAGAAATAGCTGAGACAGCTGAAGATGTTCACCACACTGAGCCCCACCAGTTCCTCTTCTGCCAGCTCCTTACCTTGCAGGGAGATGTTCAGGCTTCTTAGACTGCTAGGTATTCCAGAGCCATTTTTCACATGACATTTGTTCTGGGGTCTGAGGGGATGAAGGATGCCTCACTTCTAATTACAGCACACCCTTCTTTCACTACTACCCCCTTTTAGTAACTAGTTGTGTCAGCCTTCTGCTGCCAGCAAAGATGTAAGGATTTGAGGTGGGGGTGGATGGAGGAAAGCCTTAGTCCAGCATGTGTCAGAGGGGAGGGAGTTAAGATTCCAAGATGGAGTTATTTCTAGTATTACCCAAGTTAGAATATCCTTCATTTCATTCAGCTGGAATTTGGCAGTATGTCAGGACTCACCTTTTTGGCTGAGGTTGTTGGGTGATAGCACTAAGCTAACTCTCAATATTTTGAACATATTTCTGTCTTCTCTTGATAATCTCAAAGCCCTTTTTATCTTTACTGCTTCCTTTCAGTTGTGTTGTAAAGGTGTTTGAGCGGATAGCAAGCTGATAGCAGAGATCCCTCTGAAATCACATAGTTCTGTTTGTAACTTCTGCACCTTTAACCTGGTCAGGAGAAGGAGGGTTTAGAGTCTGAATTCACTGCAGGTTGTACTAATTTCAGCCAGTCAGGAGAAATGTTGAATTTGGTAAAAAAATGGACCTGAAAAAATAAGAGACTCTTACCTGTTGGCCAAGTTTCCTCTCAATAGGTATGTGGCAAATTAATCCTGGCCCTGAACACAAGTCCCAGAGTTAAGCACAGAGATGGGCAAAACAGGCAAGTGGGTCCTGGCCACTCTGGGTGTACACTGGAGGCTGCTGGTTGCCATGGGGCTGAGCTACTTCTAGAATGGGGTTGTATAGCAACCCTTTCCTAACACCACCTTCTTCAAGGAAGGGGTCCTCAGAAGCTTACAGGGAGTCCTGGGGGGTTTTGAGCCTCCTCAGCCCCTAAACACCCACAGGCAAAGGGCAAACCTTGGTGCACAAGGTAAGGCCGGTGGGAAGGGGCACCAGCAGTGGGGGGGGATTTCCACCAGAGACCTGGCACAGGGAGAAGTGATGCCAAGCAGGCTGGCCCCTGGCCATTTTGGGCTCTTTAGGTTATTGATAAAGCCTAAAGCTGCTCAGGACTGCAGGCTGTGCTTGGCTGCTGGCCCTCCTGTAGGTGGTCCCCAGGAGTCAGGAGGGAGCCCAGGTTGAGCTCCCCCATGCCACTGGGTGAAATGCAGTAACTCTGGGGGAAGTTGTGCCTAGCCAGCTCCGAGGCCATCCGCGACGGCAGCAAATAGAAATGTGTGGGAAATGCTCAGGCGGCTGCGGAGACCTCCCGGGGCTGCTGGGCTGTGGGATCTGGCACTGCTTGCACTGGCCGCTAGGTGGCGACAGGAATCGCCGTGTGCAGCCGAGCTGCTGCCTGGGAAATGCTGAGTCATAAAATCACAGGGGCGGGAGCGGCTGCGGGGGAAGCGACCTTAAAGACATCCAGTTCCAAGCCCCTGCCCTGGGCAGGGACACCTCTGCTAGCATAGACTGCCCGAGGCCTCATCCAGCCTGGCTTTGCACAGCTCCAGGCTTGGAGCTTCCACAGCTTCTCTAGGCAACTTACTGCAGTGTTTCATTGCCCTCATGGGGAAGAATTTCCTTCTAATATCTGATCTAAATCCAACTTCTTCCACTTTGAAGCCATCACCCCTTGTCCTTTCACTCTATGCCACAGGGTCATGTCCCTAATCACTGAAGGAAGGTGTTATTGCTGTTCAGCTAAAATAACCCCTAATATTTCAAATGATTGAGACTCTAGGAAAAAAAACATTTTCTGTAAGCATGGGGGATGCCAGAAGTGTTTAAGTTAAAAAATAGTAAATAAATAAAAGAACCAAATAAAAGGTATTTTCCTGAAGTGTTTAAGTTAAAAAGGTTAAATAAACAAACAATAAAATAAATAAAACAAACAAACAAATAAATAAAAGGAATTTTCCTAAGAAGTATAAAACTCTCCCAGTCCATCCAGCAAGTGTTTTGTAGAGAGTAAGAGGCAGCAAATCAAGACATTTAAGAGCTTACATGGCTGAATGAATATTTTACTTTGGAAGCAGAGGACTCATGCCAGATCAAAATAACTTAATGAAAAAAAAAAAGGGGGGGGGGAAAAAGGCAAAATAAAAATGTTCCCCCCCCCCCCATCTCTGTGAAATGCAGTGGCTGGGTCTCCAAGGGATGCCTATTGGGGTCTTTTTTTATAGAGGGGGATTTCAGCAGCTTGTCACCAAGTGTGTCCTCACTCAGCTGACCAAAAGCTGATCACTCTCGATAAGTTCTGTTTCCCTCTTTGTGAATTTTTGTACAACTTCCTCAAGGTAAAAATCCTCAGGAACCCAAAATTTCCTCCACTTGTAAAAAAAAACCCAAAAGTGCTGGAAGGAGAAGGAATTGCAGATCTCTGCAAGCAGCTAAGGGCTGGGCTTTCATGTGCTTCTCCAGTGCCATTGCTCCATCTCCTCCATCCCACCTACAGTGCTCAGCCTCACTCACTGATCAGTTCTGCTCTTTTCTTTCTGTTTGTGAAAGCTGAGATCAGCCTAATGTCAGTTTTCCAAGAGGATTAATGACACTTCCTGAAGTCCTTAAGAAAGCTCAGAGACCACTAACAGCACATTTTGAGGACTGGGTTAGCAATAGCACCAATGTCTTACTTTGAGGGAAACCCTGAGTTGAAGGAGTGAGGGAATTTGTTAATGATTAGGCTTGAAACCAGGTTGCTGTCAGTGGTGTGAGGATCCAGGTTTCATTTCCCATGGGTGATGTCTTCTGTGATGTTTTTTAAACAGCAAAACCAGGGGTTTGTTCTCAAAGGTGACCTGACCTTTTTGTCTTCCTTGCCTGCTAGGCCAGGAGTTGTGCCAAGGAGGATGCGTCACCAGCCCCCTCACCTAGGATGATCTTTCCTCTGTTTGCACTGTGATGTTGTCAGAGCATGTGGATGAGACGTGGAACCCCAACCTGGTGCCACAAATGGTAATAACATTTCCCTGTATTTGGGGGGCAATGATTTACTTGCACTATCAAGGCTCTTTTGAGAAAATGGGGGGGGCTGCCTGTGTAGATGTGTGTGCCCTCATGAACCCTGTCAGAAATCATCTGGTGTGGCCAGATTCTGCAGAGAAGATAAAAAGGACAAGAATAAAGGCCATAGATTTAACCCCCCCAACAGAAATGCAATGACAGCTCAAACCCTGAAAGGAGTGTAGGAAGGGATGTCAGAGCTTTGTGAAGCAGCATGCTCCTGCTGCCCCACAGATGCTTGCTGCCCATGAGCTGAGCTTTAACATATTTTAACTAGTCCTTTGTAAACCTTCACTCTAGAACTGAGGCAAAATTTTAACCCATTTCTGCTCCTATGGAAGTCAGCAACATTCATAGGGTGCACCAAAAAAAGGTTGTGATTCAGCATGGCCAGGAGTATTCCTGAGCATGGCTGGGTATTCCTTGCCCTGCATCCCACATCACTACTTTCATTCCTCCCACTTGTATTTCCTGGTAGAAAGAGTTGTTCACATGAGGTGACATTTTCTCCCTGCCTTCAGTGGAAGATCTAAAGCACAAAGCTTTTATTTACTTGTGTAAAATTCCCATCATAGAGTATTTTGGGCTCCATTCTGGGCTGCGCTTGGGCTACTAACAGCTGTCCGTCTGCACGGCATGCCCCAAGATCCAGCTGTGAAAACTCCCAACCATTCCTGTTCCAAGGATAAAGGAAGTGCTGCTTTAAGGCCTTCAAAGCTGAGCATGGCCCAGGGCTATTATTAGTTTCTTTTCAAACGCACCTTCCCGATCCATCCTTCACTTTCAGGTTAGTGTATTTGATTTGCTGTTTTCACCTGTTCTTTATCCTTAAGCAGGACACTTGCTGCAGGATTTCATTCTATGTAGCAATCACTCCTCCAGCAGTATTTGAATAGTATTTATTAACTGGAGAGATGAAATGGGCAGGGCAGATGAGCAGTGTACAGGTCTTAGCACGACCAAAGCACCCAGAACAGCAGAGTGGATGAACTAAGCCCCTGTCGTAATCTCTGGGTTTTGTAAACCCTGTAGCTGGTTATTATCAGTGGTTTGGGACACAACCCCTCAGCGTGCCAAGCACTCTCCCTCACTCTGGGTGCCTAAGCTAACAGCCTTCCCTTTCAGCTCCTGCATGGCAGTATTTACACTGAGGAAAACTCTTTATGTAGCAGACACAAAGAAATGTCCATTCCTGCAATAGCTTTCCAGTTTTGTATCTAACAGAGGGCAGAACATTTTCTGTTGCCTCAAGTAATATTATTAACCACCAAACCCCACAGATTTTCCAGCTGTGGCCTACTTGACAGCACTCTGCATATACCCCAACACATGCTCCCAAGCCCATGTGCTGTTTCCTGGCAGAGCAGTCTGACAGCCCCCAGAACCTTGCCTTCAAACACATCTTAAGAAGAAACTGTCTGGAATTTTTAACTGAGGTTTGTGGCTCAGGAAATTCACTGTTCTGTTACAAGTTTCTGTGAGTCTGAGACAGCTATGCCAGAGCAGTCTCAGAGCCAGGGTGAGCTTACAGGAGCATCCTCTCAAGCCTGACATCACCCTTAACTGCAAGAGCCCAGTGCCCATAGAAATTAGAGAAAACCCAATTTCCTTATGAGGTCAAGATGGCACAGTGATGTGTGGGTGTTGGTTTTGTTCCTCTGAGCATCATAGGAAGGTCCCCATGGTGATAATCTCGGCTTGAATGCTGTCTGTGCAGATACATGTGCTTTTATATCCCTCTGGACCACTGTCACTGTAGGATCTGCCTACACAGGAGACCTAATGCTGGAGCACTGGGAATTAAAACTTGTATTGCTTATTCAATGGCAATTTCAGCAAACTTAGTTCAACGAGCAGCAGGTGAAGTTCTTTAAGCCCTTGTCCAGCTACAGAGCAAGTAGCTGAAGGTCACAGGAGAGCCTCTGGCAGCACCTGGCCTGTTTTGCAGTGCTGCAGCCACGTGTTGTGTTTGGCAGGGTAGGGGACAGGTCAGTGTCCCTGCTCCACACGGTGCCCTCATGCGCGGAGTGCCAAGGCTGAGCCTCGTGAGTGGCGTTTCCGTGCTGGGGTCACGTCTGCAGCGGGCTGGGGTCTTGCTGCATGGGGAAATCTTGCTGCCTTGTGCCAGGCCGTAGTGCCCGTGTTCGGCCCGTTGCATGCACGAGGCCCCGCCGCCTAAGCCGGGCCCTGTGCGGGGCCTAGGCCCCACTACCCACGGCCGGGCCTGTAGTTTTCGGGATAGTTGTGCGGCTTCCAGAGGTACAGCCGGAGGGGCGGAGGGCGCGCGGGGACGGTGCCCAGGCTGCTGCAAGGCAGGCGGCCGCAGCCACACTCCCCCGGCCCCGGCAGCCGGTGGGCGGGCCTAGGCGGCCGCTTAGGCATCTCCTCATTGGGCACGCCCCACGCGCGCCGCCTGATTGGGCACGCCCCTCCCGCCCCGTTCCCCTCGGCAACCAATGGGAGCGGGCCAGCGCGGGGCGGGGCCAGCGGAGCTAACCTGAGGTGACCTCTCAATCACACCACCGCGGCGCGCGGGCGCGCGGGGGGGGCGGGCCCGGGGGCGGGCCGAGGGGCGGGGCCTGCGCGGGATCGAGGGGGGGCCGCGCCGCGCCCCCGCCAGCTCCGCTGCCCTGCGCCAGGCCGGGGGCCCGCCGCGCCTCCGCAGCACCCGGCATCCTGAGGTGAGCGTCTCGGCCGCCGTGAGCTTCGGGATCCCCGCCGCCGTGAAAGGCTGGGAGCTCGGGGGAGCGGGGCTGGGCGGGGCCGGGGCCCGGGGGAGCGCGGGCCGCGCCGTGTCGAGCCGTGCCAGCGGGAGGCGGCGGAGCGCCGCGCTCAGCAGTGCCATGCCGTGCCGTTCAGTGCCGTGCCGTTCAGTGCCGCCGGCTTTGTCAGCGCCGGGCGGTGCTCGGGGATGTTTGGCGTGAGGAGGGCGGGAAGAGGGTTTCCAGCCGCGGGGATCCGTCTCGGGAAGCCGACCGGAAGAGCTGGTCGGTTTCCTCCCGGTGCCTCGCCGCTGCTGTCCGCGGCGGGGCCGAGGGCCGCCGGAGATCCGCTGTGCAGCGGGTAGTGCTTCATCGGCGCTGGTCACTCCGGTGGCCTCTCCGCTTCCCATGCTCTGCTCACCTCCCGCCTGCCCCGGCTGAGCCGGCGCTTGTAGCTCCGGCGCAGCACAAGGCGCTGGTTGTGGCCGTGCCCCGTGGGAGGGAGTTAATTCACAGAAAAATCACACCGAGCCAGCGTCTCGGCGCAGGAGCAGAGCATGGGGCGATTGCTGTGCCAGCTTGAGCATCCCTCGGCTTCATGGGCATGCTCCTGCCCTCTCTGGGGGGCGTGTCAGGGACTGAGGGAGAGTCCGAGGCTTGATTCTTCAGAGGGGCTAAAATCAGGAGCCTTCTGTAGGGTGCTGTGGGGCACTTAAAGAGATTAAGTTGTAAAAGTAGATTTGCAGAAGAAACCAAATTCACCATCTCACCTCTTCTTTTGTGGTGTCTCTTAAATCTTCCTTAGAAAGTTTTAAAATTAAATAAACTACCTTGAAAATACTCCAGGGTCAAACTGCAGTCTGTAGCCGTTTAGAAGGCAGGAAATATTCAGCAAAACGTGGCAGTTGTGCCCAGTTCTCTCACAAAGGGTGGGATCTGGATGCAGACTGGAGCGTTTTGGCAAGGTAGGATGTTTGTAAATACAGGCTGTGTTTCGTCTTTCTGCTCTTTTTGGGATCTTTTAGGTGAGGAGACCTCGGAAGCATCTAATCCACTTGTCTGTTTAGCTCTCTGTGTCTGATGTTGATAGAGTAAATCTGAAAAACTAAGCAGGGCTCCTACCTGTGCACACAGAGCTTGTGAGGTCACTTTTGGTGCACTCTTGGCAGGGTGCTTGATGTTTGCTGAGAACACTTTAGGATAGGAAGTGAAGCAATGCCCAATGATTAACCAGGAGGCATGGCCCAGGTGGAGCAGTCCGAGCCCTGGCCCGCTGGTTGGGCAGAGATAGAGGCTGGGGAGTTCTGAGACTCATAGTCTGGCAGTGCAGCAGCAGCAGCTGCTCGGGCAGGACAGCAGCAGCTCTGCAGGTGCCTGCTTTGAAGGTTGGCAACCGTTCGAGGTGTGGAAGTCTTCCCTGTCCTTTCCTGATCTGGAAACTCACAGCCAGTCCTGGTATAGGTGAGCATGTGAATGACTTCTGTTCAGTAGAGGCAGTTTGTCAACTTGCTGCTTAGGCTCCGTATGTTTTAACTTTGGGTTTGCCTCTTTTTTCCCCTTTGTTTCCTTTTAACCCGTGTTCACTCAGTAGGCCTGCAGAGTCCATTTGGTTGTTTTAAGGTTCTTGGTGTTAATTAGCAGCACCACAGATCCCTGGGCTCAGAACAGAAAACCTCTACCCAGCACTAGTGCTATTATTTCCCTTTTGGTAGGACTTACCAATATTTTAAGGGACGCTGTTCTGAGTCTTTGCAAGAACCTACAGCTCATTTTCACTGAAATAATGATGCCTTTTTTACAGTAGGGTCACTGTTCTGTAAAAACTAGGAGTTGTGTTTCCAGCTGCCATGTGTGTTTCAGCTCCAGTTATGTCACTGAGTGCTGGGTTTAGCCTGAGTCTGCTTTACAACAAGAAACGGGAGCCTAAAGTGAAACCGACATGGAAAGTTCAGAGCTGTAGTAACTTCACTTGTGCATCTCACTGTCAGGCTAAACAATGTGTTAATGATAGCAGCAGAGCTGTGGAGCCGTGAGTTGGGGTTTGTTTCACCTCAGGCAGTCAGCTGCGTTGCTGTTTGAATTGGGGTTGTGGAGATTTCAGTGCTTGTATCATAGACAAGGGCTGGGTCTTGAGCACCTTGCTGCCTGCGGAGCTGCGCTGCTGCCTGTCCGCAGACCTCTGCTGGGAGCTGGTTCCTTTGGGAGGAGGGAGGGCAGCGTGGCTCAGACTGTGTGAAGATTCAGCTGTGATTAAACATATTTGTGTAGCTGAGCAGGCTTGGAGTGCAGAGAATCACAGAGTCATTAAGGTTGGAAAATACCTCCGAAATCATCGAGTCCAGCCATAACTCAACTACCACGACCACTAAACCATGTTCTGAAGCACCACACCTACATCTGCTTGAACACCTCTGGGGATGGGGACTCCACCACCTCCCTGGGCAGCTTGTTCCAATCCCTGGCCACTCTTGCAGTCAAAACGTTTTTCCTAGTGTCCAAATGAACCCTCCCCTGGTACCACTTCAACCCATTTTCTCCTGTGTGCAGGGCCAAAGTCTCAGTCTATAAATCACATCAATTTTAGGGGGTTAAAGCAAAGGTCTCTCACCAAAAGGTGTTTTTTTGTGACAGGTTGTTGACACCTGCAAAAGTAACTTTAGGGGTTGCATCTGAGAAGGCAGCCAGTGCTGTTTTTTAGGGTCTGATTCCACATCACTGAAGCAGAGCACATCTGCAGGGGGTGGCAGTGCATGGGCACTGGCTCTGCTCAGCTGGATGCTGTGTTCTAAACCACAGTGAAACCAGTCTGCAGGGGTATAGTGAGACTGGTTCATTCCACTTGCAGCATTGAAAGCCAAAGGCTTCTGTGAGGAGACCTCTGAGAAAGTTTGTATTTATTTGACCTCAGCCAAAGCCAAAAGAGTGGTAAAGTACTGGGACAGGTTGCCAGGGATGCAGCTGAGACCCTGTCCCTGGAGACATTGAAGACTGGACTTGCTATTGCCCTGGGCATCCTGCTCCAGGTGGAGATGTCCCTGCTGACTACGAAGGACTTTGGTAAGATGACCTTTGAGGGTCTCTTCCAACCTGATGCAATCTGTGACATTGATTTAAACATGAATAATGGATTTCAGCTTGCTGGGAACAGGCTGAGCTTAGCCCTAATTCAGTGCAGTGTTGAGTTACCAGTTGAGTGCAGAACAAGCAGAACCCATGGCATTGGGTCTGGACTATGGGAGGTTGGAAGTGCACTGGTGAATGGCTTTGAGTGGACCTGCTTGTGTAACTGACTGGTTTTGAACTGAGTTGTGCAAACAAGATGCTTGAGTCAAGCTGTCTGAGTGTGGCTCTTGGGGATCAGGAGCCTTGGCTTTGGTGTGTTGCTTTCTCAGGGAGTATTTGAGTGAAATGCATCACTGCTTGGGCCTCTGTTTCCTTCTCCACATAGCAAACAATTAAAACTAAAGCCTCAAAACTTGCTTGTCAATATCAAGTTCTTGAAACGAGGAGAGGTTTGTCTTTGCTAAGAAAGGACTGAAGTGGATTTGGCCATTGCCCAGACTCCTCAGCACTGCTCACTGTGCCAGGAGTGAATCCGTCTGGATGCAGCACGGCAGGAGTGCTCCCAGGCCAGGGTAAATAAACACACACCTGAAGATTGTCTTTGTGCTTGTGGGCACAAACAAGATGTGATTAAACGTTGTGCTGGCTGCGCTCTACCGGCAGGTTGCGGAAGCCTCCTGTGTGGCTCAGTTTCGTAGGTGTGCAGGCTCTGCACTGTGCTGCCCTTCTGCGCTGCAGGCTCTGCATCCTGCTGCCCTTCTGTGCTGCAGGTTCTGCATCCTGATGCCCTTCTGTGCTGCAGGTTCTGCATCCTGCTGCCCTTCTGCTCTGCAGGCTCTGCATCCTGCTGCCCTTCTGCTCTGCAGGCTCTGCACTGTGCCGCCCTAATGCTCTGCCTGCTCTGCACCCTGCTGCCTTTCTGCTCCAGCTCTACCTTGGCCAGAGGCAGATCAGTCTGCCTGTTGATCTCTGCATTACACCGGTAGTTGTAGCTTGCCAGTCATAAACTGGTGAAGTATCTGTGTGAAATGAACTGCCTGTGGCCCCAGTGAAACTGGAGTCTGTGGGAGTAGTGATGTCAACACAGGGTTGGATCTGAATAATTCAGAGCAGGACATTCATGGTAAAAGTGCATAAGCCAGTTGGAGCAGTTTTTAATTCTCAGTTGGTGATGAAAAGCAGGAGCATGGTGTTTAAGGGTTGCACTGCCTGTGAATTCCTTGTCTGTGCTCTAATTAACCCCCCCATGGCCCACTTGTGTTAGAACATGCTCCAGTGTTGCTTTTGTGCTTGCTGAAAGCTGTTGTGTTCCCATCAAACCATCGTGCTGCACCCCTGTATTGGCCAAACTTGGCTATAATTAGCCAAGGTTTCACAGATGCACGGACTGGGTTGGAAGGGACCCTCAAAGGTCATCTTGTCCAATGCCCCTGCAGGCAGCGGGGATGCTGCCAACAAGACCCGCCTGCCCAGGGCCATCTCAAGTCTGATCTTGGATGCCTGCAAGGAGGATGAGTATCGCCACCTGAGGATGCCAGTGTGGTGCAGAGCTTGGGGTTCAAACCAGCCTCTTCTGCAGAAAGAGCCTGTGGAGGAAGCAGAGCCTCTTGCCTCGTCCTGCTGTGTGCTGCTCTATGGCAGTGTGGTTTGCAGGCAAGCTGCTGCATTCTGTTTCCCTGTAAGAATACAGTGTGGCAGCTCTGCCCATCAGTTCTCATGAGGTTTTGGATTGTCTTTGGGATTTTCTCCTGACCATCAACTTCTGCTGAGATTCACCAGCAGAAGCAGGAAGTGGCAGAGGCAAGAAATTAGACAGAATAAAGAGGAGTGAGTTAGGCATAGGTAGAGAAGATGGTCCCAAAGTGCAGTTTCTTTCAGAGCAGAGCTGGAGGTGACATGGTCAGGAGGTGTGTGCCGACAGCAACTGCTGCAGTGAGGGACTAGCAGGAGGGGCTGTGGCTGGACTTGGGCACTGCAGTTTCCATTCCCAGTTTGCTCTCTGACCCTGACCAAGAGGCTGTTCTGTACCTGTGAGGTTTACTTGACAGTTGTGTTCAAAGATTCATACAGTTGGGAAAACACAGGCAGAATTCTCATCATCCCTATACTTACCTGTTCCCTTTCCTCTCTTGCAGTTCCCTCTGGCGGTGGATCACTGCTCAGATTGCCAGGCTCACAAGAGGTTGGTGCACTCCTGGTTTTACAGGGAGGTGATTTCCAGCCGTGTGGAGCTATCAGAACCAGGCAGGGCAGGACATACCAGACGTTCGTTCCCTACCCCACTTGCCTTTGTGTTGGGAGCTGCTCCTTTTGTTCCCCAGATGTCCTGCTCCTTCTCAGCTGTAATTACTGGGTTGTGAAGAAAATGCCTTCGTTCCCTGCTGGAACTTTTGCTACTCAGGGCTCCCCTCTATGTAAGGATTTTTAAAATGGAAATTGGAAGTTTTGCCCTTTCCTCTGACAATTGCAAATCATTGCATTAAGTTTCAGTACTTTACTACAAAGTAGATCCTGACTGACATGGATGGTCTGGGGCCAAGGGGTTAAAGTCAGAGTGAAGTTACAGCAGCCAGCCTGACAGTTCCCTGCTGCCAAAGAGAGAGGGGGGTGTTGATTCTGTCCCCTGCATTCTTTACTGGTACCTTCCCATCCCCTCCCTTGGCTGCTCTGATTCCACCTGCAGTCCTCACAGGAAATCCCCTTGCGTTTTGGATACAGCTCTGATGGTCTGGAGGAATTAGATCAGAGTGTTCCATGCAGAGAGAGCTCTTCTGTAATCATTTGTCCAAAGGTGCTCAGTAACTCCTGCATGTGTGCAGCATCTCTGGATGCTTCTCTAAGTGAAAACTTCAGATCACTTTGTCTCAGTTGAAACATTTTGTGCCATTAAGCCCAGAGGTAGAAATTCTAGCTTGAGATATGCTTGAGCTTGTGACATGGGAAGCTGACATCATATTTTGGGAGACAAAACTGTGGGAGTTCAGCCCTGTCTCTTGCCCAGGTGTCTCCTGGTGGCCACGGCTGGAGGTGGCTTCGTGTGGTGAACAGATTTTAGGTCTTGCCTAGCCTCAGCTAGGCAAGGTTGCTGGCCAATGTGCTGTATCTGCTCCTCACTGGTAAAGCAGTTCTTAAGAAACATGAGGTCTTCTGAAAAGCTGTGAGAGTTGATGGTTTGGTGCCTGGAAAGGGCTGGCAAAAGAGACTTTGATTAATCAAATCCACCACCTCAATGCAATACCTAGCACAGTAACCCCCAGTGTTCAGATGCTGCTGAAGTACAGAATGTCTGAGGTTGGAAGATCCAAGCCAACCTAGTCCAACCCTCTGCTTAAGCAGGGTCATGCAGAGCAGGTTGCCAAGGGCCATGTCCAGCCAGGGCTGAAACATCACCAACAAACAGGGAATAATGGGAAAAGAAGGATTTGAGGGTTCAAGGCAGGCACTGGTCTGGGATTTGTAGCACTTGCTTTTAGTGCCTCCTGCAGTTCTGAGCTGTAGCAGGTTCTGCACAGGTCAGAAGGAGCAGCTGCTTTGATCCCAGAGTCCTTGTCAAACAGAAGTCAGTGAGCCCTGCTCCTGGGCTCCTGCCTGGCTGCAGCTGTGGTGTTTTTACATCAGATTTCCTATCAAAGTGTCCTCTTCTGTGTCCAGCAGCAGCAGACATTGACTTCAGGGTTTGTCTTTCTGTGTTCTTTTCCCTCTTGCAGTGTTGAGAGCCCAATTTGTAGGCGCCATGGAAGAGTCTTCCCAACCCACTAAACCTGCAGAGACGAACCCTCACTCTCGCTTTATCATCGGCTCAGTGTCAGAAGATAACTCAGAGGATGAGACAAGCTCCTTGGTGAAACTGGATCTGCTAGAGGAGAAGGAGAGGTCCTTGTCCCCTGCATCTGTCTGCTCAGATTCCCTTTCAGATCTTGGACTTCCCAACACCCAAGAGGGCCCAGCGAGCCACATGAGGTATGGATAAACAGTGCTTGGATTCAATCTCAGTCTTTTACCTCATCAAAAATCATCCCAAAATTCATCTTTATATCTGGCTTTGGCCTCAGATGTGTTTGCTGTGCTCAGGCAGCTTCTGGCATTGTTTCTAACTGACCTCTTGTGTGTTTATCAAACCCTCCTGCTTCCCCTTGGTTCTGATGATATGTCCATGCCTGAGTGCCTTTGGCACCTTTCAGACATCTCAGCTGTGGAGTGTCAGGGTGGCCTTGCTGGCACTGCCTGTCCTGGCTCCCAGCAGGTAGAAGTGTGCTGGCTGAGCACTCTCAGCTTGTCATCTGTGTGGGTTCTGCTGGGCTCTGGCTGGGTGGAACAAGGACTTTATTTGCTTATTTTGACTGTGCTGTTTTATATGTAGCCAAAGGATTGGCAGGCCCCTGGGGCATTGCTTGCAACGTTTTTTGGTTTGGATAGAGAAAATGGTGGTGATGGTGGTTAAAAGAAAGGTGCTGCAAAGT
The DNA here is from genome assembly GCA_013400475.1 of Tricholaema leucomelas. Lineage (NCBI taxonomy): Eukaryota > Metazoa > Chordata > Aves > Piciformes > Lybiidae > Tricholaema lacrymosa > Tricholaema leucomelas. Next base: position 27,718 of record WAAF01010418.1, on the reverse strand, counting down.
GAGGCTAAAGCAGGGCTGGATGTGGGAGCTGCTGCTTGCCACCCAGGGAGGGGTTGGCTCACGGCTGGAGAGGAGCTGCTGCAGCCCTGCTCCTAACTTGTCCTGCCTCAGATTAACTCTGAAGTCTTGGTGTTACTATTTGCTTGTCAAAGGCCCCCTTAATTTCTGCAGTGTTGCTGATTTGCACCCCACTAGTGGGATGTGCCCCGTGGGGTTTGCTCTGCCACAGGCTAGGCGTGTTGTACTTTCTGCTTCAGAGAGTTGTTCTGGCCATGCTGATGGCCAGGTTTAGCCAGCTGGCACCAATATAAACTCTTAAAGCAAATGTCAAGGAGATTACCTTTCCAAAGACTGCAAGGTGTAGTGACTTGGCAGCACAAAAGGTAATTCTGAAGCTCTGTAACTGTAAACAGCAAGTGGCTGGACACGTAGCCATTGGTATGGAAACAGACACTAAGAGAGCAAAAAACCCAAGCAACTTCTAGGACACTGCCTGGCATCAGAGAGCTGCACTGCAATAGCTGCAGCCTTGAGCACCTCTGTTGTAACCTGCTTACTTTGGCACTCTCCTCTGAGGGTCCTTACTTGCAGGTGAAGTGGAGAGAAAAGCCAATTCAAATAAAGGAGTTACAGCATTCTTGGCTGTTTTTCTAAGATATGGAAGAGATTTCCAGGGTGGTAGTCCCCTGCACCAAAACATTTCCAAATAATGTTTGCAGATGGAGAAAGAGAGACAAAGCCAAGTTCAACAACTTGCCCAGAGTCACTGACAATGAATTAATGGAACACAGGTTCCACCTGCCAGCTTCCTTTGGGTAGTCACAAGTGACAAAGATCAGCTCCTGGGGAGCTGTGTGTGGTTTGGTTAGTGCAACACACAAGGTGCAGTGCCAGGGAAGCCTGCCAGAAGTCTTCCCATTTGCTGGTTAGTTTCACAGAGGAAATTCTGATCAGATAGAGGCTGTATTTGAGGTGGGGACTTTGCTGCACAAAAGTCCTTCTCAGGGGATAATTAGGGCTAAAATAATAGAATCCCGGAATGGCTCAGGTTGGAAGGGACCTCAGAGCTCATCTACTCCTACACCCTGTCATGGACAGGGAGGGCTCTCAATTAGACTCAGCTGTTTAAGGCCTCATTGATCCTGGTCTTGAGTACCCTCGGAGAAGAGGCATCCACAGCCTCCCTGGGAGGCCTATTCTAGAGCCTCACCACCCTCGTCCTGAGGAACTTCTTCCTCAGCTCCAGTCTAACCCTGCTCTCCCTCAGCTTCAAACCATTCTCCCTTGTCCTGTCTCTAGACACCCTCATGGAAAGTCCCTCTGCAGCATTCAGTCAGCTGCATAAGGGTTTGGGAGTTCCTCTGCAGTAACAGACATTGCTGCTTCTCGCTTGCTCTTAGAACAGCATCAAAAGTGCCATCCCATGGCCAGTGCATGAGGCCGAGGTGTTGCAGTTGACTGTTTGGCATCTGTTCAGTGCCCAAGGTTTACAGGTCTTGTGTCTGAGCTGGAAATGACTGCTGAGAGCATTATCAGCTGCTGGGGTTGTGGTGTCTGATCAATACATCCTGCCCCAGCTGTGGGCAGCCTGTGTGCCAGCTCCTGTTTCTTCATCTGAGCACGTGGAGTGTGAGTGCTGTGCCCTTCATCACTTTATTGATCCTGGTAAGTGTTTGTGCTGTTGCTAAAGACAGTCCTGCTGGGACAGGCTGTACAACACAGGCTTCCATGCCACTGGAGATCTGTGAAGACCTTTGTTTGTGGCAATCAGCTGCTGCTGTAGAGGGCTGAGAAAGCCACACTCTGGTAAAGCACTTCACATTGGTGTGGGGAACAGCAGTGCTTAACAGCAATGCTGTGCTGGAGCAGCCACTCTGCAGGCTGAGGTGCTCACTGCTTTTCTGGCTTGTGCTTGTGCCTTTTAAGGCACAGTGACATCACAATCAGTGACAATCACAAATGCCTCCTGCCTCTGGAGGTTACAGCTTCTAACACTGACAAGTGGCCCTGAAAACAATCCTTCATCTTTGTGGTCCTTCCAACCCAACCCATTCTATGAATCTATGACAATCCTCAGCTCGTGAGCAGCTTGCTCTACTGAGTGACCTCTGTTGCATTTTGCACCTCCATCTCACACACTTGAGCTGCCTTATTCCCTTCAGCTCTCTGCTTCTGTAGTTGTGTTGGCTTTGAGGTCAGAAATTTCCCACCAAAGCAGCAGTCCTGGGGGACAGTTTTGGCTGCTGTGTGCTGAGCTGTTATTTGCCATGCTCCTTCCTGACGTGTCAGTGGTGGATGAGAAACTTCTCTGGAAATGGCACTTGGGAAGCACTCTGGGTCTGTTTGTTTTGTTTAATAAACTGTTCTTGACTATTGCTAAACTTAAGCCCTAGCTTCAAAGGTGGTGTCTTCTACTTTAATAAGGATTTGACACAATGAATCCTGCCTGTCTTGTGGTGTTTGTGCAGCAGGGCTCTGGTTTCACAAGCAGTGAGATGGGAGCAGGCAGTCACAATTCCCCAGCATCCACGGGACACCAGGCTCTTGGAAGCAGCTCAGCTCTTACTCCTGGTACTAAGCCCACACAGACTTTAGCCCTTAGCACCTAACATGATTTGGACTTCTCAGTCAATAGCCTCAGTGAATTCCTCAGGTGTTTAAGAAGAACTGGTCATCTATTAAAGGAATTTTGGAAGAAGGCCTCAGTTTTAGTCTGGGCAATAGAGTGCTGAGTATGCCCAGCCTAGCATGGGACAGATGCCTGCTTAGAAACTGGTTGTGGGGTGACAGCACAAAGTGCTAAAAGTAATAACAGATCCCTTTGAGCTTGTTCTGAGTGGAGAAAATTCCTTTCCAGTCCAGCTGCTTGTGGTTGGGAGCTCACAGTGTAAGGCATTGATGTGGCACTGCAAGTGCTGCTCTGGGGCTCTGCACAAACATGTGCAGAGCCCTGCAAGGCTGTGTCCATGTCTGAGGGGCTGCTGCTGTCACTGCTGCACCCGAGGCTGTTTCAGCTGCATCCAGCAGGATTTCTCCCTTGCTGGACTGATTCCTTTCCATCTCAAGCTTCCTGCCTGAGGCCTGCCTATGGGGCTGCTGCTGGAGTTAAAGTCTTTTCTTGCTCTGCTGCGTGCAGTGCTACCAGTTGCCATGGTTCTGCCCAGGTTTTTGTGTAGGGCTACTTGCTTGGGTTTTCACCTGAGGGACCAGAAGGCTCTAAATGAACCTGGAGCTGCATACTGCTGGCTGAAACATGTTCTGCTGCATGTTATCAGCTGCCTCTGGCTCAGCAGGCAGGGGGAGTGATGCGTTGCATCTTTCTGCAAGTCACTGAAATAAAGCAGGGCATCTTCAAGACAGCCCTGCCAAGAGAGAGGATTTCCTTCCTCGTTGGTACCACTGCTGCCAGTGAGAGGTGTTGTGGTTCCTGTTTTGAACTCCAGCCACTTGGAGCAAAAAGCTGAAGTTCCTCTTGTATCTGTTGGGAAAGGGGAAGCTTGGGAGGTGTCCTGGGCTCCTGACTGTTCCTGCTTGTGCTGACCACCTGTGAACTGTTTTCTGCTCTGAATGCTGTGTAGTGAATAGATTCACCTTGGAGGATTTTCATCTGCACACCTCCCAGAAGCAGCATTCTAATTATTTTGGTGTAACAGGAATTCTGACCCCAGCTAACACCTCTTGATGCAGTAATTTGAGGGAGATTTTGCAGAGATGAGATGGCTTAGATGCCACAGCCCTGACAGTGTCTCCTCCCCACTTAGCTGCTGTTTCTGACTGACAGGATCCTGCAGTGTGCGTTGTGCTGTTAGAATGCTCCAGGGTCCCTCCTGTATTTCACTGACTGCCCTCACTTGTCACCCAGACTGGCCCACGGAGCAAAGGCATCCAAAAGACAAATGTGTCTGCAGACTCTGCTGGTGCTTGTGTCTTCAGGGGCAGCAGCAGCAGCTGCCAATGAATGCAGGCTTGCCACAAATCTGGGAAAAGAGGAAGTGTCATTAAACCTATTTTAGGTGAGGACGGCTCCATGCCAAAGAATTCCATTCTGCTCTCAGCTGCAGAACTGTCTTTTACTGCTGTTGTTGTGAGGTTTTCTCTAGCTGGCAGGGCTTGACCTGGAGACTGTTAGAACACGTGGAATTTTGTACTTCATGAGGACATCAAAGCCAAGATCTTAGAGTACTCTGTGGCTCTAGGACTGGAGTGTGGATATCAATTCCATCTACATTTGGCTATTGATTTGAATTGACATTTGGATTTACTGGGTGTTTTTTGAGGGGTGAAATTTGGTGCCCTTGGGTCTAAGTGGAAAGAAATTATTAAGAAATGGGTTCTGAAAGATAAGTTTGAAGAAGGAAGGGGCTTGGAGCACACAGAAGGTTGGAAGCTTGTTGAGCATGAGGCTCCTACGGTTGAGTGCAGAATACCTGGGAGCAGTCCAAGGGAATGGGGTATGTTGAAGAGCCTCAGGAGTGGAGTGGTTCTGGTCATAGCACATAAGAGTGTGTGACAGAGAGGAGTTCACTGAGCCTTAGATTCCCTCCCAGAATAACAGCTGTAGCACTGCTTAGGGCCTTGCAAGGGTCACCAGTGATGAGGTCTGTGCACCCAGTGGGTAGGGTCCGGTTTAGAGCGCGTCCAGCACGGCAGGTCGAAGGCAGCTGCACTGCTTGCTGTAAATATAAAGCTTAGCACAGTATACAAGCAGATGTTTACAATATATACAGTTGTAGACAGAAATATACAAGTTAAGCAGTGATACAGAAACACAATACATCTCCCAGAGACCTGAGTCACCAGGAGGGGCTCACAACCGCCCTTCCACCTTCCCCCTACCCCTCAACCTTACCCAAGATCTTGCCTTAGGTTTAAGGTAGTATGGAGGGTCAGCCAAGGGGGTTAGGAAGCAGGTGGATTAGTCACAAAGACTGCAGGTCAGGTTAGAGAGAGAGAAGTGCAGCCCACAAAGCCCAGAAAGCGACTGTGTTATCTATACTTACATTCTTGTCCTTACACATCTCAGCAAGCCTATGAGTGAAGTAGACATCACCACTGTTTCCCTCTCACAGCCTGTAATCTAATTCTTCTCACCAAAACATTCTAGCTAGCTTCAAACTAGCACATGCATGGGTTAGGGAAAGACAACATCAGACAAACGAGTGTCCGAGCACTGCAGAGCTGCAACCGTGCAGCTGTTGGAACTTGTTTGTTTGAGAGGAGTCCAAGCAGCATGTGCCAGTTGGGGCTGTGCAGCTTAGAAACCGAAGGCACTGCTCTGGGTTAAGCCCTGCCTTGGTGGCATGGCAGAGGAATTGCATAGCCAGGAGAGAGAGAGATGCATTGTTGTTTGTGCTGCATCTTTTATTTGATTTCATGGAATCCTGTTGTCAGAGCTGGGTGCAGTCTCCTTGGATCTTGGTTTATGGGCTGAAGCCCTGGTTTCTGGCAGAACTGCATCAGGCCAACTGCTCTGCTCTTTACAGTCACAAGCAGAAGCTGGTTCTCAACAGCTCCACACTGCTGCTAGCCAGGACAGGGGGAACTGTTTACTCCAGCTGCAGAGTTTGGTGTAGCTTTGCTGGGTGGTGCACGTGTTTGTGCTTGCTCTCCTGTGGCAGAACTGCCCTGTGAGGAAAGGCTGAGAGCTGGGCGTGTGCAGCCTGGAGAAGAGAAGGCTTAGGGAGACCTTATTACCATGGACCAGTACAGAAACTGTGTCTGCCAGGAGCATAGTGACTCCCTTTGTACAAAGAGTGCCATGGGAAAGACAAGGGGTGACTGGGACAAGGTACTGTGGGGAGATTCTGATTGGAATCAGTTGTCCCAGTGGAATTCTCCCAGTGGAGTCCCTTGCAGTAGGCAGTTTGACGACTCATCTGGACAGCACCTAGAAAGGTTGGAGAGAGTCCCTTCCAACCTGGCACTCTGGGATTCTGTAATTGAGTGTGAAGTAGGTTGCAAGGGCAGATCTAAAAGCAGAGCAGAGCTAAAAGCAGAACAGTTCTCAGGGATGCTTGTGCTGGCTGGAGGCTCAGCATGCATATGGGTTTCATCCTCACAGCATCTCACATATTGACACAGCACAAAGCCCAAACGGCTGCTGAGCGCTGCCCTCTCCACACCCTTAACAGGCCTAATCCAGAGGAAAGAGAAAAAAATCCTTCCTCAGGGGTGCGTGTGTGTGAGCTGCAGCTCCTGGAGGCTGCTTTCAGAGAAGCAGCTCATGCAGCCCTGCCTGTGCAGCACACAGCTACGGCACCGGCAGCACTTGGCATGTTCCAGTGCTGGGATCAATGCAGGCTCCTGGCTGCGATGTGCGGCAGGTATGTGGCTGGCAGGCGTGTGGCTGTCACGACTGCTGCTTTCCTTGGAGGCTTGGACAGCAGAGAACCCTGCAGGCTTTTTGTCTGCCAGCAGGCCTAGGCTCTGAGGAGGGGGATGGTTAGCACAGGGTATTTGCTGTTTGGGTTCTGAGTAGGTTTAGAAAATGAGCGTTGCAGAGTGTGTGCAGGGGAGCTGTGAGTGTGCAGGGGAGCTGTGAGTGTGCAGGGGAGCTGTGAGTGTGCAGGGATTGCTATGAATGTGCAGGGAGCTGTAAGTGTAGAGAGAGCTGTGAGTGCACAGGAGAGCTGTGGGTGTGCAGGGATTGCTATGAATGTGCAGAGAGCTGTAAGTGCAGAGGGAACTGTGAGTGTGCAGGGATTGCTATGAACGTGCAGGGATTGCTGGGAGTGTGCAGGAGAGCTGTGAGTGTGCAGAGAGCTGTGAGTGTGCAGAGAGCTGTGAGTGTGCAGAGAGCTGTGAGTGTGCAGAGAGCTGTGAGTGTGCAGAGAGCTGTGAGTGTGCAGAGAGCTGTGAGTGTGCAGAGAGCTGTGAGTGTGCAGAGAGCTGTGAGTGTGCAGAGAGCTGTGAGTGTGCAGAGAGCTGTGAGTGTGCAGAGAGCTGTGAGTGTGCAGAGAGCTGTGAGTGTGCAGAGAGCTGTGAGTGTGCAGAGAGCTGTGAGTGTGCAGAGAGCTGTGAGTGTGCAGAGAGCTGTGAGTGTGCAGAGAGCTGTGAGTGTGCAGAGAGCTGTGAGTGTGCAGAGAGCTGTGAGTGTGCAGAGAGCTGTGAGTGTGCAGAGAGCTGTGAGTGTGCAGAGAGCTGTGAGTGTGCAGAGAGCTGTGAGTGTGCAGAGAGCTGTGAGTGTGCAGAGAGCTGTGAGTGTGCAGAGAGCTGTGAGTGTGCAGAGAGCTGTGAGTGTGCAGAGAGCTGTGAGTGTGCAGAGAGCTGTGAGTGTGCAGAGAGCTGTGAGTGTGCAGAGAGCTGTGAGTGCAGAGGGGAGCTGTGAGTGTGCAGGGATAGCTGTGAGTGTTATATCAGAACAACATCCTGCCGTGACACCTTTAGTCGGAGTGCTGCAGCAGCCATACCTGTTGCTCTCCAAGCAGTGAACTCAGCTGGTGGAAGGCAGGAGGAATACTTTTAACCACAGCTGAAGCTGCTCCTCTGACACTGAGCTCTATGTACCTGTAGGGTTTGTTTTCTTGCAGCTACAGTGGGCAGAACCTGTTTGCACTGGGGACTGTGGGTGGGGTATTGTGGAACACAGGCAAATGGGAAACCATCTTCACCAGACCTAAGAAACAGGATTTTGGTTATGCTGTCTATAAATTTCAATCTCAACTCAGGATCAGAACGGGAGGAAATGTCATGGAGCCATGGGGAATGCAAAGATTTTGTTGTGAGAGTGACTGAATACAGCATTTTGTACCCAAACCACACATCCTGTAGAGTCACCGGATGGCAGCTGGGCTTTGCTGTACCCCGCTAGATGACCAGCAGAGAGAGTGATGCAGGTGTTGTCAAGCAGAGGCTTTAGATTCCCTGTTCTGTACCTTTAATGATGACTTGGCTGGAACTGGTGAGATGGTGGCTCTGTGGCAGCCTCTATGTGGAGCTCAAAGGAGTAGGAGTCTGGAGAACCTGGGAGAGCAGCCTGATCTGGGGTGTGGGGGGTAGGGACCCCAAGCCCTCTCCAGCAGGCTAGGAGCAAGGATCTGTACCTGGTGGGGTAAGAGATGTAGTGGAGGCTTCTCGAGGTGGAGCCAGTGCCAGAAAACACTTCAAGGCAAGTTACTTCTTCTCCCGTTCTTCTGTTTTAATGCAAATTAAAGGGGAGCTTTTTGGTGTGCTTTTCATCTGGGTGGCTTGAGAAGCTCTCCAGAGGCTGGCAGGCATTCAGTTGTTGGGCAGATCTGTAAGGCTTGGGGTCTTTGTTTGGCTAAGCTCTGCCCTGGGAAGATTCTACTGTCTTGCCTTTGTCACTGCCACAGCGTGTCGCTGTGCCCTCTGCCCTTCCTCTGGCAGTGCCAGCAGCAGCTGGATGCCCACAGAACTGCCGGCCTGCACTTTACCCACACATGGCACTCGCTGGTGCCTGCTGCTTGCAGTGTTGCTGCTATCGCCTGCGCTATTCTTGGTTCCCTCTCCTTGCCCTTCGGGGCTCAAGGTTGCAGACTGTCACCATGCCGCCAGTGTGACACTTCTCTGGCTCCTTGCACCTTTTTTGGGGTGGTCCCCCCCGGGGGGGCCGCATGGCTTTGGCTCAGACTCTTGCAGTGTGCCTCAGATGAAAGCAGTGGATGTGCCCTGCAGCAGGCAGACGCCAGTGTGGTCAAACGCAGCGCTGTGCCCCGCTGTGCCCCGCTGTGCCCCGCTGTGCCCCGCTGTGCCCCGCTGTGCCCCGCTGTGCCCCGCTGTGCCCCGTGCCTGCCCAGCGCTGCGCTGCTGCAGTCCTTGCTCTTGTTTATGACTTCCCTCCCCCGAGATTTGCAGTTGGCTTTCGCATGTGCTCCACACTGAGCAGACTTTCATAGTCATGGAATCCTCAAGGCTGGAAAAGACCTCTAAGGTCACCGAGCCCAAGCAATTCATCCTTCCTCCGGTGCTGTTACCAGGACCCTGCAGTACTGTGGCACCTTTCCTGTGAGCTGTTTATTCTCACAGTGCCTGGAGTGATCCCTCTGTTTTATGGGTGGAGAAACAGGCACAGAAAACTCAAGTGACTTCTCCAGGGTCTCCCAGCTGGTGTCCAGTGCAGTTTCTTGTCCCGTGCCAGGCTCAGCTTTGTGCTTTGTGTGCCTGTACAAACCATAACGAATTCCTGGGCCAGAATGGTCCCCGTCCCTGCGAGGCTGAGCTGAGGAGGTGGCTGGCACAGCGCAGCAGCCAGCAGCATGGGCTGCATTTGGGGCAGCCGTGCGGGCACCCCCGGGAGGGGAGCGAGAGCTGGGGCTGCCCGTGGCTGCAGGCAGGGCTGCAGCAGCGCTCTCTGTGTGTGTTAAGCCTGATTACGTAACCTGTAGATCATTTTCTCTCTTTCCCGATCAGCTGCTTTCCTCCGAACGCAGAAGAGGGAAGCTGCTACCCTCCCTGGGCATGCTGCGTCACAGGAAGAGTGACAGGCAGAGGGGTGGTGGAAAGCAGGGGACAAAGGTTAAAAGACTGAAGCAATCTGAGAAGTGCCACTGCCTCAGGGAGGACCGCATGAGTGCAGGAGGCTCATTGCAGCTTTCTCCTGCTGGGTTGTGAGCTGCAGTATCGGGAAAAAAAAATAGCAGCAGCTCCACTAGACGAGTCCTAAGCAAGCCTGAAATCTGCGAATTCCTTCACTGAGACAGCATGGAGGATTCTGCAGAGCAGGGTCAGGAAATGAGGTACCACATGCTGCAAAGGTAAGAGTTACAGCTGTGGGTGTCTGCAGCCAGGCAGCTGGCACTGGTACAAATGCAAACCCATCTCTTTCCGTGCCAGTTCTATCCTCTGAAGCCTCAGCAGTTACCGAGCGGTATCTGTGCATGCAGTCTGCTGAAAGGATGCTGGGATGCAGCTTAGTGGGGAAGCAGGGCTAAAAGAGTTGGAGGTGCTGCACAGCCTCTAACCTGGATGAAGTCTGAAGGAAAAGCTGTGGACGGTTAATAGGGCTGAGTGTTACCAGCTCAGCAGGGGTTCTGCTTTGTTTAGCGCTTGCTGTTCTGCCTTCCTTGCTGCCCAGCTTCTGCCTCACCTTACCCTGCAGCAATGATAACCCTTCTGGTTTGGTTATACTGCACAGCCCCTGGCTACTGGCAGTGATGCTCTTGGCGTGCTTGCTGTCAGAAATGGACCTGAGCTGCACTGGCTTAGAAGCAAGTGTTTGTGCCTTGCTCCGGACGGTGAACCTCTGGTTTTGTTGAGCTGTTATCCGTAGCAGCATCTTTATGTGTGTGGTAGTTCCAGCTTGGCAGGGTGGTTCATGTCTGTACAAGCTTCTGACCCTGAGATTTTGATCTTTTTCCTATTTTTCTTGAGACTGCTCTTAATAAACCTGCCATGAGTAACCTGTCCCACTTGGGGCACTTTGCTCTGCTCCTTCCTTGCCATACCCTCTTTGAATACACAGAGTTAGTAGAAATTCAACTTCAGTTGCAGCTTCCCTCATTCTCTTGCCTGTTGGCTCCTGTCCTGGAATTCCTGGGCTGAGGTTATCACAGAGCAGTTTGTGAACTCTCGCTCATGAGGAACTCTTCCTCGAGTCTCTGGGAGTGCAGCTTGCTGGAGGAAGGGAAAGTGCAGAAGGGAGGATCCTCTGCACACCTAACTTATTTTTATGCCCTTGCCTGGACCTGAGCTAGCAGCTCTTCCTTGAGACAAGTTACCAGACTGGAAGTACTTGAGACTGACCCAGTTACAGCTGTAGATGTCCCAGAATATCACTAGGAGGTAGATATCTGGGCCTCTAGTGTGCTTTGCCTGTTACCTTTACTTCTCTCACTCTTAGCTTCATGCATTGCTTCAAAGTTTCCTTCACTGTGCTCAGAACAGGTTTTTACTACCAAGTCAAACTCAACGTTTGCAGGACTGAGTTCTCCATCATCATGGCCATTTATCCTGGGAGTACCTCACGTGTGGGAGAGGGAGGCAGCTGTGTTAACACCGAGCAGAGGGGCTGAATTTCCAGCGCTGTAAAGGTGCTCTCTTGCTGTTCTGGGAACCCTCACAAAGTCAGGGTTGTGCCACAGGAGGATGTCCCAGCCGCAGCAGATGCTGTGTGTGAGGAGGAAGGGGAGGATCTGCTTCATCCCGTCTGGTACTCTGGGTGTGTTTGTGGCCAGGTGCGGTACCTGAAGGATCACCACTCCTTCCAGCACAGTTCCTGGTTGGCTACAGCAGGGTTTGGCATGCTGTGGGTGCCTTGTGCTGGATGCTGAGGGCTAGGATGGCTGCCGTCGGCATTCAGGGCAGAGTGCAGCCTGCGTGAGCCCTGTGAGTGCTCTTTGGAGAGGTGGCTCAGGGAAGAGCCTGAATGGAACCCAGGCACTGGCAGCAGTTTGTTCAGGGCTACTGTCACACTTTACAGTCATGGTCATGGCTATGGGGTTCCTGTGCTCCTGGGGAGGAGCTGAGGAGGGTCTGCGCCCCAGGTGGGTGGGTCGTGATAGTGGTCCTGAGGCTGTGTGAGGGGCTGGGGATCTCCTCTCAGGCCTCACAGGGCACTGCCAACAGGAGCTCCTTCAGGCCAGATGCTCCCAACCTCTCCTGGGCAGAGAACTTTGCAGGTGCGGCTCTCATGCTATGTGACCTTGGTGGCTGTGTTTATAAGGGGGTCCTCCAGATGCTGTCTGTGGCTTGGCTTGTCCTTGGTTTTCTCTTTGTGCCCTCCCCCAGCAATTCCAGACACCCTCTGCTGTGTCCCATCCTGTTTCCCAGTGGAGTTGCTCAATGGCAGCAGCACTTCAGCAGCTGATTAGGCCAGAGGCTCCTGGTGGGCTTCCTGTGTGGCTCCTGGGGACAGACATTGCCCTTTATGCAATGTGGCACTGACTCCCCTGGGGCTGTTAGGTCTTTCTAAGTACCCTCCCAATACCTCTGCTCCCTACAGAAGGGTTATGCAGATATTCCCTGGAGGTGTTCCAGGCCAGGCTGGATGAGGCCTTGAGCAGCCTGGGCTGGTGGAGGTGTCTCTGCCTATGGCAGGGGCTTGGAACTGGAGGAGCTTTGAGGTCCCAACCCAAGCCATTGTGTGAGTCTGTGTGGGGCAGGGGTCCCAACCCATTGTGTGAGTCTGTGAATCCTGCGTGGGGCAGGGGTGGGAGCACAGTGAGGAGTGAAGTGGGGAGGCAGTAAGAATCACAGTGAGGAGGCAGTGAGTAGGCAGAGGAGCACAGTGAGGAGCACAATGAGGAGGCAGTGAGTAGGCAGAGAGGAGCGCAGAGAGGAGCACAAGGAGGAGGCAGTGAGGAGTGCAGCGTGTACTTGCTGAGGAGATCACACTAAATAGAGTAAGAGTGGGCAAAGTGTGAGGTGGCTGCAGAGGTAAAGCTTCAGGGGTTTGAAAATCCAAAGCAGCTTGCTGTGCCCCAGCCTGCTGCACGTGTGAGGAGCAGACTTTTGAGTCTCCGCTCACAGTCTCAGCTTTGTGAACTTAAGCAGATCAGGTCCTGTAGTGCCTGCAGAGCAAAGGGGATTTACCCCGACAGGCTGTCGAAGCTGGAGCAGAAGGGGAGCGACTGACCCAGTCCCACACAGAAGGGGAGTGGTAGAGCATGGAGCTGATCTCGGCAGACACAGAGGTAGCTTTCATGGGGGGCGGCAGCAGGAGCATGACTAACTTGTCCTCTAGTACTGAGGACCTCTGATGAAGATAGTACAGACTGAATGGTGCAAAATGCTTGGTCTTGGAAGATGATTTTCAGTAGCCAGGGACAGAGTCTCCTATTTGCACCTGGAGATGTGTTTGCTGTGGTTCCCATTAGGATTTCCTGGTGGAGTCTGATCTTAGTTGCCTGTTTCACCATAGCCAGAAAACTCTGTTGTCATTTTCCAGCTCTGCTAAGAGAGCTGAAAGCAGTGTGATGGAGCCTTGTCTTGTGTGAGGCAGTAAGACACAGTGAAAACATCTGAACCATCTTCTGTGTTGGCAACACTGGGGTTTCTGCTGATGCCCTGACTTTGGGAGAGTACTGGAAGGTCACAAACCAAAGTCAGTCCTGTAAATGCTGAAGACCAAGGCCATGATGGTCTGGAGGCTAGAAGTTGCTTGCCTGTGAGAGGGTAGGATAAGGAGCAGTGGTTTGAAACTGGAGCAGGGCAGATTTAGGTTAGACATCAGGAGGAAGTTCTGCACAGTGAGGGTGGGGAGACACTGGAACAGGCTGTCCAGGGAGGTGGTTGGGGCCCCATCCCTAAAGACATTCAAGCTCAGCCTTGCTGTGTCCCTTTGCAGCCTGCTGTAGCTGGAGGTATCTGTGCTGAGTGCAAGGGGTTGGACAAAATGTCCTTTGAGGGTCCCTTCCAGCCCAGTGTGAAACTGTGAATTGGGGCAAGGGGATCTTTACCGATTGCTGACATCTCCTCCTCTATTTGCGTGTATTTGCCCTGCCAAGTTGCTTTCTTCTGTCTCCCATGAATGTCCTCAGGCCCAGTATGTCTGGTTTGCACCTGGTGAAGCAAGGCCGGGACAGGAAGAAGGTGGATGTGCAGCGAGATTTCACCGTGGCCTCTCCGGCAGAGTTTGTTACTCGTTTTGGAGGGAATAAAGTCATTGAAAAGGTGAGTTACTGACTGCTGGCTTCAGCAAACTGCCTTGTGTGCCCTTTTCTTGAGCTGTGACTTCTCTCTGTGACACTGCAGATACCAAAATACTCATGTTCTTGAACTTGCAAGTTGTGCTTCTGCCCTTGCTCCTCCTGTCCCTGTTTTATTTTGTAAGCATCCAGCTGGTCTGGATTGGTGTGACAGGAGAAGGGCCAGCAGCATGGGCTAGAGCACTCTGCAGCTGCAGAAGGCTTTAGAGATAGGTACAACAAAAGTAGACTGGAAAACCCACAACAGAAATGTGTTTAGAGACAGATAATCATCTGAAGGGGGAAATGCTTCCTTCCAGCTGTCAGAAGTCATAGCCACTTGTTATCTCATGTGTGCCTCTGCCCTTTGATCTGCTCTTCCTTAATCCAAACAAGGCATAATACAGGAAAACCAGAGAATCCTGGAGTGTGCTGGGTTGGAAGGGACTTGTAAAGGCTGTCTTGGCTAACCCCCCTGCAGTCAGCAGGGACATCTCCAACGAGATCAATTTGCTTGGAGCCTCACCAAGCCTCAACTTGAATGTCGTCAGGGACGGGGCCTCCACCACCTCCCTCAACAACCTATTCCAGTGTTCCACCACCCTCAGAGTAAAGAGCTTCTTCCTGATGTCCTAAGATGCGCGTGGCTGAAGAAGAGCTGGTGTCAAGCTGAGGGATGGGCCCTGCTCGGTCGAGTGCTGGCTGACAGAACCACATAGCCACACAACTGGGCAGAAAGTGTGCAGAGCAAAAAGCTGTTTCCACGAGTGTTTTTTGCTGCCAGGCTGAACTTCCTCCCTGCTTCTCATATGCTCAGGTGCTGATAGCCAACAACGGCATTGCAGCAGTGAAGTGCATGAGGTCCATCCGCCGCTGGTCCTACGAGATGTTCCGCAACGAGCGGGCGATCAGATTTGTTGTCATGGTGACTCCTGAGGATCTGAAGGCAAATGCAGGTGAGTTATAAAGACCAAGGAAGGTGCACAGCTTCCTCCTTGCACAGACCTGGGTGCCTTGCAAGGATGCCAGAGGTCAGATACAGTCATAGAGTCATTAAGGTTGGAGAAGACCTTTAAGCTCATGGAGCGCAGACATAACTCACGTACCATGACCACTAAGCTACATCCTGAAGCACCACATCTGCACACTTCTTTAACACCTCCAGGGGTGGTGACTCCACCGTGGGCAGCCTCTTCCAATCCCTGACCACTCTTGCAGCAAAGAAAATTTTCCTGATACCCAAACTAAACCTCCCCTGGCACAACTTCAGCCCATTTCCTCTCATCCTGTCCCTAGCTGCCAGCCTCTCAAGGAGGACTTCCCTGGGGGGCGATGAAGTACTTCCAGTGCTGTAGGTTTAGGAGTTCTAGAGCAAGCTCCATTTATTAGAGCTGCAATTCTAAGGAGCCCTTCTTTGTGTCTGCAGAGTATATCAAAATGGCAGATCACTACGTCCCGGTTCCAGGAGGACCCAACAACAACAACTATGCAAATGTGGAGCTCATTCTTGATATTGCTAAGAGGATTCCAGTGCAGGTGAGAAGTGCCAGAGTTTTCCAAACAGGAGGAAGCACTGAGCAGTCTCTGCTTAGATACTGACTTGTGTCTGGGGAAAAAGACAGGCCAAAGGAGTGGAAATCAAGGCTGTTGTAGCACCACAAGGCAGTGCACATCACAGTGCAGTGCTTTTCCTAGTGTGAGTATCTGCAGGACATGGAAGGTTCCCCTCACCCTTTCACTTCCCTGTACTTAGTTCCTCTCCAAGAGGTGGCTACAGCAGCTGCTTTTGACTCGTCTACAAGCTCCAAGACTCCAGTCCTTTAAATGAAGTAGTTCAGGAGGCTGCTCTGGCTTACTGGTGTTCTGAGGCTGTTTTAAGTGGGGAGAGGAAAGAGCTGAAGGACCTACATGCTTTCCATTTCTGCTCACTTGCTCGTTCCACAAGAACAAAGCATGAACTGTGTGATTTTCTTCTGCAGGCTGTGTGGGCTGGCTGGGGCCATGCCTCTGAGAACCCGAAGCTGCCAGAACTTCTCCACAAAAATGGGATTGCTTTCATGGGTGAGGATCTGTGCTAATGTCCAGGCCTTCTTTCAAGATGGGTAGGCTTAGTGAGACAGAAAATCTTACAGCCCTGAGGTATGGTTTACAAGTGCAAGACTGATGCTGCCCTCTTCACAGCAGTCAGAGCATAAGTCTGCTGTCTGCCAGTGCAGGCTGCTCCCAGGGACGGAACCTAAAAGAGCTAGTTGGGGGCTGAGTGTGTGCTGGGAAACAGCTCCTGTTTCTCCCAGCTTCTCCAGCATGGCTGAGTATTGGAAGGTACAAAATCAGAGCAGGTTGCTGTCCATGTTGTCATTTGAAAGGTGTTTGCAGTTCAGTTTTATGGAAGGAGTGGAGTTTCTGTGGGCAGTATCTGAAGTTTGGGGTCTTGTTGCAGTGTAGGTAGCCAGGTGCTGGAGGTGTTTGATGCAGTACATCTCATCTGCACAACCTCGTGGGTCTGAACATTGGGTGAGGTTTTGGACACGTGTGTTTAAAACTGGAGGTAAGTTTGTGGTAAAAGCCATGGTCTGAAGGTAGCCTGGGGATAGCTGTACCATGGTCTGGCTCTAGAAGATCTTTTTATCTGCAGTGCCTTGAGCAGAGGTGCAGAAACCCTTTGGACCTGTGCAGAGGAGTGGATTGAGAAGCTGAATTAATTCCAGTTTAACTCTCTTACCAGTCATGCACTGCAGTGCTGGGCAAGCCACATTTCAAGGCAAAATGAGGGCACTGAATTGTGATTGCAGCAGCATGTGGTGGCACACCTCGTGCCAGTTATCAGGACCTGCCACCCCTATGAGAGCAGGCTTGAGGACACATGGACAGACAGTGGTGCTTGCAGGTTGAGTGTGCCAAGACTTCTTTAACTGGATGGGCACTGACCAAGCTGTGGTGTGACTGTGGTTGTGCTGGTGTAGCTTTAGTTGCCTTTTCCTTCTTCCTGGAGGGAAGTCCTGCAGGCTGTATGCTGATGGCACAGCAAATGCCCTCAGTTCTGCTTCAGAAATGATGATTCACTGCAGTGGAAATGTGGTGTACAGCAACCCTGCTGAGGGTGTTTGTTTGTCTCTCTTACATGGAGCTTAATTATGCTTCTGGACCTTTCCCTAATGCCTGCTATCTCTTATGTCTGTCTCCCTCATGCATTGGTTTTGCTCTTTGCAGGTCCTCCCAGCCAAGCCATGTGGGCCTTAGGAGATAAAATTGCTTCGTCAATAGTGGCTCAGACTGCAGGCATCCCAACTCTGCCCTGGAGCGGCAGTGGTAAGGAGGAATTGCTCTGTTTGTCAGCACCATTCTGATCTTCTGCTGTGTCTGTGCACAAAAAGCTGTTCCAAGAGATGCTGCATTTGTTTAGACTTTCAGTTCTGTATTCCCTGAGGCTTAGGCACAGTCACTGTGATCTATGTGGGGATGTCAGGCAAAGATTAGGAGTTGTGTAAGGTGCTGCTAGACTGAGAGTACAGCTGCAAGAGCTGTGTTCCTGCCCGGCCTATGGAGTCTGGAGCACACACCCAGGGAAGCTCTCTGCACTTCCAAAAGGCTGTAAATTGTGGAATCACAGAATTTGCCTCCAAGATCATTCAGTCCAACCACCAACCCAGCACCATCACGGCCACCAAACCATGTCCCCAGGTGCCATGGCTACAGGTTTCTTGAACACCTCCAGGGATGGAGATTCCAGCACCTCCCTGTGCAGCCAGTTCCAGTCCCTGACCACTCTGGCAGCAAAGAAATTTTTCCTCATCTCCAACTTGACCTTCCCCTGGCACAATTTCAGGCCATTTTCTCTCCTTCTATTAGACCTTCTGTTAGACCTTCTATTAGACTAGGGAGAAGAGACCAACCCCACCTGGCTCCAGCCTCCTTTCAAGGAGCTGTAGAGATCAAAGAGGTCTCCTCTCAGCCTCCTCTTCTCCAGGCAGAACAACCCCAGCTCCCTCAGCTGCTCCTCACAATCCCTCTCTCCCTCTAGCAGCAACCTGTTCCTCACAATTGCAGGAGGTAGTTGAAGTGGGTTAGGATTTGCTAGACGAGAAGATCTGCTCCCTGAGCCCAGAACTATCTGGGTACGTTTTGGAACTGTGATTGCTGTTTGTTCCCCAGTGTCCAAGGTGTGAGTTCTCACTGACCCTTGCAGCAGAATGAGCTAAGATGCTGTTTGTGTTTCAGGTCTTCGGGTGGACTGGCAGGAGAATGACCTTCAGAAGCGCATCTTGAATGTCCCCCAGGAGTTGTACGAGAAAGGCTACGTGAAGGATGCAGACGATGGACTGCGGGTGGGTGGCTGCAGGGCTCACAGCAGCTGCTGCATGCATGCCTGGGGAGACCCTGCAGGGCTTGGAACTGATGCTGCATGCATATCTGGGGAGAGCTGAGCTTCCAGTTCTCCTTAGTGGCAGTACAAACTAGAACTAGACTGTCAGCCTTGCAGCACTGAGACTGAGAAACTGGACAGTGATCTTCCCCACCTCATCTTTGGGCCCAGTCTGCAGAACTAAGTGAGATTTAGGAGAAAGAGATAAAATATGGGACCAAAGTTGTGTTCCATTAGAGGTTTCTGATGCAGGAGGAAGATGCTTTTAATCTGATCCATAGCATCACAACTGATTTAATGGTTTGTGAAGTTTCTTTTTGAGGCAGGTTTGTAGAATAAGAGAGTCCTGTCACAATGCAGAGTTCAGACGGTTCCCTTTGTGAAGAGAGGGGGCAGAGGATGTGATTATTCCACATGATCCAGCCCAGTGATTTCTGTGTTCCACAGAAGCTTCTCTGTGGGGTTGTAAATTTACCAAGGTGCAGCACTGGCAAAAACTTTGGTGAGCACCTGCAGAGCTTCAAGTTCTCTGTAGGCACAAAATCACTGCTGGTTATTCTGAGTACAGGCACCCTCTCAGACTGGAATCCTTGCCTGCTACTCCATTCATGTCTTGGTTGCTAAGTAGACCCAGACATGGAAGCTTGGGCACAGCTCAGCAGGGGACAATGACCTTTTCCTCGGCTCTGCTGGCGCTTTGTGCTCACCCGTGTTTGTCTGCGTGTCTTGAGCAGGCTGCTGAGGAGGTTGGCTACCCTGTCATGATCAAGGCTTCTGAAGGAGGAGGAGGAAAAGGAATTAGGAAAGTTAACAATGCAGATGACTTCCCCAACCTATTCAGACAGGTAACTTTCGCTGCTGTTCTGTACTGTCTTGTTCTGAATGTTCAGGTTCGGTCCTTAGGAGACCACTGGCTGCAGAAATCTGCACACTGCACACCTTCATCTGCTTTGCCTCATGAGCTCAGGATGTTGTTAGAATTTCAGTGTATTTGTGGATCCAGTACAGTTGTCAAATGCCCAAACATGGCTGGAGGTGCTGAATAATGGAGGGCGTCTGCAATATGCCTCAAAAATACTGAGGGGCATGAGGCCTGCTTAGTTTATAGGTGGTGCAGGAGAGCTGAGAGGAGCGCAGATGACACTAATTATGTGCAAGCCAACTATGCTCCAGCTGCAAGTGATCTTGCTGACTGCAGGAGGTTGGACGAGGGGACCTTTTAGGGTCCCTTCCAAGCCAATGCAGCCTGTCAGCCTCAAGCAGCCTAGGGGAAGTTTGGATGTTCCCTGCTGAAACGTTGCTGGCTTCGAGGCAGGCGCTGCTGGCAGGCTGCCTGCTGTCTGCCTGCCGTCTGCCTGCTGCCTGCCTGCTGTCTGTGCTGTAGGTCCAGGCGGAGGTGCCAGGCTCCCCCATCTTCGTGATGAGGCTGGCCAAGCAGTCACGGCACCTGGAGGTGCAGATCCTGGCAGATCAGTATGGCAATGCCATCTCCCTCTTCGGCCGCGACTGCTCCGTGCAGCGCCGCCACCAGAAGATCATCGAGGAAGCACCAGCCTCCATCGCCACCTCCGTGGTCTTCGAGCACATGGAGCAGGTGAGGCTGGCTCTGCACGTTCTGCTTTCAGACAGGCAGGGTGTGTGTGCTCTAGGGGAGCACCAGGAGGTGTGTGTGCTCTAAGGGAGCAGTGCAGGGCGGTGTGTGCAGCTGCTCAGTGTGGGCAACACTCAGCATTTCCAAACCTGAGCCTAGCAGTGCTGACCAACAGTTGCAGGGCTCCTGTTGAAAGGCAGGCACCCCAGAACTAGGAGGGAGGTTTGCTTTAAATGGGTTTTGTGGAGAAGAGGAAGCTGAGGGGAGACCTTCTGGCACTCTGCAACTCCCTGAAAGGAGCTTGCAGCCAGGTCAGGGTTGTTGTTTTTTTCCCTAGCAAGGAGTGGTGGGACTAGAGGAAACTACATCAGGTTGCACCAGAGGACGTTTAGATTGGACGTTATAAGAAACTTTTTGACCAAAAGGGTTCTCAACTGCTGGAATAAGCTGCCTGGGGAAGTGGTTGAATCCCCATCCCTGGAGGTATTTAGAAGATGCAGAGATGTGGTGCTGAGGGCCATGGTTTTGCACCAGCCTTGGCAGAGTTAGAGAATGGTTGGACTGGATCACCTGAAAGGGCTTTTCCAGCCAGAATGATTCTCTGATTCTCAATGTTCATCGTCATATTAAAAGCTGAGGTTGTATCTGTTGTCTGATGCTGAGTATTATAATTCTCTGCTGCAAGCTCTGCCTCCTGTGAATGGTGACCAAAGTAATGTGGAAACCAAAACTCTCATGCCCAGTGCTTTGCTTGGAGCAGTTCTTGGGTGTGGGCCAAGCTTTTGTTGGTTTCCAAATGCCAGCAAAAATATCTGAAGAGGGTGGGCTGGGTGAACAGAGTAGAGGTAACTGAGTGATGGGCTTGGAATTCCCACACTGTCTTCTTACCCTGTGTCCCAGTGTGCAGTGAAGCTTGCCAAGATGGTGGGCTACGTGAGCGCGGGCACTGTGGAGTACCTCTACAGCCAGGATGGCAGCTTCTACTTTCTGGAGCTGAATCCCCGCCTGCAAGTGGAGCACCCCTGCACAGAGATGGTTGCTGATGTCAACCTGCCGGCAGCGCAGCTCCAGGTGAGTCAGGTGCCCAGGCCTGATGCTCCTCGGGCTTTCAGAAGTGCTCAAGCTGTGATATGTTGAAGCCTGAGCACGAAAAACCTGTTCTGCCGAAGCCTCAGTAAAGCAGAGGGGTAGGCTCTTGTCTGAGTCACAGCCAAGCTCTGTGTGGGTCTGCCTGAGTCACAGCCAGGCTCTGTGTGGAGCTGGATCACATCCTGGTGTGATGCAGCTGGCTGGGTCTTGGTGCTGAGAGAAGAGAGAAGGCAGAGAAGGTGTTGGAGGGCTCTGCTGGACTGGACTGTCTGCAGATGGGTGATACTTGACTCCCCCACACCTCCTCCTCAGTAGCTCTAAGACCCATTTTGGTACCTTGTGAGCTTTGGTATCTTCTGTGGCTAAAGCACAGCTTCATTCAGTACTGCAGAGTACAGGTGGGTTCTTTCTGCTGTGAGTGTGTCACTGAGTCGCTTCGCTCTTCTGCTTTGGGAAGCAAGCAGAGGTCATTTCCTGATTCCTGCTCCTGTGCTGCTCAGGTGGACCTTCAGTTACAAGTAGTGTGTTCTCCCACATAGAAGTGGGAGAACTAATGTTAAGGAAGAAAATGTGTGCAAGAAAACCTGTCTCAACAAGCTCTGGCCAGGAGTAGCTCAGCTTTAAGCTCTGAAATTATTTTGCCAGACAAGTTGGCTTCTGAGGCCAGTGGTGAGATTAACGTGGTGCCAGCTGCCAGCAGTGCATCGCCCACTCTGCCCCTGAGGGACAACAGCCTTTTCCCCAGAGCTTCTGATGATAGGATGAGGGAAAAAAAGAGCAGGCAAATGGGTTCTTACCTGTCAGCAAGTTCAGCAGGTGTTTGAAGTTCAGGAAAGTGACTTGGGGCTTTTTAGTTTTGATAGGCAGTCCCCAGTAGTTGTTTCCACCTCACTCATGACAGTTCCTTCCTCCTCCTAGGTGAGGTCCCTGGTCTTTAACCTGTCCACAAACCAGGATTTGTGCCTGGTGATCAGGTGCTTTAGGTGGTAAAGTGGACAAGAATTTGTCCTGATTTATTGCTCTTTCAAGGGGAAGTCATGGCAGTGGGTGACAGTTCTGGCTTACGTGGGCAGTTCTGGCTTTTTGTTGTGCTCAGCTTCATAGTAAGGAGGAGATCCTTCAAGAATCCTGCACAAAGCTTTTGCTGCTTCTGCTATGGCTCATCCCACTCTTACTCTTTTGCTTTCTTTCTGGGCTCATTCTTCTCCTTGCAGTATGCATTTTGCAGTTTATTGGGTGGATGGTAGAGAAAAACAAACATTTGAGCTGTCATGTCTGTTAGGCTGCTCAGGAGCAGGATATCCTTTGTTGTGGCAGGAGGCTGTTTGGCTTTGTCCTGAGCCTTCTCTCAGCGGCAGCTCCATGTCTGTTTTCCAGGCTTCAGGAGTTTTGTAACTGGTTGGGTGTTTTCCTCATCGTTTGGGCACTGTTCTTCATGTTGCTGATGCTAGATGCAATTTCCTGGAAAAGCACATGGGTATTGAAGCAGTTTGGTCTTTGGTCTGTGGGTGTCTGGCTAATACCCAGCTGAGATCAGTGGTTAAGCTGAGGCTCAGCCTCTCTGACCTGGGACTGCAGAAATAATCCCGGCAAATGCTCAGAACCAAGAGGACTCTACTCCAGTGAACCTGCCAGTTCTGCAGCTTGTCCTCTCCAGTTTGTAGTTGCAAAATTCCAGTTTTCTATAACCAGTTAGGGACCTTCTGTCTTATTTGGACTTCTGCCTCACTGGGACTTTGTCTCAACGGTGCCTCAGTGTATTTTGAACAGGCCTAACACGTGCCCATGCCCAGCTGACCTGGCACCAACCAGCTTTCTCTGGAGCCTTTTAGTCAGGCAGTGGAGAACAGTGGCTGAAGGGCTTAAAGTGGATGCTGCACAGAGTTCAGCTGTCCTGAGCAATAGGAATGCTCCAGGGGTGCTGATGGAGAAGTCTCTCAGCAGAACACAGGCCTGTGTGTTAACTGCAGCATAGCTCCCACAGGCAGATGGGGGAGGAATTCTCCAGGGAATAGCTGCTTTGCTGCTGGACCAGGACAGAAGCTCCCTTAGCATTAGCTGCTTTGATTAGTGTTGCTGTTGTTACTGTTTTTCCCTTAGATTGCCATGGGGATTCCCCTCCACAGGATCAAGGACATCCGGGTGATGTATGGAGTCTCTCCGTGGGGGGATGCAGCTATTGACTTCGAGAACTCAGCCCACGTGCCCTGCCCGCGCGGCCACGTCATCGCTGCCCGCATCACCAGCGAGAACCCCGACGAGGTGAGTGCCTGCTCACAGCCTGGCAGCTGCAGCCTCTACACCTGCTGCACCTCTGCTGCTCAGCCTGGAAACTGGCAGCAGCTGAAAGGATTCTTCCCCGGTCTGACGGGAGCTGATCCTTGCACAGGCTCTGGTTAGACACAATCCGAACTTCCCTGTGTGTCTGTCGTGTTCAAGAGCTGCTCTGCCTTCAGACCTCCAGCGGCCTCCCCGGCTCTGGACTCTTTACTTTTCTCTAGGAGGCACAGCAACCTCTGTTTGTCTTCACAGGGGTTTAAGCCCAGTTCTGGTACAGTTCAGGAGCTGAACTTCCGCAGCAACAAGAATGTCTGGGGCTATTTCAGTGTTGCTGCTGCAGGAGGGCTTCACGAGTTTGCCGATTCTCAGTTCGGTCACTGCTTCTCCTGGGGAGAGAACCGCGAGGAAGCCATCTCGTAAGTAGGCAGAACAGGCCTAGAACCTTGGAACTGGCTTGAGTTCCTGTGTTTTGATCCAAAGTGCCATGGACAAGCAGGACTCCTAGGAGTCGTAAAAGGTGTTTCCCTCTTTACTTTGTTTTCCACACCAAGGTTGGGCTTCTTTCCCTGTCGTACTTTGCAGTCCCCCTGTGCTGTGCCTACCTTTCTACACTTTTTGTATCATTACCTTTGTTATGTTTTTTCTATTCCATTCCTGCTTTGTATACCTGCTGCTGGGCTGTGAAGCAGCCACCACTGTGCTGAAGTCCTTCTGTAACAGCAGGTGGAAGGTTTCTGACAGGACAAACTCTGGAACTTGTTATGCCAGTGCCTTAAAATGGTTTTGAGTGTCCTTATGTGGTGTGGAATATTCAAAGTCATGAGACAGGACTGTCTGACCTCTCATCTGTGCCATTCTTCACCCAGAGCCTTTCCTCTGTTCCGTTCTGGATGGGGTGACCATGTCTGTCTGTCTTATGTACCTTTCTGCCACATGGCAGGTGCCTGGATGATGGTAACAGTGAGAAGTCCTGGTCTCATAGCTGGGGCTGGCTGGGCTGCTTTTGTTCACACCAGCAGCAGATAGAAGAAAATCAATATGAGTGAGGCTTTGAGCAGCCTGGGCTAGTGGGGATGCCCCTGTCCATGGCAGGGGGTTGGAGGTAGATGATCTTTAAGGTCCTTTCCAACCCAACCCATTCTGTGGTTCTGTGACTGTACTTCCATTCCCAAGTATGTCACACAGACCCTGGCTCCAGTTCTCTCCTGCTGTTACCTTCAGACTGCTCTTTCCCAACATCTCCCTAAAGCTGCCAACCTGCAGGTTACTGTTAGTCTGGGGCAGGTAAGAGTTGTTCTCTTCTCTTTCAGAAACATGGTGGTGGCTTTGAAGGAGCTGTCCATCCGAGGGGACTTCCGAACCACCGTGGAGTACTTGATTAAACTGCTGGAGACAGAAAGCTTCCAGCAGAACCGCATCGACACGGGCTGGCTGGACCGGCTCATCGCTGAGAAAGTCCAGGTCAGCTGCTGGCTCTGCAGGAGCAGAGGGGAAGGGAGTGGGGGCAGGCTTGGTGCATGCTGCTTGCGAAAGGACAAGGATTTGGAGTGGTTACTTTCCAATTTAGGAAGAAACGTTTTCACTGCCCTTAGTTCTTACTTCAATCAAAATCCCAGGTTATCCCCATCAGGGAAAGGTGGTCATGAAGTTGGCTAGAAAAGCATCTTAGTGGTGTGTGAATTAAGGCTTGGTGAGAGTGGAAGTGTAGGTGAAGCCTTAAGATTTGATCCAGACAGAAAAAAAATGTAGCTTTTAGGAAGGTACAGAAAGAGCTGCTGCTGTGTAGAGTTTGTAACTTAATTGTAAAGAGAGGTTAGCTGTGAACCAGCAGGAGAGCTGAGACTGGATGCTTCAAGTGGGCATCCAGAAGGGTCTGAGGTTGACCATGACCAGCTGAGCCAAGGCTGTTGATTCTTCAAGTAGGTGTTCAGCATGGCCTGAAGCTAAAGCAGATGTAACTGTGCTGTGTGTGTTTGCTTTCTAGGCTGAAAGGCCTGATACCATGCTGGGAGTGGTGTGTGGAGCTCTGCATGTGGCTGATGTCAGCTTCAGAAACAGTGTCTCAAACTTCCTGCACTCTCTAGAAAGGTAAAATCGCTTTAGACAGCTGCCAGAACAGCTGCCAAGGTAGCTGCTACACAGACAGTCATGAGTTTGGATTTGCAAGCTTTGTTCAAGTCCAGTCTGGAGATGCACAGAGCTTATTGCCTGCTGCCTGTCCCTGGACCCAGGACGCCATTCTCACAGTGCCTTGGCAAGCTGTCAGAAGTCCTTCCACTTCCCCAGAGCACCCCTGCTGATTGCACAGATGGGTTTGGGTTCTGGCAGCTTTGGCTCCAAGAAACGGCTCAGATGTGGAGTTCTTTCTGCCTGTGCTGCTGGGGCAGCATTGGTGAGGCTGTATCACTAGGTGTTGTCTTCCTCCTCTTCTGAGGATTGGTTTAATTTTCCAGGCTTGAGATCATTTCCCAAGTGAAATGTGTGCCACTTGTAAAAGGTGTTTCCCTCTTTAACATGTTTGCCACTTGGAAAACCCCATCTGCTTTCAAGCAGAGCAGGCACTCTAGGGAAACTTGTCATAACCCTAAACCTGCTGTGATCCAGGCAGAGCTGCCCAGGAGCAATTCTCCTCAGGGTCCTGTTGGGGAGTTCATTCTTAAGCAGAGCCACAGGGGGAAAAGCTGCTTCATGTCTGAGTTAAGCCATGCTCCACGTTCTGTAACTGGAGCTGCAGACTCTTCTCTAGGGCAGAAGAGGGTGAGTGGAAGGGAGAAGAGGGCTCTGCTGGCTGCAGAGATGTGCTGACTTTGGCCAGCTGTGTCCCTCCTAGGGAACACTTCGGAAGCCTGCTCCCATCTCTGCTAGTGTGTTCCAAAGCCTTGCATGCATCTCAGAAGCTGCTTGGGACCCTGAGAGCCATTTGGTGGCTTCAGGAAGATCAGTTTTGTTTTGTGCTTCTCTTTGAAGGGGCCAGGTGCTGCCTGCTCACACTCTGCTGAACACTGTGGATGTGGAGCTGATCTATGAAGGACGGAAATACGTGCTGAAGGTACCCTGCCCAGAGCCCCCTTGGCGGGGAATGCTGCTTCTGTGGCTGCTCCAGCTTAGCCTTTGGAACAAGATGAGATGAATGAAGGGTTTATTGCCTCTGCTTTAGTGAGGTTCAGAAAGCATCACAGTCTCCCTTAGGGTAATAGCCCATCACATCTGCAGTGTCTCTGTAAGTGTTTGAACCCTTTGGAGTCAAGAAATGCTTTGAGTGGGGTGAAGAATAATTTATTGCAGGTGAAGGCTGCTGCCTGTTGGCCAAAGCTTTCAGTGATGTTTCTGGATAAACAGAAGCACCATGGGGTGTTTGAGCCCACCTTCATCAACATGACAGCATTGGTAGGAATTCTGCCCTTCAGTATTGCTTTCTCTTTGCTGTGTGCAAAAACCAGTGTCAGAAATGCTGTCCAGGGGTTGCACAACCAAACAGGCAGGGGTTGGGACACAACAGACTGAAGATTGCCTGTGCAATCTCAATTGGCTTCCTGGGGCAAGTCTGCTGCAAGGAGGTTTCCAACAGCATGACTGTGTGCTGGGTTTTGCAGCTTTTACGTGTCCTGCATCCCTACACCTCCATGATTGTATCTTGGCACCCCTTTGATGAGAAATAGGCACTGAACAGCAGCTGAAGCATGATTTAAGAGATTTACCCAGCTCCAGACAGGGACTCTGTGACAGAAACTGTGCTAGGATGCCTTTGTCCAGGGAGAGCTTGAGCTGCTTTTGGCTTCCAGATCATCTCACCCATTCTGCAGCTTTAGTGCACAGCTGACTTGTAAGTAGCTCAGGGTGAAGAAATTCTCCATGATTTTTTTTCCACCTATGAAAACAGGCTACTTCGAGGAAACCTTGTAGTAGCCTTTTAGTATCTGAAGGGGACCTACAGGAAGGCTGGGGAGGGACTATTTACAGAGTCTTGTGATGACAGGATGAGGAGTAGTGGGTTTAAACTGGCAGAGGGGAGGTTCAAACTGGATGTTAGGAAAGGGTTCTTTACAGTGAGGGTAGTGAGACACTGGCACAGGTTGCCCAGGGACGTTGTGGATCCACAACCTCCCTGGAGGTGTTCAAGGTCAGGTTGAATGAGGCCTTGAGCAACCTGTTCTAGTGGGAGGTGTCCCTGCCTATGGTGGGGAGTTGGAACTGGATGAGCTTTGAGGTCCCTTCCAACCTAAACTGTTCTATGACTCTATTCTATGATTACATAATCAAACCTGTCCAATTAGTGCTTAAGTGTGAAAGGATTAAATCAAGATGTGCGGAGAACATCAGTTCTGTGCTCTCTTGACTCCTGAGTGCTTGGCTTTGTGATCTCAATTTTCTTGACCTTTTTCCTCACCTACCATGAGGACAAGTGGCTCTGTTCCCTTTCTGTAGTTCCTGCTCTGGCAGGGCATGGGAAGCTGTCTGCTGGGGCACCTGAGGCTGTGCTTCTCATGTGATACCAACCATTCTCCTGGGTCTGCAGGTGACCAGGCAGTCTCCCAACTCCTACGTGGTGATCATGAACAGCTCCTGTGTGGAGGTGGATGTGCACCGGCTGAGCGACGGAGGCCTGCTCCTCTCGTACGACGGCAGCAGCTACACCACCTACATGAAGGAAGAAGTGGACAGGTAGCAACCTCCAAAGTTTAATGTTAAGTGTTTACCACGAGCCAGAACTGAGTGTTGCTGTAATTTTGTGCTTCCCAATGATGAGTAGGGAATGGGATTCTCCCTTAGGAGAAGGTTACTGGATGTGTTACTGTGATGGTTTGGGTGTCC